>BOPN01000129.1:439439-458874 GCA_017312705.2 Penaeus japonicus
GCACACATACAAACACACACGCACACAAACACACACGCACACAAACACACACACACACACACACACACACACACACACACACACACACACATTCTCCCCCCCCCCATCTCTCTCTCTCTCTCTCTCTCTCTCTCTCTCTCTCTCTCTCTCTCTCTCTCTCTCTCTCTCTCTCTCTCTCACACACACACACACACACACACACATAGATTCTCATTCTCATTCTCACTCTCTCTCTCACCCTCCCTCTCTCTCACACACAGAAACATTCCCCCACTTTCTCCCCCCAAAACACAAACACGTCCTTGCCAAGCATCCCTAGTTAGTCCCTCCGACCGAGCCACACAAGCGGGCCTCGGAACGCCAATCCACTGGGTGTGGGATGCTCCACCGGGGGCCGATAAATCAATCTCCAATTCCCCGTGGATTGTGTCGCTCACCACAGGGGGAGGAGGGTGGGAAGGAGGGATGAGGGGGAGGGAGGGGGAAGGAGGGAGTGGGAGGAAAGAGGAGGGAAGAGGAGGGAGGGATGGGGAGGAGGGAGGAGAGGGAATGGGGAAGGGGAGCGAGCAGGAGAGAGGAAGGAAGAGGGGGAGGGTGGATGGCAGGGAAGAGGAATGTGAAGAGGGGAGGGAGGGATGGGGATGCCTGGGGGGGAGATAGTGGAGCGGGGAGGAAGGAGAAGGTTGGGGAGTGAGAATGGCTGAAGTGAGAGGGGAGGGGCAAGAGGGAGGGAATCAGAAGGAATCAGAAGGAGTCAGGAAGGCTGGAGGAAGAGGGAGGAAGAGGAAAAAGCAGGAGGTTTGCAAGAGAGAGGGGCCGCCCGCCCGACAAATCGCTGCGGGATGGATCCCAAGGGCAATAAGCGAGGAGTCCTCTCGTGACCTTCTCCTAATGGATGGCCCTTGCTCTTGCGCCAGGTCAGAGTGTGAGCCATCAGTGTGAGGCTCTTTAGGACACGGGAGAGGGGCCGGACATTTCTTCCTTCCTTCGGTCTCCTCTTGATGAGTTATGTGCCTCGGAAATGTCCCTTTCAAGTCTGCAATGCACACTGGTTGATTGCGCAAGCACACGCGAATGTACGCGAACAAACAATACACACATACATTTTCTTTTATTATTAGAATGTGGTTTATGTATTTACAATGTGTGAGTGCTAACAGGATTTTTGCTTTATAACTTCATGAAAAATGCCATCATCAATCAGGTTAGCCATACATGTATACATAAATCAAATACAATGATACACTGACTAGCCTGTCCTGCAGAACATGAAATATAAGCCTATATCTGAGCATGAAAACAAACATAAAATATAAAAATTCATAACCTACACGGCTTACACGTTCGTCACACTGAACACAATCGCTCTCCGACAAAAAGTTTGATTAGCACGGCGAGCGAGCGTGTAGGATGCACGATCGCGGCCGTGCGTGAAGTCTGCACGCGACCGGAGCCGACAAGGGCAACTTACAGCGCACTCGTTGGCGAAGTCGCGGCATCCCTGCAGCACCGACTCGGAGTAGCGCCGCAGGTCGCCGTAGCGCCGCATGCCCCCCAGCACAGCCTCCACCGTGGCCAGCATGTACCGGGGAGCGTCGGTACACCCGGCCTCCAGTTTGGATACTTTCCTTGACCGACCTCAGCCTCGAGCCGCGCGCCTCGCCGCGGGGGCCACCGGGGAGAGTGGCAAGGGAGCGGGGGCAGGCGACAGGCGGGCCCGCGGGGGGGTCATGGCACAGACAACGGTGGCAGCGGGCGCAGAGAGGAGGGGGAGCGGGGGCAGGGTGGCACACCGCTGGCTCATAGTGCCCCCCGCCCAGGCATCCATGGGGCTACTCCCCCAGTGGGCGCATCACACTACGCACAAATCATACACATAGGACCGCGCGTTCACTACACTACCCTTCTGGGTCTCGTTTCCTGGATTACGTTCACCTGCGTTCACAAAAGGACTTATTACACGAACTTCGCTTTTCTCAGACAAGTTCTATGCATGAAATTAAACACACGGAACATACACCGTACGAATCGTATTAATTAAAACATTACAGGAGTAACAGAAAACATAAAGTTTATATATTCTATAAAAAAAAAAAAAAAAAAGAATCAGTGCCCAAGCCCACACGAGGTCATCGAGGTCACGCCTACGAACAATGCAATCCTACCCCCCTATCCTCCCCCACCCCTGTCCCCCTCCCCTTTCCCTTCCCATGCAACGTGATTTACTTCGAATTCCCGGCAGACCGCCGTCGAGACTTCCATTACAGGTGCGGTAACTAGATCATGCGAGCCAATCCCCCTCGCCGTCTCCACAGTGCCGCTTAGACCTGGCACTCTCCGTCCGCCAGCCCCTCCTTGAAGTCCTCCCTCGTCACTTACTTGGCCTTCTCCCTTACCTCCAACCTGGCCCTCTCCCTTAACTCCCCCTGGCCCTCTCCCTTAACTCCAGCATGGCCCTCTCCCTTCTCCACCCTGGCCCTCTCCCTCATCTCAAACCTGGCCCTCTCCCTTAACTCCAGCATGGCCCTCTCCCCCGCCTCTAACTTGGCCCTCTCCCTCATCTCTCTTTCCCCATAGCTCCACCTTTCCCTCCCACGCCACCTTTGCACCCTCCCCCTCCTCCTCCTCCACCTATCCCACCTCCGCCCCCCGCCCCTCCATCTCCCTAGTAAAGAAGGAAAAAAAAAAAAAAAAAAGGTTGCTTTCAATTCACTCCACCTTTCCATTATTTCCGAGCAGGAAATTACATCTTCCCACTCTGGCCCTTGAGAGCGTCTCCTTCGCCCATTCCTCCCTCTCGCTTAATTCTTGATCCTGGCTTCATTGCACCTCTAAGTGCGCTTTGGATCTTCAAGGAATCGTTACATTTCTTTAACACATTCACGTTTTTTTTGAGACATGAATAATGCATTTACATTTCTTTTTGAGGTAATGACTCTCAACAATACTTCGGGTACACATACACGGTACGGCGTGCGCGTGCATCCCTCTGGGTAATAATACAAACAAACAAACAAACAAACATTTATCCTCCTCCCTACTCTCTTCGAATAATACATGTTTTGTTGAGTATTTTTCCTATTTTCTTTCATGTTATGGAACCTTCTTTCATAATACATCGATCTCTATTGTTCCTTTTACCATCCTGAGTATATCCTCTAATGTATTTTCCCTTTTTTTCATATCTCTTCGTCCTGTTTTCCTTTTCTTTCTTATCTCTCCTTCGCTCTCTATTCCTCCGTCTTCGCCTCCCACTCTCTACCCCTGTAACCGAGACTGGACAGGAAGTCCTTGAGGGGGACAATGACACACCAGGCAAAACATAGATCATATCACATCATCGCTTGGCCTTCCTCGCCTCCCCTCATCTCCACCCTCCCTCATGCGGTATCTCCTCCCTCCTTTATGCATCATCTCGACCCTCCCTCCCATCTTCCTCTCTCCCTCGTGCCTCATCTCCCTCCTCCTCCATCTTCCTCCCTCCCTCATGCATCGTCTCCTTCCTCCTCCCTCAACTTCCTCCCTCCCTCAAACCTCCCCCTCCATCTTTCTATCCCCTTCCTCCCCTTCTCCTCCTTATCAAATCACCCTCCATCTACACCCGCTCTCCCTTTCCATCTCGTCCCAAACTCCATCGCACCTTCAAACCGTTTTTTTTTTCCTCTTCTTTTTAACTAATTCCACCGTCTTCTATCTCCTTGCACGTGCGTGACCACTCTCCTTCAGACGCTTATCACGGTCATCATCCCTCTATCTCCTCCGCTCCGCCCAAGGTCATCCCCGCAAGACACAATACAACAAAGATATCTTGGTAGTCCCTCTGACCGGAAATCGCGCCCGCCCACGCCCAAAATGGTGCTGGAGGACGCCCTTCTCGGGTGGTTTTACAACCCCCAAGTAGTGCACGTTCAAATACGCATACGCAGCCACATGGAGATAGTGCGTCACTCGAGTCAGCGTTGTCGTTCTCCTCATCACTATCATCACTATCCTCATTTTCACTAATGCGAATACCAACCCCTCACCCTCATCATCACCCTCATTTTCATCAGCACAAGTACGAGCACATCACCGTCACCTTCGGCATCTAATCATCACCAACACAACCCCTAACCCATTATCACAAAACTCAACACGTCACCACCATCATCACAACACCAATCACGCCATTCCTATAAAGACCTCGAAACCAATCCCCTCCCCCTCCCCCTCCCACTCCCACTCCCCGACGCCATTCCCACGGAACGAATCTCTCATTCCCGATTCCCAGTTCCTCTCCCGCTGCTGCTAAGCTCCTCCAGCGGAGAAAATAATCCCGCTAGCAGGTACTCAGCAGGTGAGTTGTCGTTAAACAGGTCTCAGGTCCTCGACAGGAGACCTGGAGGAACCCGCCCCCCCTCTCCCCTTCTCCCCCTACCCCCGAGCGACCTGAGCTTTTTCCCTGATGATGAGCCGCTCGGCAAACAGGAGAGGAAGAAGAGAACAAACAAACCTTTTGTTGCTGCGTATAAGCGAAAGCAAGACCGGGACGGGGAGTTCGTTTTCTATATTAGGTTTCATCTGTATCTGCTCGTGCAATATCTTGGTTTATTTTTGTTTTTTTCATCCCTTGAAGTCCTAGTTGCTTGCTGTCTACGCCTGTCAATTCCTCAACTAATACAACTCCCCCTATCTATATATCCATCATAGGCCTATCTACCCTATCTATCTATCCATCATCTACCTATCTACCCTATCTATCTATCCCTCATCTACCTATCTACCCTATCTATCTATCCCTCATCTACCTATCTACCCTATCTATCTATCCCTCATCTACCTATCTACCCTATCTATCTATCCCTCATCTACCTATCTACCCTATCTATCTATCCATAATCTACCTATCTACTCCTATCTGATCCTTCCTACTCCTTCCTACTGAAACACACATGGCACGCGATCTAATAAAAAAAGAAAACGACTTTCGAGGGATATGATTTCAAAACAGCTTTCGAGACTCGACGAAATGGTCCAACCACAATTTCTCTTCCGCACCTACCACTCTCCCACCTACCTGCCACTCTACCGCCTACCCTACCAGTTCCATCAACTCATCTCTTCGTATTCAATCCTTCCTACTTCCCCTTCTCCCTCCCTTCATACTACTCCCTCTCCCCAACTTCCTTCTCAATTCCCCCTCCCTTTCGCATTTTCCTTCCTCTATCTCCCTTCTTCCTCCCTCTATCTCCTTTCTTCCTCCTTCTTTTCCTACCCTCAACTTCCTCATTCTCCCCACCTTCCCTTTCAAATCCCTCTCCCATTCCCTTCTTCTTCCTTCTCTCCCTTCTTCCACCCTCCTCTCCCTTCTTCATCCCTTCCTCCTCCCCTCCTCCCCTCCCCCTCCCTTTAGTCCCAATCTCTTTCCACAAATGCCTCTCGAGGAAGAGGACTTGGAAACCGCCTTCGAGACTCAATGAATTGCATCCAACCCCTTTTCACCATCTACTCTACTCCTCATCTACCATTTCTTTAATCATCTACTATTATATATCTCCACTCCTCTACTCCTACCCTAACCCTACTCCAGATATCATCTTCCACTTCAAAACAGCTTGCAATATCCAATGAAAAAGGTCAATCAACTATTTTGCACCGAGTCTACTATTTCATCTGCTCCATCTATCTCCCCATCTACTCCTCTGCCCACCAACTCTAACTCCTACTCCAACTAGACATCTTTTATTTCAAAGCAGCCTTCGAGGCCTATTAGAATGGTCGAACTATTGTTCTGCATCGAATCTACCCTCCATCTACCCTATCTTTCTTTCTATCTACTCTACCCACCACATATCTACCCTAATCCCGATCTCTATCCTCCACCTCCTCACTCCTTGCCAAAGTCTACACTCCATCTACTCCTCCTCCCCCCTCCCCACAACTCTTCCTCCTACCCCCCTCCCTCCATCATCCTCCATCAAATAAAAAACAAAAAGCTTTCAAGGAGCCCCCACAGAAGGGTCCAGACTTCACAGCGCCGCCTACCCGCCCGTCCGCCCGCCTGCTATAAAAGCACTATCCGTCGTACTTCCCCCCCTTCCCCCCCTCCCTTTCCTCGGCGCCCAATTAAGGATGTTGAACACGAGGCGGCCGGCCCAAAAGAGTTCATAATTTGGGCTCCACAACTATATCACGAGCGACAATATTAACTAAGTCATATTTCCGGAGAGACACACCTGGCGGCGCGAGGGTAAGGAGGTGGGGAACACTATTATAAAAGATAAACGTGATAATAAAAATGATGATAAAAATGATGATGATGACGATGATGGTGATGGTGATGATGATGATGATGATAAAAATGATGATGATGATGATGATGATTATTATGGTTATGAAAATGGCGATAACGATGAAAATAATATAATAATGATGGCATAATGATAAAAACAACAATAATAATAATGATGGTAATGACGACACACGTATAAGATGAAAAAAAAATCTACACGTCACTTTTTATGCAACTGATTACAACATTTCTTAAGCATCCCTTCCTTCCACTTTCTCGCCTCGTCACCATCACCGCCATTATCATCACCATCATCATTAAGAGTGAGCAACGGGTCACACTTCGGCCTTCCTCTCACAACCTTATTATTGACCTACTTCCTCCATCACGCTGACCTGTGCTGTTTTTTACCCTTCTTTTTCTCTCTCTCTTTTTTCCTCGCTTCCCGGTTTTCCCCTCTTTCTCCTTTGCCTTCCCCTTATCCTATTCTTTCTCTAGTACTCATTCCCATTCACTACCTATTCGCCTTGCTCCCTTCTCTTTCCCCTCTCACCTCTCTCTCTCTCTCTCTCTCTCTCTCTCTCTCTCTCTCTCTCTCTCTCTCTCTCTCTCTCTCTCTCTCTCTCTCTCTCTCTCTCTCTCCTCCCACCTCCCTTTCCCTCCCTCACACCCTCTCTCCCCATCCCTTCCCCTCCTTCTCTCTCTCTCTCCCCTCCCACTTCCCTCCCCCTCCCTCACACCCTCTTTCCCCATCCCTTCCCCCCCTTCTCTCTCTCTCTCCCCTACCACCTCCCTCCCCCTCCCTCACACCCTCTTTCCCCATCCCTTCCCCTCCTTCTCTCTCGCCCCCTCCCACCTCCCAGTCTCTCCCTTCCCACCTCCCTCCCCCTCCCACACACCCTCTCTCCCCATCCCCTCCCTTCCCTATCTCCCCCCCCTCACCAGGGAGCGACATCTCGCCACAATTAGCCTCATTACCGTCAAGCAACACTCGTTCCCCCAAAAAATCCTCTTCCTTTATTCTTCTTTATCATTTATTTCAACTTCTTCCTCTTCTTTTTTCCTTCTTTCTCAGTTATTTCTTATTCTTCTTCCTCTTCTTTTTCCTTCTTTATCAGTTATTTCTTCTTCTTTTTCCTCTCCTTTTTTCTTCTTTATCCGTTATCTCTTCTTCTTCTTCTTCTTTTTTCCTTCTTTATCAGTTATTTCTTCTTCTTCATCCTCTTCTTTTTTCCATAACCATCATAATCATCAGCATGGTTATCACCATCATCATTATGACCACCATCACCACCACCATTGCTGTCACCATAGTCATCCTCATTATCACCACTGCCGTCTCCACCACCACCACCATTATGTTCTCCTCTTCCTCTTCTTCTTTCCATTCTTCCCTCTTCCCCTTCTTTCCTCTTGGATGTTACAGCCCCGCCCACCATCCTGACAAACGCGACTGTTACAGACTCTAAAGTGAAAAAAGTTCCCTGCACACGAGAGAGAGAGAGAGAGGGAGAGAGGAGGAGGAGGAGGAGAGATGGGAGGAAGAGAGAGAAAGAGAGAGAGAGAGAGAGAGAGAGAGAGAGAGAGAGAGAGAGAGAGAGAGAGAGAGAGAGAGAGAGAGAGAGAGAGAGCGAGAGAAAGAGAGAGCGAAAGAGAGAGAGAGAGAGAAAGAGGCGATTGGATTTCCTTTTAGCTCGGGGCTTTAGGTTTTCGTCACGTGTTTTGCCTCACTGGATCTGTGGAGAGGAAGAAGGGGAGAATTAGGTGAAGGATGATAAAAAAAGGATATGAGAGAAAGAAGAAAAGGGGGAAGAGGAAGAGAAAAAAAATGATTCCCCGCGAAGAACGTGTTGACGATCGAGAGGGGGGCGGGGGTGGTGATGTGGGGGTGTGTGACGTGCGCGAAAACCCTGAGGAATTTGACCAACACAGAATCTGTATGTATGTATTTTTTTTTCCTTCGTTTACTCCTTTTTTCCTCTCCCACTTTTTTTTCCTTCTTCTATTTTCCGCCTTTTTTTCTCTCCCTTTTTCCTTTCTCGACGATTCTGTAAGACATCATTGCCTCGGATAAGCGTTACCAGATGAGGCAGCCGCTGAGAGGGATTTCATTTCTTGGACATTCGGTCAACCCTTTCTCAGTCCTCTTTTTCTTTTAATGTGTGGGTTTTGGTAATGGTGTATGGCGATTTATGAAAGGAGGACATGCGGTTAGGGTTCGCAGCGAGTGGCAGAGAAGTGGTGAAATGAATAAAGATTTGCATGTGATACAGTCATACTGCCGCTCTCTCTCTTACGCACACACGTGAACACAACCGCTCACACACACACACACACACAAATACAAACACATATACTCTCTCTCTCTCTCTCTCTCTCTCTCTCTCTCTCTCTCTCCTCCCATCCCATCCCCTCTCCTCCTATCCCTTCCCTTCCCCTCCATTCCCCTTTGCCCCCTGCCCCATTCCCCCTCCCCTCCCCTCCCCTCACGGCTCCATTCCTCCAAGGCATGGCGGAGACGGGGAGGGGAAGGGGGAGAGCCGACTGCTCAAGAATATCGACTCGCTTCCGACCCAACCACAGACACAGACACAGAGACACAGACACAGACAGACACACCAACAGACGTCATCTTCATCCACGTGTGTTCTCCGAAACGATATTCATTAACCGATGGCCACAAACCATCCCCCCCTCCCATCCTTTACCCCCCTAACGCCCCTCTCCCCCTAACCTTCCCCCCCTCCCCAGTCTCAATACCTCCACAATCCTACCCTTTCTCCCCACTTTTCCCTCTCCCCCCCCCCCCCCCCCCCCCCCCCCCCCCCCCCCCCCCCCCCCCCCCCCCCCCCCCCCCCCCCCCCCCCCTCTCTTCCACTCCAAAACCCCACTCCTCCTTCTCCCCCCCAATCCCACCTCCTCTTTCCCACTTCACAACCCCACTCCTCCTCCTCCCCCACCAACCCTACCTCCTCTTTTCTCCTCCACACTACCCCAACCCCTTAACAAATCACTTGCACATACGCCCCCACATACTCCCTTCCCTCGAGCAATTCCACATGCCAACATACCCCCCTCCCCAACCCCAAATACTTACCTAACCCCCCTTACAAACCCCACATCTCCCCCATAACCCCCACTCCCCCCCTCACCCAAACCCGCCTGACCTAGTAACAATATTCCCCGACGATGTTCACTAGAATAGATCATCAGCGCCGACGATGAACGACACGCGAGAATCGGTCTCTCGGTCTCTCTCTCTGTCTTTGTCTCTCTCTCTCTCCAATGGATGGATGGAAGAAGGATGGAGGGGGGCCAGGGAGGAGGTGGGTGAGTGAGTGAGTGAGTGAGTGAGTGAGTGAGTGAGTGAGTGAGTGAGTGAGGGAGAATCAGAGAGAGAGAGAGGGAAGGAGAGAGGAAAGAGGGAGAGAGGGAGAGAGGGAGGGAGGGAGAGAGAGAGAGAGAGAGAGAGAGATCTATAAAGAGGAGAGAGAGAGAGAGAGAGAGAGATCTATAAAGAGGAGAGAGAGAAAGAACGAAAGAAAAGAGAGACACAGAGTGCAAGAGAGCGAGACACACAGACAGGTAAACACAGATTCATATTTAAAAAATCAACAACTCAAACAAACCTACCACCGCTAACGAAAGGCCACCCCGCCACATACACCCTCCATCCACGAACACCCACACCCACAGTCCCCCCGCCCCCAGCCCACCCCCGCACGCACGCACGCACATCTGACCTCGTCCGAGCCTACAGCGGTCGGGGACGTAAAGTACCCTAGGCTCTGTGTTTGAGCCTAGTACAACGATCAATAACAGCGGGTGTTAGTTCGGCCCGCTGGGGAGGCGCGGCGCGCGGCGTGTCACATCGCCCTGCCGCCGCCGCCTCCGCCGCCGCCGCTGCCAGCCAGGTCGAGACGAAGGCGGCGGCGGCGACGACGGAGATGGAGGGAACCCGCGCGCTCACCTGCACCGACCTGCGATAGGCTTTCGCTGAAATGTTTTCTTCCTACGCCTCACTTTAATCTCCCTACCGTAGGCCTACTCTCCCATCTCTCCGTGAACTCCTCGCTCCATTACCCCCCACCGCCCACCCCACCCCCGACCCCTCATTTCCTCCTCCATCACTCTTTCTCCCCGCCGTGCCTTCTGCTCGTAATGTACTCCAAGCTCTACTCCTCATACATCCTCATCCCGCGATCTCTCACTCCTTCCCGTTCTGCCCCCCCCCCCACCAGTCCTTCCCCCAGGGGAACGTACCCTTGGTAATATCCTACACGATGTAGCTACGACGGCGGTTGGGGTTGCTCCTGTCAGGGGTTGTGCAATACTCTTAAAACATATACTCTCTCTCTCCCTCTCTCTCTTTCCTTCATTCTCACTCATTCTTACTTCCATTCTGATCCATTTTCCTTCTCTCGCCTTCACTTTCACTCTCTTTCTCCCTCTCCCTCTCCCCCTTCCCTCATCTCCGTCCCCCCTTCCGAATGACCCCCTTAACTTTATAGCAGGTTTGAACACTTACATTACTGCGATTACCTTGACCCTTCTCGAACATACCCCCCCCCCCGACTCTCTCTTTTATTCCCCTCTTTCCCCTCCTCCTATTAAGCCTCACAAAAGGGTATTCGGCACATTACTTACTCCTGACACCTGACACTTACATCCCCACCCCCTTACCCTTAAATCCACCCCTACCCTCTGTCCGTCCCCCTCCCCCCTCCCCCCTTCCTTTCTCCCCCCCCCCCAGACTCTCCCTCAACCCTCGCTAAGCGAAAGTTCAACGAGCCGATTAAACATATATTTTTTGTTTCCTTTTTTTTTTTAGACCTTCTTGCTAAATGCCAATTACATTAAAGAGGTCTGTGATGTTGGAAATTATTTTGATGTTTTTTTTTTCATAATCACTTCTCTCTTTAATAAACAAATCACTTTAACATGATCATGATATTAGGAGGAAGAGTAAAACTATATCCATACCAATTAATCAATCAATTCAAAGCCGGACGGTTACAATATATAAAAAAACAAAACACAATAATAAAACGAATAAAAAAAACAATAAAAAAAAGACGAAGACGATCCCCGAAACGAATAAAAACAATAAAAACAACGGAAAACAACGAAGAAAAAAAATCAAATTGAAAATGACACCCATTTCCCTTAACTGCGCCAACTAATTATCGAATCAACAGCTTCCATAAAATTAAAACCCGAACCGTAAATAAAGCAATATATCTTCTCGGACCAACAGCTGCCATTAAACGTTCGATTTGATGCAAAGGGAGAACTTCCACACCTGGGATGTTAGAAGAAAGGAAGAAGAAAAATGTTGAGAGAGAGAGAGAGAGGGGGGAGAGAGAGAGAGAGAGAGAGAGAGAAAGGAAGAAAGAGAGAAAGGAAGAAAGAGAGAAAGGAAAAAAGAGAGAAAGGATGAAAGAGAGAAAGAGAAAGAGAGAGAGAGAGATTAGAGAGAGAGAAAAAGAGTGAGAAAGAAAAATCAAAGAAAGGCTAGACTGACGTGGCATAACCCACTTTCCTCTCTCGCCTCCATTACGCTTGTATAAAGACCGCTTATCGCTTCGCATTTTGTTCTTCCTCTCTTTGTTCCTTGTTCTCAGGTTATGTCATCTCCTTTCCTTTACGTTTTCTCTCTTTCTGTTTTTGTGTTCTTTCCATTTTTCTTGTTTTTTTTATGCTCTCTCCTATTCCCTTTCCTTGTCTTCGTGTATTTTTTTCTCTTCACTTCCTCTTCAATCTTTCCATGCGTTCTATTTCCCGCTTTCCCTCTCGGCCCTCTTCTCTCCCCTTCAAACCCTTCCCCTTCCCCTATCCACTCCCCTTCCTCTTAACCCTTTCCCCTCCATTTCCCCCTCCCTTTCCACTCCCCTTCCTCTTCCCCATCGCCCATCCCCCTCCTTCTTCTCATTACCCAAGATGGAGCAGCGAGTGGCCATGAGCACAGGGAGCCGACGAAACTCAACTTCCATCCCCCGGATTCGAGCAACAAACGTGATGGAGATATTGATGGTCGGGGCACAGGAAGAAGCTATGCGACTTTCGAGGGTCAAAGGGCCAAAGGGGAAGGCAGAAGGGAGAGGGAAGAGAGAACTGTGGGGTGAAGGAGGAAGAGGGGAAAGAACTATTGGGTGAAGGAGGTGGGGAGAGAACTATGGGGTGAAGGAGGAAGAGGGGAGAGAACTGTGGGGTGAAGGAGGAAGAGGGGAGAGAACTAAGAGTCAAAGGGTAAAAGAAAGAGGGAAAAGAACATAGGGGTGAAGGAGAACTGAGGGGGCAAAGGATAAGAAAGAGGGGGGAGGCGATAGAACTGAGGGGTGAAGGGGGAAGGAGGGAAGGAGAACTCAGGGAGCAAAGTATAAGAAAGAGGGGAGAGGCGATAGAACTGAGGGGTGAAGGGGGAAGGAGGGAAGGAGGGAAGGAGAACTCAGGGAGCAAAGGATAAGGGAGAGAGGAGAGAGGAGAGAACTTAGGGATGAAAGAAGAAGTGGGGGAGCAATGAGGAGACAAATGAGAAGGTCGTATTGGGAGGAAGAATAGGGGAGAAGAAAGGAAACTTAAAGGGAAAAGGATGAAAGAGTGGGAGAAATTGAGAGACCAAGAAATAAAGGATAGGAGGAAGAGGAAGAGGAAGAGGACGAGGAGGAGGAGGGAGGAACGATGAGTAGTATGAATAGTAGGAAGGGGGTAAGCACAGGGGCGATGAAGCATGGGGAGAAGGGAAAGGCGGGGAGGAGAGGGAAGAGAAGAGAAGATAGAAAAGTAGAGGAAGAAACGGAAGAGAGAGGTTAGATACAGGTAACATAAGGGGGGAAAATACCCGGATGTTTCAATGTATTGAAATTCTAGTTGTGAAACCATAGGGACGGAAATAAAAGTGGTGTTGGGGAGATGGGGGAAAGAGAGTGGAGAAGGAGGGAGAAGAGAGAGACGGTAAGAGACAAAGTATGAACAGGAAAGAGAAAGGAGAGGATGGAACATTGAGAAAAGAAGAGGATGATAATGGAAAGAGATTCAATGAAAGGAGAGTAAGAGAGAGTTAGCAAACAAAAGGAAAATACGGCAGAGCGAGACAGTTGTACAGATAAAGGTGTGTGTATATATGCGCACATATACATTATACATTATCATACATACATGTATAGACGCACTTATACACACTAAGAGAGAGAGAGAGGGAGAGAGAGAGAGAGGGAGAGAGAGAGAGAGAGAGAGAGAGAGAGAGAGAGAGAGAGAGAGAGAGAGAGAGAGAGAGAGAGAGAGAGAGAGAGAGAGAGAGAGGGAGGGAGGGAGGGAGGGAGGGAGAGAAAGCATGAGGAGGGGGGGAGTAGAGGGGAGTGGAGGGGAGTGGAGGAGAGGGGGAGGGGAGGAGCGCAGGTGGTGCAGCATGGGAAGAGGCGGAGGATGTTGGTGTCTTAAAGGTGTAAGTTTTATGAAGGTTTGCCCAGCCTTGGTGACCTCCACAGGCACAGAAAGCAAGCAGGCAGGCAAGCAAGTAGGTAAACAAGCAGGCAGACACGTCCTCCTCCCAAACACCATTAAAATCAAAGCTTTTGCGCAAATAAAACTTTCAAACATCCACTAACAAAAACGTTTCCAAAATAAAATGCTTCGAATCGCGGCCATAAAAAGTTTTCCTCTATCTATTCATCTTCGTACTTCAACGCCTATCCTCCCCCCCCTAAAAAAAAGGCCTCTCAGAACCCCCCAAAAAGGACAGACCATTTAGAAAAAGATCTTCCGGAAACTCAAACAAGGACAGACCACTTACAAAAAGGCCATTCAGAAACCCAAACAAGCTATCCCTTTAAAATCTCTAACACGAAGGCACCATTAAAGAAAAAAAATAGAATCCCTAAAAAAGAGACCATTTAAAGGGCCTTCAGACTACGCCCCGATGGTCCGTCCGCTGGATCGGGGCCATTTTTCTTCAAAGGGCAAAAGGCCGCCTAGCACACAATGGCCACTCAAGGCAAAGAGTCTAACCAGCTGTTAGATTTCTTTACCGTCCGCTCAACCGAGGAGGTCGCTGGAGCCCGCTCGTCCGAAGGGAAAAGAATCAAGGAAGGAGGAGAGGAGGAGGAGGAGGAGGGGGAGGAAAGAGGGGATGAAGGAAGAGGAGGAAGGGGGGAGGGGAAGGAGGAGAGGGAAAGTGGGTAGAGGAGGGGGATGGGGGTGAGAAGGGTGGGGGAAGGGAAATCGAGGAGGAAAAGGAGGAGTAGGAGAAGTAGGAGGAAAGAGGGGGAGGGGGAGGGGGAGGAGCAGGGGGAGGGGAGGAGTAGGAGGAGGAAGAGGGAGGGGTAGAGGAGGAGAAGAAGAAAAAGGAGGGGAAGAAGGAAGAGAAGAAGAAAAAAACAGGAAAAGGAAGTGATGAAGAATTGAAAAAAATGGATGAGATGAACTGATTTTTTTCTCAAATTGGATAGAGAGAGCGAAAGAGAGGCAGAAATAAAGATAATGAAAAAAAAAAATCTACAATAAACAAAAGATAAATAAGATAAGGAAAAAAAAGTAAACAACAAAACACAGTAAAAGAGAGAGAGAGAAAATGAAAAAAAAATGTAAACAACAAAACACAGTAAAAGACTGAAAAAAATGAAAAAAAATAATATAAAAAACAAACGAAGGATAAATAAGACAAGGAAACAAAAGAGTTAACAACAAAACACAGTAAAAGAGAGTGTTAAAATGAAAAAAAAGAAAATAAAAGAGAAAAAAAACTTGCCAGCGCCCAGGACAGCCCGGCCCATTGACAGCGCGGACACTGGCATGCTTTCCAACTCAACAAAAGCGCCAGTGTTCCAGGCCACGCCGGGAATAGGGTTAGTGGGAATGGGAATGGGGGGGAGAGTGGAAATGGGAATGTGGGGGGAGTGGGAATGGGAACGGGGGGGAGAGTGGAAATGGGAATGTGGGGGAGTGGGAATGGGAATGTCGAGGGGAGTGGGAACAGGAAATAGGGGGGGGGGGGTTAGACTGAAAAGTGTTTCAAGGTCGTGCTCGCTGTGCTCTACAGTACAAAAGGGGAGGGGGAGAGGGAAGGGGAAAGGGAGCTGGGGTAGGTAGGTGAAAAGGGGGATGGGGTGGGAGTGGGGTGGGGTGGGGAGGCTAACGCTGCCAGAACAGGACAATGCACACGCTAGCTGATTGGACTCTTTCTTTCTTTCTTTCCTTCTTTCATTTTCTCTCTCTCTCTCTCTCTCTCTCTCTCTCTCTCTCTCTCTCTCTCTCTCTCTCTCTCTCTCTCTCTCTCTCTCTCTCTCTCTCTCTCTCTCTCGTCTCTATATTTCAATTCCCTTTTTCTCTGTATTGTTTTCCCATTTCCTTCTCTCTTCCCTGGTCTATTTGGATCTTCCGTTATCTTCCTTCTCTTTCTCTCTCTCTCTCCCATAATCCATACAACACTTATAACCCTTTATTTCCTTTATTCCGTCTTATCATTCCTCCAGCCTTACCCTCTTTCCCCATTATCCCCCAACCACCCTGCCCACATCTCCTACCTATCTCTCCCTCCTCTTACTCCCATTACCAACTCCATCCCTCGCCCCGCCTTCACACTCCCTCTTAACATCCCGTGTACACCCTGCCCCCACCTCCTATTCCCCCTTCTACCCCTCCTCCTTTACCCTCCTTTACCCTCCCTACCCCTCCATTTGCCTTCCCCTACCGTACCAACCCCCATCCCCTACTCCCCCACCCCCCTCCCGTCTTCATCTTGCAAGATCTCGCAACCGTCTAAACGCCAGATAAAAGCTGACTGCATTTCAGATCTCCCTTTTTATCTCAGCGCCGCGATCCCTCAACGCTGAGACGTCCTGTTGTCTGGCTAAGAGGCAAGGCGAGGTGGGGGGAAGGAAGAGGGAGGTAGGGGGAGGGGGAGGGAAGAGGGAAGGAGGTGGGGGGAGGGGAAGTGGAAGGGAAGAGGGAGAGAGGAGGGAGAGAGGAGGGAGATGGGGTGGATGGGAGAGAGGGCAGGGGAGAGGGAGAGAGAGTAGGGAAGGTGAAATGGAAACGAGAGAGAGAAGAGAGAGAGAGAGTGAGGGGAGAGGAAACAAATAGGGGAAAGAGGGAGTGGGAAGATGGAAAAAGGGGAAAGGGCAACAGACGAGGAAAGACGGAAGGGGGAAGGGAGTGAAGGGAGGAAAAAAAAACAGAGGGAGTGAAGGAAGCAAAAAAACAGAGGGAGTGAGGGGAGAGAAGAGAGAACGAGGGGAGACGGGACACAGGATCCTAAAAGCGGACATAAGTTATTTCAGGAAGCTCAAAGCGGAGGAAAGGAAGGGAGGAAGGGAGGGAGGGAGGGGGGGCAGCAGGTAGGAGTTGGGGGTAGGGTTAAGTAGGATTGGGGTGGCAGGGGGGAGCGAACTCCTTCGGGTTAAGTCTATCTTGGCTTTTCAACACCGGCAAGGTCACAGTCGCAGGGGGATGGGGATGGGGAGATCTGCGGGTGGGGTTTGAAGAGAAGGTGAGGGGGGGGGGATGTGGAGCCTTAGTTCGCTTGTAATTATCATCAAAGACACGGAGTTCATCTAGATCATTTGAATAATGTCCGCACCAACGCTCTCGCAACACGTGTACGAGAACAGGGGGGTGGGGTGGGGGGCGAGGACCAGAGGGTAATTTCCCCCTTCCCTCCTCCCTCCCCTCTTCCATAGGCTACACGAGAACCACTTCCGGGACTAATTGAGGGGCGCTACTCGGCCCTCTGACAGGAACACGGGGCGGTAGTAAGCACCCGAAGCACCTTCGACAACCTCAAGACTATTTACGCAGATCTATATATCGACAACGTGCATATCACGGGTTTGGGGTGTGTGTGTGTGGGGGGGGGGGGGGGGGGGGGTCCACCTGGGTTGGAATTAAGGTATATTAAGATCCCTAATGGCTCTTTCAACGCTCAAATTCTCTTCAACTATTGGCTGCTTGACACCAACCCGTGATTTGCTTGTGCTTGTGCTTGTGTTTGTGCTTGCATCGTGAAACTCGAACCCGGACATATGGGAGGCTGTCAATCACCACGATTTGCCATTATGTCTAAGATCTCTTTAATGTTGTTCTTGTTAGTATTGTTGTTGTTGTTATAATTGTTGTTGCCATTGTTGTTGTGATCATCATCATTGCTATTATTATTTGATTTTTTATTATCATAAGCATTAATATTTATTATATATGAATTAATTATATATTATTATATATATTTATTTATTATATATTTGTATATTCATGTTCATATATTCCTATGTATACATACATACATATATATATATACATTCCGCTGCGGAAGTTGTGATACCGTTCCGCGAGTAACCGGATTACTTTGTTACTCGCGAGAAAGAGAGGGTAACCGAGGAGCAAACGGCCTTCGAGCCGACGAGACCCGAGTTGGTTGGCACTGCGTTCGGGTGGGTGCCTCCGCGTGCAGGCCAGGAATACCAATGGCTCAACGAAATATAACAAAAATCTAACGACATGTATACAACCCCCTCCCCTCCCCTCCCCATCCCTCCCCTCCCACCCCCCTCGCGCACAAGGACAGTCGCAAGGGCGCAATTATGGTGTGACGGCCGGTCTTGTTGCCTTTACTCTTTCTCTAACCTCAAAGGGATATTTAAATTTTGTATCCGAGGGAAGAATGGAGGAGGAAGAGAAGGAGGAGGAGGAGGAGGAAGAGGAGGAGGAAAGACGAAAAAGGAGGAGGAGTAGGGGGAGGAAGAAGACGAAAAAGGAGGAGCAGGAGATGGAGGAAGGACGAAAAAGGAATAGGAGGAGGAGGAGGAGGAAAGACGAAAAAGGAGGAGGAGGAGGGGGTAAAAGGATAGAGGAAGGAGGAAGAAAAGGAGGAGGAGGAAAAGAGAAAGGCAAATAGAAAGACAGAGATGGATAAGAAAGATCGGTGCCTCACATTAGACCACAGCAAGAATAATGGATGTGAATGGGCGTGTAACCCGTCCCCTGGCCCCCCCCCTCCCCCAGCCCCATCTCCTCCCACCCCCCTCGCCCCTCCTTCTCCTCTGGTCACTCGCTTTCTACGTCAGTGCTACACACGGATACTTCATGTCCATCTTGTGCAATTCTTGTGCTTGCTCATCGCACTTCATCAATCATCTCCTTTCTATCGTATGCATTTTCATGTCACCTTTATACATTATTAGTCACTCTCACTCTCTCCATGGGCTCGTCACCTTCATACTCACTCGCTTTCCCTGTCACTTTCACTCACTTTCCCTGTCTCTTTCACTCGCCCTCGACGTCACCAAAGAGCAATTTTTTCCGACATCAACGCTAATGAATTCGATCCTCCAAATAATGATTCAAAAAAAAAAAAAAAAAAAAAATGAAAACGAGATTATGCAAGCACAAACGAGACAGGCAAGCATGAGGTCCAAGCACGAAGACCAAAGCAGTCCTACCTGCATCATCTTCACCCCCATTATCATCCCCATCGCCCTCATCACACTCATTGCATCACCACGGTCGGCGTGGGACAAAGGACGCAGAGATAGGACAACGACGCAAGCAAAAAAGGAGAGGGGGAGGGAGAGAGAGAGGGAGGGAGGGAGGGAGGGAGGGAGGGAGGGAGGGAGGGAGGGGGAGGGAGGGAGGGAGGGAGAGAGAGAGAAAGAGAGAGTAGAAAAGGGAAGGGGAGGAGAGGAGAGAAGAGGAAAGAAGAGAAGAGGAGAAGAGAGGAGAGAAGAGGAGAGAAAATAAGAGGAGAGGAGAGGAGAGGAAAAGAAAGGACAAAAAAATAAAGGAAAGGAGAAGAGAAAAAGAGAAAGTGAAATATAAAAGAAACGAAAATAGAAAACGAGAAAGAGAGAAAAAAAACGAAAAAGAAAGAAAGAAAAAAAACGAGAAAGATAAGAAAAAAAAGGAGACCGCACAAACAAGAACGTTATTATTTTTTAAAGAAATAGTAGACAGGTTTGTTGCCGAGCCGGACCCAGCCATTACATCGAGATATTCCGCTGAATTTGAGTAATTAGTTAATGATAAGCTACGCGAGCAGCTCAGTCGTGGAGGGGAGGAGGAGGGGGAATAGAGAGGGAGGGGTTAGGGGGAAGGGGGAATAGGGAGGGAGGGGTTAGGGGGAGGAGGGGAAGAGGGGGAGTAAGGGGGAGGAGGACAGGTAGGGAAGGGGAAGAG
>BOPN01000129.1:464622-479622 GCA_017312705.2 Penaeus japonicus
CGGCCAGCCCGTCGGCTTCATTACCCCGCACAGTGTCGGGTTTTAATGAGCAACTTGAGACGCCACAAAGGAGATGGCTTCGCGCCTTAGTTTTACACGTGAAGGGGACAACTGCAACACTGCTTTATATTACCCCCAAAAAATGGGGTTCGCAGGGTAGGCGGTGAGGGCTGTCATAATTTCATATAAAAACTAAATCAAACCCCAAAATCAAGCACATATCCGGTCCACATGAACCCTTGTGTTGAGCAGCATTACAAGTGTGTTAACAAGCCCTGCAATATCTCCGGCAAAGCAAAGCTGAGGCAGTAAGGCTCCTCTCTCTTATTGACGGCGCGGGCCATGGCGGGGAAGGGGGCGAGGGAAGGGGGCGAGGGAAGGGGGCGAGGGAGGGGGGCGAGGGAAGGGGGCGAGGGAAGGGGGCGAAGGAAGGGGGCGAGGGAAGGGGGGCGAGGGAAGGGGACGAGAGAAGGGGGCGAAGGAAGGGTTAGGGATATGAGGGAGGAGGGAACGGGTGGAAGGAGCTAAAGGGGGGAAGCAGGGAGGTGGGGGGGAGGTGAGGACAGCACGAGTATGGACGGGTGGGAGGGTGAAGGAGGGAAGGAGCGAAGGAGGGGACGGCGAGCACGGAGAGGGGAGGCGAGGGGAGAAGGGTACGAGAGGGCGCGGGGAGGGAGGGGGAGGGGGGGAGCGCCCAGCATGAATAACAGTCCGCCAAGTATAAAGAGCATCTGAAGCCCCGAGGGCAACTTCGGGGACGAGCGTGAGAGTGTGCACAACCTGTCACGCGGCCGCCGGGAGGAGGGGAGAAGGTCCTCGCAGCCTCTGAAAGGACGTGTTGCCACGAAATCGGACGGCCTGTACGCACCGACGGCGACGAAGGAGGTGCCATGGCTGGGTGAATGGCCTCGGGGATGACGACCTTTGACGTGAGGGTCAAGGCCGCCTCGAACCAACCCTCCGTGCCGACCCAGTGCCACGCAGCGTCACCGTGTCGCCCGCTCGCGTAAAAAAGACTTCCTTCGCGTGTTACGGGGCGATCCGGCCTCGCACGAACCGTCCTCCTGCCGAAAAAGGCTCGACGGAGAGAGACGCACCTGCGACCGCGCACGAACGGGATCCCGAAATCTAATACGACGTCAATACATCCCGGCAAGTAGGCCACGGTCGCCGGGGTAGCCACCCTCGTGAAATAGGCCTATGAAACGCAGTGAAACGCGCCTGAGGGAAAAAAAGGATAAGGCAAAAGGCCAAATTGCCGGAGCCTACGTATGCCGCGCCGACTCTTGTGGAACTCGCGCCTGGAATGGGAATCTCATCGCTTCAGGAATGGGAATCTGCTGTTCGACTGCCACGTGTCTTTTGGGAACGAAACTCTAACTACCGTCATCATATAGGATCGAAATAGAGAGAGAGAGTGACCGGGAGATTGGGAGAGAATGAGAGAATGAGAGAGAAAGAGAAAGAGAGAGAGAGAGAGAGAGAGAGAGAGAGAGAGAGAGAGAGAGAGAGAGAGAGAGAGAGAGAGAGAGAGAGGCGAAAGCAAAACTCTGAACTGCCATCGGCCAAAGTCGCAAGATTAGAATCCTTTAAAACGACACTCGCCGCCCTGTTTAGAACAACAGAGGTTCCAGAATAAAAAAGCTATTGATCTCTGCCCCGACCGGGCACACTAGACACGTCATCGTCCGGCAGGTCCTTCTTCAGCGTCCAACGAGCCTTCGCAACGGCCTGTCCTACCCGCACGACCATGCCCAGTCCCTGCCCGCACGCCCTTGCCCAGACCCTGCTTGCGGCCGCCCTGGACAACTACCCTTTGCGACTCGCTCTGCCCGCACAACAATACGACATCGCCGCCCGGACAAGAAAAAAAAACGAAAATGACACAACGAAAATGTTTGATGTTCTGTCCAGGTATACCTTTCATTGGGGTCGCCGGTCAGGGTGGGGATCCCCCACAGGTATGGGGGAGAGGGAGGGGGAGGACGAGAGGGGAGGGGGGGAGGATTAGGATTAGAAAGAGGAGGAGGAGTGTGGGAAGAGGAGAAAGGCGATAAAAGGGATGTAGTGGGGATAGCCAGGGGGGAGGGGAAGGGGGGACAACAAGAGGAAGGTGCTCGAGTTATCAGATCAATTCCCGGCGGCGAGCGGAGGGCCGCCGATCCCTCCGCAAATCATGGCCTCATTTCCTGCGCCTTTTCCCCCGCGGCGAGGGCGTGCGATCTTCATCCCAGGCACGACTGCCACCCACGCCCCTGCCCGCCGAATTGCGCTGGCGGAGATGCATCCAAAGGGGTGGCGAGAACAGCGCCCCCCCCCCCTCTCGACTGCGCCCCGAGCTGTGACAAAGCCCGATGGATGTATTAAATATTAATACATTGTTCATTTCGAAGCAAATAACATTCCAATCAAGCTCAATAATCATCAACAATGCTGACAACTCTCTCTCTCCATGACATAAACAAACAACGTGCTCCACGAACTTAATATAGACTTCCTTAAAACACGATCAAATCAATATACACCAAATCAATAAATAAAATCAAATACATAAATACTAAATAAGAGCACAAAGCCCACAACCTGAAATCTATGCAAATCGGATTTGTGTGTGCGCTCTCGCCATCAAATTAAACGCATTCTTTCGCTGGGTTAAATGACATGGAAATCAACATCAACACAAAAAACGGCTTTGTTCGAACATGGAATAAACAGCCTCGACAATCACTTGGGGGGAAAAATGAGTCGGAACATCATTCACCCGTGAAGTCGAGCATCAGTTGCTGTCTGTCAGTCTGTCGCGTCTGTCCGTTCTCGCCGTCAATCTGAGCGTTCGTTCGTTCGTTCATCCCGTCCGCCCGTCCGCCCGTCCGCCCGTGGCTGCACCGACCAGCAGGAAATCGTCAGCCTCACCAGGGCTTTAGATAGATCAACCAGCGAGATGAGAGACAGTAGATCAAAGACGCCGGCGAGGATACATGATGCTGTCACCTGCGTTTTATACAGACAAGGGGAGACGACGGGGGGAGGGAGGGAGGGAGGGAGGGAGGGAGAGAGGGAGGGAGGGAGAGAGGGAGGGAAGGAGGGAGGGAGGAAGGGATGGGAAAGAAGAAAGGAGAAGGGAAAGGTGGGAGAGAGAGAGGGGGAAGGGGAGAGAGGGGAAGGAGAGGAAGAGTGGAGAAGAAGTGGTGAGTGGGGAGGGAGGAAGGTAGGAGAGGGGAGGGAAGAGTAGCGAGATGGAGAGGAATAAAAGTGGCCTTACTGAGGGTAGGTTTGTAAGGTAGGAAGGTAGGACGGGAAGTAGAAAAGAGATACGACAGGGGGGGGGGGTGGAGGAGGTATATAAAGAGGAAAGGGGATGGGATGTAGATAGGATATAAACACCGAGGTGACGCAGGTCAGCATTTCCTGCCACAAATCCCAATCATGCATTGCAGAGCCACGATCGCTCTTCTAACTTTTACTACTTGCTTCTCCCCCCCCCCCGCGCCCTTCATCCTACCAAACCCCTGCAACACCCTGCAACACCCTGCAACACCCTGCCTTTCAGCCCTGTCAATGCGCCGTCGTCGACAAGAGATATGTTGACCTGAAGAAAAGTGTGATATATCAGAGATCTTTACTGCCCCCCCCCCACCTCTCCCCCTCTCTCCTCAACCCCCAACTCCTCGCTCCTCCCTGCACTCTCATCTCATCCCTCCCTCCCCACCCCTTATCTCATCCCTCCCTCCTTCCCCCTCCCTCCCCGCCCCTTATCTCATCCCTCCCTCCTTCCCCCTCCTTCCCCGCCCCTTATCTCCCATCTCTGTCCATCTCCCGCCGAGCCAGCCTCCTCATCTCACCCGCTCATGCCCGTTCTCGTGCTGCTCCTCGTCGGCGTCCCCTGCTCAGCGAGTCTCCCTAATCCTTTCGCCGCCACTGATTAACAACTCGCAATCCTTCCCTCGTCTCCTCCATCATCATCAGTGATTGTCACCTAATGGAGGCAAGCGTCTTGTATACAGTCGGCGGTACCTTGGTTTGCTTGTGCTCATTCTTAATTAGCATTCGCTTGGCGGCTAAGCATACGTAAATACACTCACTCACTCTCTCTCTCTCGCGCTCTCTCTCCCTCGCTCTCTCCCTCTCCCTCTCCCTCTCCCTCTCCCTCTCCCTCTCGCTCTCGCGCTCTCTCTTTCTCTCACTCTCACTCTCTGAGACCTGAGAGAGAGAGAGAGACGAGCCCGAACAACGAAATCGCCCGACGGAGGAAACCGCGATCGGCGCCGTAGTCCCACCTGTGAAAACCGGTCGGTCCACCTGAAGCCGCCCCAGTCAAAATCAAAATCAATAACTGCCTCCAATAACGTAATAAATCTTCCTCATTACGCCCGTTTCCCCTTTTTGTCTGCTCTGCCCTTTTCCCCGCCTCTGCGCCCACGCCCAGCCCTCCCTCTTCACCGATACGTCGATATCATCCAAGAGGAACTAGTAATCACAGAAATGCACTCGCGCCGACGAAGAGGAGGAGGAGGAGGAGGAGGAGGAGGAGGAGGAGGAGGAGGAGGAGGAGGAGGAGGAGGAAGAGGAAGGACGAAGGAGGGAGGAAGAAGGAGGGACGAAGAAGAGGAAGAGGAAGAGGAAGAGGGGGAAGGAGGAAGAAGAAAGAGGAAGAGGAGAAAGAGGAGAAGCAGAGGAAAGAAAGGAACCCGCCTGGCACGTCGTCACTCGCTCCACTCAGCAACTAGTCGGAGTCAGCATCGTGAATCAGCATTCGGTTTAGCCACTGCAGGGCTATGGCCTCCCCTATTCCCTCGGTGCGCCTTAAGGCTCATCTGCGCTAACGTGCATGCCGCCCCTGCGTCCTTATGTCATATATGAATATGTATATGTATATGTATATGTATATGTATATGTATATGTATATGTATATGTATGTGTATATGTATGTGTATATGTATGTGTATATGTATATGTATATGTATATGTGTACATATGTATATGTATATATATGTGTATGTATATATATGTGTGTACATGTATATGTATATGTATATGTATATGTATATGTATATGTATATGTATATGTATATGTATATGTATATGTATATGTATATGTATATGTATATGTATATGTATATGTATATGTATATGTATATGTATATGTATATGTATATGTATATGTATATGTATATGTATATGTATATGTATATGTATATGTATATGTATATGTATATGTATATGTATATGTATATGTATATGTATATGTATATGTATATGTATATGTATATGTATATGTATATGTATATGTATATGTATATGTATATGTATATGTATATGTATATGTATATGTATATGTATATGTATATGTATATGTATATGTATATGTATATGTATATGTATATGTATATGTATATGTATATGTATATGTATATGTATATGTATATGTATATGTATATGTATATGTATATGTATATGTATATGTATATGTATATGTATATGTATATGTATATGTATATGTATATGTATATGTATATGTATATGTATATGTATATGTATATGTATATGTATATGTATATGTATATGTATATGTATATGTATATGTATATGTATATGTATATGTATATGTATATGTATATGTATATGTATATGTATATGTATATGTATATGTATATGTATATGTATATGTATATGTATATGTATATGTATATGTATATGTATATGTATATGTATATGTATATGTATATGTATATGTATATGTATATGTATATGTATATGTATATGTATATGTATATGTATATGTATATGTATATGTATATGTATATGTATATGTATATGTATATGTATATGTATATGTATATGTATATGTATATGTATATGTATATGTATATGTATATGTATATGTATATGTATATGTATATGTATATGTATATGTATATGTATATGTATATGTATATGTATATGTATATGTATATGTATATGTATATGTATATGTATATGTATATGTATATGTATATGTATATGTATATGTATATGTATATGTATATGTATATGTATATGTATATGTATATGTATATGTATATGTATATGTATATGTATATGTATATGTATATGTATATGTATATGTATATGTATATGTATATGTATATGTATATGTATATGTATATGTATATGTATATGTATATGTATATGTATATGTATATGTATATGTATATGTATATGTATATGTATATGTATATGTATATGTATATGTATATGTATATGTATATGTATATGTATATGTATATGTATATGTATATGTATATGTATATGTATATGTATATGTATATGTATATGTATATGTATATGTATATGTATATGTATATGTATATGTATATGTATATGTATATGTATATGTATATGTATATGTATATGTATATGTATATGTATATGTATATGTATATGTATATGTAGAGAGAGAGAGAGAGAGAGAGAGAGAGAGAGAGAGAGAGAGAGAGAGAGAGAGAGGGGGGAGAGGGAGGGAGGGGGAGAGGAGGGAGAGAGGGAGAGAGGGAGAGAGGGAGAGAGGGAGGGAGGGAGAGAGGGAGAGAGGGAGGGAGGGAGGGAGGGAGGGAGGGAGAGAGGAAGGGAAGGAGGGAGAGAGGGAGGGAGGGAGAGACAGGGACAGGCACAGAGACAGAGACAGAGACAGAGACAGAGACAGAGATAGATATTGATAGATAGATACAGACAAATAGATGTAGACAGATAGATACAGACAGATAGATATAGAAAGTTAGATATAGAAATATAGAGATACATTGAGATAGATAGATGCACACCTATGCCAGCAAACACATCACTGTAAAAACATTCGCATACGCCGTATGTTTCTCGTGTCTAGCCTATCCTTCTATCTATCCCTTTCTGCGAGCGAGCCGGAGCGACCGCTGGCACTGCAGCTGGAGGCAGGAGGTGAGCAGCGGCAGAGTCGGCGGTGCTGACCTCGTTTCCAGTGTCAGCAGCCGGAGTAGGCCTATCAGCCCAACGATTTACATGAGGGCGACAGAGAAAGGCCTATCTCCCCAATCATCGCTTCCACGGCCGGGGAAAAGGCATTTCATGCTGGAGCGATTGGGGGGGGGGGGGGCATCCAGGAGAGGCCCTTTTGCCACTTAGACTCACTGAATTTCACGTCCCTTCTTAGGACGTTTCCTTGCACGGACTACTTAATGCCTTGTCTGTCGCTGCAGGGGGACGTTCTCCCTTCACTTACTTTGCCATCTTTATTGCTTATGCAACTCGATAAGGCCTTGCAATTTACTTTTTAGAAGAGCTGCACTTACGCACATCACCGCCACCATATATTTCCAACACTCCATGTTTCTGAAAGCTTTTGCAATATATCCACCTGCACACACCCTGCATTCGCGTGGTAATTGGCTGATGATTTAATGCAACGGGATAGGAATAGCAGATTCGCGTGACCTCTTCGCGCGCTTGAGAGTGTCACAATCTTATGAAAATAGATCTGGTCAGCCCTTCAGATTTTTTTTTTTTTTTTTATCAAACTCTTTTTTCCAATACTTGCTTACTGCAGTTGCTAGTTCTTACTAGTATCACCCCCTCTTCCGACAACACACAAAATAAACAAATAAATAAAAACTTGCAAACAGTTTCAAAGCTTGCACGACATTTCCGCACAAATTCGTCTATGCAGACTGCAAATCGCCTCGCAAGCACTGTTGTCCTGAGGGCATCTACGCGGCCCGGCACCGCAGCCCACACCGGAACGAGAAGCACTGAAGCAAACTCTCCCGTCGCGCCAGGCGGCCGGAGAGCCAGACACGCGCCTGGTCTTCAGAGCGAGCACTAGGAAAGAGTGAGAGAGAGAGACAGTGAGTGAGTGTGAGAGGGACGTCTCGCAGAGGCACGGGAGGAACAAGGAGGAGTGAGGGAGGGAAGGAAAGCATGAGATAGAGGGATACAGGTAGAGATAGATGGGTATATATTCAGAGCGAGAGGAAGAAGTGGAGGGAAAATTGAGAAAAGGAAAAAGAAAAGTAAGAGGACACATGAAAGGAGGGGTGAGGAGAGGAGAGGAGAGGAGAGGAGAGAAGTGGAAAGGAGAGGAGATGAGGGAGAGAGCAAGAAAAAGAGAGAGAGAGGGAGAGAGAGAAAGAGAAAGAGAAAGAGAAAGAGAAAGAGAAAGAGAAAGAGAAAGACAGACAGAGACAGAGAAACAGAGAAGCGCGTCCACAAAACCGCAGTCGTTCGGCCACACGACCACGTACAGGAGGCTTCGCTGCGGTTCCGAGGTTCCGAGGTTCCGAGGGTCACAGTGAGGATCGCGCGGCCGCCGACTCGCGCCGTCTCTCCCCTCGGAGGTGAGCGCGCGGGGACTGAGGGGAGACTCAGGCCCAAGCAGGAGCCAGGTGGAGGGAGGGACGGCGAGGCGGCGCGCGCACACGGGGGCTTTACGTACGTGTGTGCGAGCGACTGAGCCAGTGAGTGAGTGAGTAGGCGAGTGAGTGAGTGAGTGAGTGAGTGAGTGGGTGAGTGCGTGAGTTAGTGAGTGAGTGAGTGAGTGAGTGAGTGAGTGAGTGAGTGAGTGAGTGAGTGAGTGCGTGAGTGAGTGAGTGAGTGGGTAAGCGAGTGGGCGAGTGAGTGAGTGGGCGAGTGAGTGAGTGACCGTGAGAGTAGTGAGAGAGAGAGAGAGATAGAGATGGAGATGGAGATAGAGAGAGAGAGAGAGAGAGAGAGAGAGAGAGAGAGAGAGAGAGAGAGAGAGAGAGAGAGAGAGAGAGAGAGAGGACAACCCGACGTGCGTACGTGCCTTTGCGACCAAGTATCCCTGTTCCTCGCGCGCCTCTTCGACGGCAGAGTAAACAAGAGGTTGCGTGGCCTCTCCGGGTGCCCTCTCTGCCCCCCCCCCACTGCCCCTTCGACTCGATGAGAGGGTGGGGGTTATCATGTTTTTTAACTCCAAGTACTAACCGCTCTGGGTCACACACACACACACACACACACACACACACACACACACACACACACACACACACACACACACACACACACACACACACACACACACACACACACACATACACATACACACACACTACTGGTTGATTATACACAGTAATTGCTAAAGGGCTCTAATTACTTGATCCTTTTGTGTGAATTAAATGAAATTAGTGATCCCGCCTTTGCAGAAAGGTTTCAACTCCACTGAACTAACACTCACTCATTCAGTCAGTAAGTCATTAACTCTCATACAACTAACACGCATACGCACAAAATATTTCATCTTTTACTCTCACTCTCACACTCTCACACTCTCTCTCTCTCTCTCTCTCTCTCTCTCTCTCTCTCTCTCTCTATCTCTATCTCTATCTCTATCTCTATCTCTCACCCTCACCCTCACCCTCACCCTCACCCTCACCCTCACCCTCACACTCACACTCACACTCACACTCACACTCACACTCACACTCACACTCACACTCACACTCACACTCACACTCACACTCACACTCACACTCACACTCACACTCACACTCACACTCACACTCACACTCTTACTCTCTACTCTCACTCTCACACTCTCACTCTCACTCTCTCACTCACACTCTCTCTAACTCACTCACTCACTCTCTCTCTCTGTCCCTGACGCACTCTATCTCACACACACACACACTCACTTTTTCTCTCCCACCCATTTTTTTCTGAATTCCTCTTTGTCAGAGATCTATATATCCTTAAATCTATACCCGTTATTCGTCTCCCTTCGTCCGCCCATTCCCAAAAATGGATTCAGTATTTTTCCTAACTGTATTTCATGCAAAATGATCGTAAAAGCACATCCGGTCCACGCAGCCGCAGGCACAGAATGGAAGGGTGAGAGGCATCACAGAGGAAGAGACAGATTTCTGTGTAGAGATGTATATGGATTTTTTTTTTTTTTTTTTTGTATTTGACTCTATTTTTTTTTTTTACAGTTTTCATCTTTTCACGTTTGTTTGTTTGTTGTCGTTTTTTTCGGAGAATTGCATTTCAATAATCGAATGTTTTAAAGATTCTGCGGCATTCTTGTTTTTGCGTCTTTACAGCTTAGCTGATTTGTTTTTATGAGACTCCATGACTGACCGATGACACTGCCATTGATTTGCGGGCGAGATTCTAGTATATGTATATGTGTATGTGTATGTGTATGTGTATGTGTATGTGTATATGTATGTGTATATGTATATGTGTATATGTATGTGTATATGTATGCGTATATGTATGTATGTATGTATGTATGTATGTATGTATGTATGTATGCATAACTATGACTGTATAACGTATCTGAAAAATTCCGTCTCTGCGGCAATCGACTTCCAGCAATCATGCGAAATCATTGTCTGAAGAGACAAGGCACGAAGGCATCCCGGCAGCCAGCGACCAGGGCGCCCGAGTGCCTTGCTCCTTTGACTGGCTGCTTCTGGCCGAGCTCTGAGGGGTCAGGTTCTCCGTTTCACATAATGGGGGGGGGGGGGGGCATCTCATATATATCTGCATTGCGATCTCCTAGGCTTGCGTTTGTGCGTGCGATACGAATTGTTTCATGCTGGGCACTAAACGTAGGCTCGTGCACGAGGGCCGTGTGCATTGCCTGCATGAGACAGGAATGTTTCTCGAGCACGTGTTGGCGGCAGGTGGTGGAGGTTGATTCGGAGGGAGAAAAGGATGGTGACGCATCCTGGCTCCGCCTCCTCTTCTCCCCTCCCCTGCCCCCTGCCCTTGCCCCTGCCCCTGCCCCCTGCCCCTGGCCTCCCGACCCCCTGGAGCAGGCCAGCATGACCTCGCAGTCACGCGTCATGACACTGGGCCACACTCCACCTCGTTGCCTCCATTGTTGCAGTCACGTCGCGCTCGCTCGCCCGCTCGAGCCGTAAACACAGACCTCTCTCCTCTCGTCCTCCTTATCATAACATCGTCGTCGGATCATCGTCTTCGTCATCATCGTCTCTCGGCGCACTCATCAGACTCGGCCCGAAGGAATCTGCGGCGGCCGTTTCGATTTTTCAAATGGCTGTTGGGTGGGATCCTAAGGGCTATGACCTCCTCTCCGTTTCTCCCCAACTTCCGCTCCTTCCCCTCGCCTCTCCCCACCCGCACCCCGCCCCTCCCCCACCTTCTTGCCGCCTCCTCCACTCTTCTTTCCAACTTATCCCGCACCTTCGACATCCACCTCGAATCCCCGATCCATCACTCTCCATCATGGCCGGTATTCCGCCTCCTTCAGGACCCTCCCGGCTGTCAGCTCTCGCGCGTGCCCGGACTGAGTTACGGGACGAGAAGTGGGAGGGCGACAGCGGAGGCAAGGAGTAAGGAGGACGGCGCTGCCTCTCCCGACAGATTCATGTGCCTATTTATCCCTCCTGTACCCCCCTCCCCCCCCCCCCTCCCCCCGCCGCTGCCGTTCCTCTTTGGTCCTTCGTTCTCTCACGTTCCCCCCGTGACACTTGGTAAATTATTTCTTCCACGTGGCCCACACGCGCACTTAACGGACACGACTGTAATGTTTTAACTGCATGCGTTGATGTGCTCGTCTAATTGTGAGTGTTATCTTGTGTTTGATGAGTGAGAGAGAGAGAGAGAGAGAGAGAGAGAGAGAGAGAGAGAGAGAGAGAGAGAGAGAGAGAGAGAGAGAGAGAGAGAGAGAGAGAGAGAGAGAGAGAGACAGAGAGGCAGAGAGAAAGCCAGAGTGACGCAGAAGGGCGGCGAACGTGGGTGGCGAAAGCGAGGAAAAGTAGAGGTGTTAGCAGCAGCAGCAGACAGGCTGCAGACAGAAGGAGAAGGAGGAGAGAAATGCGCTTGATGAATGGGGCTTCACCTCTCGCTCGCCCACACCGCCTGCCTCGCCCTCCCCTGGCGTCTCACCGAGTCATCTTCGCCTTTTGTTCGCTGAGGCTCTTCGTCACGCCGCTGCATCTGTGGCCACCGCCTCGGCCGGACCTTTCACGTGATTCGGTGCATCCCTCCCCTTCCCTTCCCTTCCCTTCTCTTCTCCTCTCCTTTCCTCTCTCTTCCCTACTCTACTCTGCTCTGCTCTACTCTACTCTACTCTACTCTACTCTACTCTACTCTACTCTGCTCTGCTCTGCTCTGCTCTGCTCTGCTCTGCTCTGCTCTGCTCTGCTCTGCTCTGCTCTGCTCTGCTCTGCTCTGCTCTGCTCTGCTCTGCTCTGCTCTGCTCTGCTCTTCTCTTCTCTTCTCTTCTCTTCTCTTCTCTTCTCTTCTCTTCTCTACTCTACTCTACTCTACTCTACTCTACTCTACTCTACTCTACTCTACTCTTCTCTTCTCTTCTCTTCTCTTCTCTTCTCTTCTCTTTCCTTTCCTTTTCCTTTTCCTTTTGCTTTTGCTTTTCCTTTTGCTTTTCCTTTCCTTTCCTTTCCTTTCCTTTCCTTTCCTATCCTTTTCCTTTCCTTTCCCTTCCCTCAGCTCCCCCCTCTTCTCTCCATTCAGTCCCCCCGTTTCCCATCCTCGGCCCTGATCATGTGACTCACCGCGTGTCCCTTCCTTGCTCACGCCGCCTCCCCTTCGCGCCCCTGAGTGCGGGAGGCGTTCCTGCCTTACCCTGGGCGGTGGGCGGTGGGCGGCCCGAGCGACGTCTCCTCAACACCACGTACCTGCGGGAAAAGAGAGAAAAGAGGAGGTTAGACGAGGGACTTCCATCGCGCTCGCTGACATCTTAAAAAGTCGAGTGAAAATGCATGACAATGATCCAAGGATTTCCGTGCCGAGCCTCAAGCGCCTCGGCGATCACAGGATTACTTCCTCGGCTGCATGGCTGCATGGGCGCAGTCACCCACGCTGCGTCATTGTCGGCGCAACTTCTTCAGTGCTCGCAGCATAATGGTTTTATTCATATCTGATTTACCTAAGGCCAGGGGTGTTTTTTTTCCCTTCAATTTCTTCTCTTTCTGTTTATTCTCGTCTCCCCGGAAAGGTAAGCATGCCATCTGCCCTTCTAATGTAACGATATTGAAGCGTTTCATAGCTGTTATATTCGCGCTGTAATGTAACTGTTACAAGAAAATCAGTGCAAGATCTGGACAGAACAGTAATTAATGCATTGACTTGATTAATATCACGTTCAGGTAGAATCGATAAGCCCTTTTCTTCTAATACATTCTCTGCTTTATCATAGTCTATTTACTTTCACAACACTGCCGAGTATTACTAAGAAACGACTGGCATTTCTCCCTGCAACATTCTCCTTTTGAAATACTTCTTTACAAAGCTTCGGAGGAAAATTGTTAGAGTATTACGCCGGTGTAGTTGGAGTCGGAGTTTTGGCTTTTGTTTCCAGGTGAAATCTCAAAGCAACGCCTCGCACCAAACCGAAATGCTGTTTGCTCCCCACTCGCCTCGCACCTAAAGGCAGGCAAAGAAAAGGAAAAACACGTGAAGCAGCTTGTCTACAGACTGAAGAGACTCCGCGAAGAACGCTCGCCACCGCCCATCCGACCACACGTGGAGTTGCAAGCACAAGCAAGCAAGCAAGCAAGGAAACAAGCAAGCAAGCGCAGCCAAAGCCCGAGCGGACGCCGAGGCCGAAGTCTCGGCCACAACAGCAGGCCGAGTGTCAGGGCGAGCGAGGGACAGCGGCCTTTAGACGCCAACGCGGAAGTCGGACCTTAAAGTGGCCTGCCTCGTCCCTTGTTGATACGCCCTTGCCCTTTAACACTCGCTCGGGGGCGGGGAAGGGGCAGGCTGGGGGCGGTGCTGGTAGGGCTTGGGGGATGTTTGCAAGGTTGGAGGCAGTTTGCTTAATAGGTCCGGTAGCGGTACTTGCGAGGCGATGCCAGTCTGTTGAAACGCTCTTGCGCGTCGAGGAGGCGGAGGAGGAGGGGGAGGAGGAGGAGGAGGAGGAGGAGGAGGAGGAGGAGGAGGAGGAGGGAGGAGGGAGGAGGAGGAGGAGGAGGAGGAGGAGGAGGAGGAGGAGGGAGGAGGAGGAAGAGGAGGGAGAGGAGGAGGAAGAGGAGGAGGAGAAGGAGGAGGAGGGGGCGGGAAGAGGGCGGGAGGAGGGCGGGAGGGGGGGAGGTGGGATGGGGGTGATGCTGAGGTTGCTGGAAGGCGCCTCTTTGTCTCCTCGTTCCCGGGCGCCATCGAGGTCACCTCCCCTCGGCCCACGGAGCCGCCGATTCGCTCGCTCGTTAGCGATAAATAATGAACGGAACCCTCTGCCGCTGTGCTGCCCTCGCGGGTATACGTCGGATATATGTGCGTGTTGCCTGTCGGTGTTTCTTGATCTCTCTGTCTCTGTCTCTGTCTCTGTCTCTGTCTCTGTCTCTGTCTCTGTCTCTGTCTCTGTCTCTGTCTCTGTCTCTGTCTCTGTCTCTGTCTCTGTCTCTGTCTCTGTCTCTGTCTCTGTCTCTGTCTCTGTCTCTGTCTCTGTCTCTGTCTCTGTCTCTGTCTCTGTCTCTGTCTCTGTCTCTGTCTCTGTCTCTGTCTCTGTCTCTGTCTCTGTCTCTGTCTCTGTCTCTGTCTCTGTCTCTCTCTCTGTATGTGTGTATGTGTGTGTGTAAGTGTGTGTGTGTGTAAGGGAGAGGGAGAGGGAGAGGGAGAGGGAGAGGGAGAGGGAGAGAGAGAGGGAGAGAGAGAGGGAGAGGGAGAGGGAGAGGAGAGAGGGAAGGGAGGAGAGGAGAGAGAGAGAGAGAGAGAGAGAGAGAGAGAGAGAGAGAGAGAGAGAGAGAGAGAGAGAGAGAGAGAGAGAGAGAGAGAGAGAGAGAGAGAGAGAGAGAGAGAGAGAGAGAGAGAGAGAGAGAGAGAGAGAGGGGGTGGGGGGGGGGGGGGAGGAATGCATGCATCCTCACACTTGAACTTCGAGGAAAACCTTGCCTCTTGGCCGAGCGAAATCTAAACATTCCGACGGCGGGACACTTCCCTGCGCCCAACGCCCGGGAGCTGACGTCACGTCGGCCGGAAACGCAATCAGGCGGCGGGAAATTAACCAACGATAACGCCGCCATCAGGAGCGAAGTTTGT
>BOPN01000129.1:484622-487122 GCA_017312705.2 Penaeus japonicus
CTCTTCCGCGTCGTCCTCTTCCTTTCCCTCTTTCTCATCGTCTTCCTTCTCTTCCTCTTCCTCATTCTCCTCCTCTTCCTTCTTCTCCCCCTCTTCCTCATTCTCCTCCTCTTCTTCATTCTCTTTATCTACCTCAATATCCTCCTCTTCCTTATTCTCTTTCTCTACCTCATTCTCCTCCTCTTCCTCAATCTCCTCCCCTTCCTTCTTTTACTCCTCCTCCCCCTCATTATCCTCGTCTTCCTCCTCCACCTCGTTTTCCCCCCTTCTCCTCCTCAGTTTTATCTTCCTCATTTACTTCTTCTTCCCTAATCTCCTCTTCCTCACACCCGCCGTCATCCCCTTCCCCTTCCCCTTCCCTTTTCCTCTTCCTCTTCCTCTTCCTCTTCCTCTTCCTCTTCCTCTTCCTCCTCTCTCCGCTCCATTTCCACTCGCTGAACGCACTCGTTCATTCCCCGTGCGGTCCTTCCTTTTTCCTACCATCACCTTCCTTCCGAACCCTTTTTGGTCCCCCTCACCGCGGCCCCTCCCCACCCGCCCACCTGCCCGCCCACCTTTCCGGATACTGCATCAAAGGTCCGCACGACAGTTTGCATATAATGCATTTGTTAATAATAATGATAGTGATAATAATAAAATAATGTTAAAAAATAGTAATGCTGATGATGCATTAAAAATAAAAATTACAATAACAATACTCATATCAATAATAAATATAATTAATGGTGATGATGATGATGATGATGATGATGATGATGATGATGATGGTGGTGGCTTAGGCGAGAGGACGTATTGGCGTCTTGCGTCAGCCTTCCAGCGTCAGTCGCGGACTGTTGACTGACGCGATAAAGCTATCACTCTGCTGACGCCTGCCAGGCTGGTTCCTTCCGGACGCTCGCTGACTGACACCTGAGTGATAGCTTTACCCAGTCCGCGATACACGCTAATTAACCGCGTTTGCCAATACTCGCGGCGGATCGGAGGCACTGAGATGGCACTCCAGAGGAATCTCATTACGGCTCGCGCGAACGAGCAAATCTGGCCCTTTGTTTGGTGCCAACTTGGTGTCAGTTCGCGGGAGACTCCGCGATAGTTTGGCGGTTCGACAGCTGCGGCGGAGGGGCTTCCTGCTTCCGAAAAAGCCTTTGGAAACCCAGAGTGGACGCATAGTGGAGGAAGCCTGGCGATGAGTGGCACTATCTGGCACGATGGCAGGTAGGGACTGGCACTCGCGTGAATCAATACGCTCCCCCCCCCCCCGCCACCCCCGCTGTCATCACCGCCGAACCAAATCGCATTCCGAAACCCAATCGCCCTTCGGAGTGGCAGGACCCGTCGCCCCTCGCCCTTCGGCCTCCGGCGAGAGGCGAACAGGCGGGTCTCAAGATGCTATTCCTCCCCCCTTTCCCCCCTTCCCTTCCCTTCCCTTCCCTTCCCTTCCCTTCCCTTCCCTTCCCTTCCCTTCCCTTCCCTTCCCTTCCCTTCCCTTCCCTTCCCTTCCCTTCCCTTCCCTTCCCTTCCCTTCCCTTCCCTTTCCCTTCCCTTCCCTTCCCTTCCCTTCCCTTCCCTTCCCTTCCCTTCCCTTCCCTTCCCTCCCCTTCCCTTCCCTTCCCTTCCCTTCCCTTCCCTTCCCTTCCCTTCCCTTCCCTTCCCTTCCCTTCCCCTTCCCCTTCCCCTTCCCCTTCCCTTTCCCTTCTCTCTCCCAAGTAATTCCTCCCAATCTTCTCTCCTTTATTCACTTATTCACTTCGCTTTCCTGTCTCGACGCCCCTTCTCCCTCTCCCCTTTCCCAGTTAATGGCATAAGTCAGCTCTCAGCCCGCCCGAATGTGAAGCCCAAGGCAGCCCATACACAGCGCCTACGCCCACTCCTGGCCTGAGATCCAGTACGCCCACATTCTATGGTCCTTCCCCTCAGGTCCCATTTCCACCATAACCCTTCCCTTCCCTCCCCTTCCCTCCCCTTCCCTCCCCTTCCCTCTCCTCCCCTCTCCTCCTCCACCCCTCCCCCGAGTCTACCTCCTCCTCCAAGCCCAACCTCTCCCTTCCGCCTCCACCCGCATCCCCTCCCCCTCACTCCTCCCCCGGCGTGGGATTCCACACGTGGCGAGGCCTCGGGGCCACAGTACAGCGTTTCGCTTCTCGGGTCCTGCGCTCGCCCGCCAACTCCTTGTCGTTTCTTTGTGTCCTTTTACACTAAATTGCTACGTTTCTTGTACCCTTTTTTCAGATAATCTCTTCCTACCCCCTCCCACTATCTTCATCTCTCTCTCTCTCTAACTCTAACTCTAACTCTATCTCTATCTCTATCTCTAATTCTAACTCTCTCTCATTTTTTCGAATTCTTTACGGTGGCCGTGCTACAGACCACCTGTTTTGTTTTTTTCTTCAATTATGGCCGCCAGGGAGATCTGCTGTAAATTGAAATCGGCCAAAACGAGTATTCTATTTTCCAATACAGTACCGAAAATAATCTTATTCCCCGGTTATTTGGCTGCAAA
>BOPN01000129.1:492122-494622 GCA_017312705.2 Penaeus japonicus
AGTGTAAAATTCATATCCCACCTTACGCTACCAGAAGACAACGAGGCTTTCAAATACCAGACATTTTTTAACAACTTTCCGTCTGCGTTGTATACAAATGAATTAGCGAATAAATCATCAAATCATTATCTCTCATTTAGAAAATTGATACTAAATCCTCAATTCTTCCTAAAATCAACCAGAGTTCCAATAACTTTCCATGTTTACACATCAGAGACGCAGAAGCTCAGAGGTTAGCGACAAAACTCTACGGGTATCTCCAACCGCATTTCATTAACAACGACCGAGGCTATATCATACATTTTGTGTGCAAACCATCGCATGTCGGAATCCTTGAAAATGATCATGCTGATCGCATAGCGAGGGCAGCATGTGATAAACAAATTGTGAACATAGACTTCAGAGCCTCTTACAGGGAGGACTTGACAGAGCTGATAAACTCTAAAGGACCTCACAGCAGTAGCATACAACATTATGACCAGTTTTCGGAAGATAAATCTATTCATGGGTCATATAAGACAAGATCAAGACAATGTGGTGTTGTGACCAAGAATCAGGCTTGGATACAAAATGTAATGGCAGGTCAGTACAGAATACAGTGTAGAAGAGACTACACGAAAAATATAAACGAACACTTGTACATAATATCTCAGTGCCATGTGATACAGCCCTTCAGGTCACCTAGTATGAGGTGCGCAGATTTCATAAAGCAGATATTCTAGAAGATATACTCAAGCTATATCCTAACTTCGGTATGTATTATTTTATCATAACCATTCATTAAATGTGACAATGCCAGCCCACGCCTGAGCAGTTCGCCTGGGTAGGAAATTAATAGATGAATTATATGATTATCTTTGAAGTTAACATACTAAAGGGTATGATCATATTATACCTCAATGTGACCATATAATGCCATGACCCTACAGCAATGAATCAAAGCTTGCATATGCCTTTACAGTAGCCAGGGTGGTAATTAAAACCAAACTAATCTAAAAGTCACCCTCCTCATTAGCATGAAGGTGCTCTAAGAGAAAGGATCATATCGTGTTTCTTGAACATCACATACATACAACTCCTTAACCTAAATGTAATGCAAAAATTGCAATTTAGCACCAAGGATAATTCGCTGCCTGAGAAAGGGAAATGAGTTTCACAACCCGCCCTCCCTTATCGTCGTGAGCAACGTGCTCAGCCGCCGCGCGAACAAATCTTAATTACGGCCTCGCTTCCTCGCTTCCCTGCCCGCCGAGATACCGAGATATCAATAGGACGAGCGGCATCTCCCGTGCAGCATGAGCGCGCGGGAGCAGGGAAAGAAGAGCGGCGGCTTCGGGGGGCGACGCTTCGGCCAAAAGAAAAGAAATGCGGTTCACTTTCTACAATCAGATGGTCTTAATTCCACAAGGAGTATGGCATTTATCCCTCATTATCTTGCTTTCTACAACCGATTTGCATGACGCTATATTTTCAAATAGGTGATAGGATTATATAACAGTTAATATATACTACGTTCTGTCTGGAGATATACAGATAAACAAACACCCAGACCCACACGCACAAGCTCATACACACACACACACAAACACACTTTTTCGTGTGAAATAACTGACCAGGCTTCGATCTCACATAACCCCTACAAAACATTCCTAACATCCATATCTATGTTATAGCGCTAGCGGGCGTGACGGCACTGATATACCTCCCAGGCGAAGCAGAGAGTAGGATCTTGTTTTCTTTTTCTCTCTCTCTCTTTCTCTCTTTCCCTTTTTGGAGCTTGGTTTGTCGAGTGCGAGCCCCTCCGCACAAAGGCTTCTCGGATACTTTCTCACTCTAACAGGCAGCCCCCTCTCTCGGCTCCTCACTTGTCCTTCCTCTCTCGTTCTGAAAAAAAGCTCCTTCTTTTCACAACTCTTTTGCCTTCTTTCTTCCTCTATTTCCTCTCCCTCCCTCGCTAGCACTCCCCTTCCGCCTCAATCAATACTTGGCAGGCACCCACCAGAGGGTAAATTACCAACAGATTCCTCCTGCCCGACTAATAACCTGCCCTCTAAAATACCTTTCAGGAAACGGCGCACTTCCACCGCATGTATCTTCCTCTCTCTCTCTATGTCTGTCTGTGCGTTTCTGGCTTTGTTTTCTGTTGCTATCTCCATCTGCATCTCCATCTCCATCTCCATCTCCATCTCCATCTCCATCTCTATATCCATCTCTATATCCATCTCTATTTCCATCTCTATTTCCATCTCTCTTTCCATCTCTCTTTCCATCTCTATTTCCATCTCTATTTCCATCTCTATTTCCATCTATATCTCTATCTCTATCTCTATCTCTATCTCTATCTCTATCTCCATCTCCATCTCTGTCTCCATCTCTCTCTTGTTCTGCCTTTAAATCTGCGCCTCTGATGCCAGCTATTATTCCTCCTCCGTTGCCATTCGTTCTATAACTGTTTCTATCATTTTTATTCTCTCTCTCCCTCTCACCCTCTCTCTCTCTC
>BOPN01000129.1:499622-509622 GCA_017312705.2 Penaeus japonicus
TGCCAGTAACCCGTTTGCCTTCCTGCCAATGACTTTGTGTCCATTCCCCCATGTCTATTTCTGTCTGCCGTGGCACCTACCTGCGTGTACATAAAAAATCCTCTTGCAGTAAAAGGACAACAGCAAATTCAGTCACAAGCAGTAGCTTCCCTCTGCATACTAAAAGGTTCTGATATAATCATCCTCGACAGAGCTAAGTGCTCTGTCAGTTCTGTAGCGATGCTGGTTTGTCATTTCAATGAACAGTGAAAAATAAGTATGTGAATATCAATAAATAATCTTAAAACTCTTCAATTACCAGTAGAAAACATATATTTCATTATTTGTGGTACATGGTAAGCATACACCTTGATTCACTAGGGCAATTACAATCCTTAACAGGGGGTCACGTACTAATTGGTTAACTGGAAACACAAGTGTAATTTAAAAATCGTAAAGATTAACTCCGTGACAGAAAAGGCTGCGAAAGTCTACGGCGTTATTTACCCGCGTTTCACTATCGGTGCAACTACCATTCTAAGATATAAAAATTTCTATGTAATAACAGTACCATTTATTAGAACGAACAGAAATTAAAACGTTTACCAACGTATGTGTAGTTAAGCTGGCAAATTAACGAAACTATGTAATCAGCGTGTGTCGGCACGTTTCTGAATCCTAATTCGAATTCCTTACAAGCTAAACCAAATCGTATGTTTTCTTACGACTTTTTCATTTAATATTTAGTCATAAAATGAACTCTTATCTTCCGCTCTGAAACGATAACATTATGTAAGCGGCCACAATAAACCATGATCCGGCACTAGAGCCTCTCTCGCGAGTTTGTGTAATCGACAAAGTGATTCCGAGTCAACACTACAATCTAACAGCTGCAGTAAAATGCCACGTATTTGTGTTTTCCTTGGGGACATTACAGCGTTATTAAAGACCCGTAGGATACTAGGTAAACAAAGCCAAGTTACATCCATACACACACATATTCGGTATGAAATCCGCCAGCGACAGCTTAAGGATTTCCCTGAGCTGTTTTAGCGTTGTGCTGCCATACAACCTGGTCGTCGCCTCGCTCTCATCTCACACCGTTACTACATGTGGGCCGTAAGGGCGACGACCGCGCGTGGTAACAGCAGCTGGAGGCTCTTAACGCAACGCGACAAGTATTCAAAGTGCCTTTAACAGATGCAAGACATCGTAACTTACTTATTTCATGAGTAGGAGACGCTGGGAAACTGCCATAGAGAAACACATCTCACCTGAAAAAAAATAACCGTTTAGAATTTCGTCAAGTAAACATGGGCATATTCAGTATGTAGGAACAAACAACAACCTGAACATAAAACCTGGCTGTCGCATAAAGGTCATTGCGATCCCCGGATTATGCCCGCCAAGAATTCTCCAATTCTCCTTCCCTTCCAGATCGCAGCCATCGACAAGGAGTCATATTCCGCACATAGACATAAATGTATTCATAATCTACAACTATGTACATACATAAAGAACAGTTCAAATAATAACTTAAACAAAAGTTATGACAGCCTTAAAGGAGAACATATCTACATAAACATATATATATCTAAAGGTAAATATCGCGAATGACACATACACTACCCTGCATACTATTGGTAAAGGAAGGTCGGGAATCCCTCTGCTTTCCCAGAAGTTTCGCCTTAACGGACCCTGCAACATGGCGCCTGGTGGCTGCATGGCGTTGTAAACAAATCTGTTATTTTTAACAGCAGGAACAATATGCAGTTCCTCCCTTGTTCGCTTCACGTTATTTTCTGGATCTCGAGAATTAGTACAGGTAAGGGACGTGCAATTGCTTCGAACAACAGGAACAACAGGAGCCGGTGTTAACAGTGAGAAAGAGAAGGGAGAACAGGAGGAGGAAGAGGGAAGGAAGAAAGCGAAGTGACTTTGAGTAAAAAGACCACGCGACCGAGCACGGAATGGAAAGAGGAAGAACGGTTGAGAGAAGCGAGGCGAAACACAAAGAAAGAGAAACAGATAGATATATAAATATAAAAAAATGGGAGTTAGAAAGGGGTGAGAAAGGAAGGGTAGAGGGAGAAGGAGAGGGAGAGGGAGAGGGGAAGGGAGAGGGATATAGGAAGAGAGAGGGAGAGCGAAAGGGAGAGGGAGATGGGAAGAGAGAGGGAGAGCGGAAGGGAGAGGGAGAGGGAGAAGAGAGAGAGAAGAGAGAAGAGAGAAGAGAGAGAGAGAGAGAGAGAGAGAGAGAGAGAGAGAGAGAGAGAGAGAGAGAGAGAGAGAGAGAGAGAGAGAGAGAGAGAGAGAGAGAGAGAGAGAGAGAGAGAGGGAGGGAGGGGGGGGGGGAGGGGGGGAACTGTCAACTATGTCACTGACACACACTGCAGTGCGGACAAATAAAAATACCATATGAATGCCAAACCACCTCCCATAGACACACACTATCACATGCACGCACGTGTACACAGACGCACACGAGCTCCCTCCCGCTTCCCCGGTGCACACACCACTCTGACCCCCATCACGTACCCGCCACAAGTACAACTAAACCTGCACCGGGGTTCCTGTTCTCGCCGCAAGCGTTCTGGCCGCAGTTCCACATCAGGGCCCAGCGCGAGGCCCAGCACTGCATTGTGACAACCAACGCGACCTGCCACGACCACCTGCCGCTATGACCCCGCTCCCGCTCCCGCTCCCCCTCCCTCTCCCCTTCCCCCTCCCCCTCACGACCCCTGCCTTCAGCTCCCTTTGCCCCTCGGACAGCCTCCGCCGTAGAATCCCGTGTCCGGAGTGCAGTGCGTCCCTCGTGGCCCGACCTTGCTAGTCATCTTCATTTCCATCTTCGCATTTTCATCTTTTCTTTCTTGTCTTCCTTTCTTTTGCTTTCTGTCTCCAATTCCATCATTTTCCCTTCTCTTCTCCTCTCCTCTCCCCCGCCATGCTCTCCTGCTAGCCATCTTCATTTCCATCTTTGCGTTTTCATCTTTTCTTTCTTGTCTTTTCTTGTCTTCCTTTCTTTTGCTTTCTGTCTCCAGTTTCATCATTTTCCCTTCTCTTCTCCTCTCCTCCCCTCCCCTCCCCTTCCCCGCCATTGCCATTCCATTTCCCATTCCCACTCACTTTATTTTACTTTACTGTCTTTTACTTTACTTTTTTTTCCCTTTACTTCCAATTCGTCTCGATTTCTTTCCTTCCCTGCCTACCCCTTGCCCCCCTTTTCATTCTTCTTCCCTTCCTTCAATCCTTTCCCCTCCCTTTCCCCTTTCCATTCCACCCGCCCCCCGTCCGCCTCCCTTGCGCCTTCCCCTCGCCCTTTCCGCCGCCCTTGGTGCCGCCCGGGGTAACCCATTATCATGAAATTACTGACTTCCGGACACCAAGTTTGCAGGCGAGATATCAGTTAATAGTTCGTTCCCGAGGCACCTTCACCTACGGACGAGGCCTCGCCACGCGCCTCCCCTGCCACTGCGCGACCCGGCAGCGTGCGACCTGTTATGATGCAGACATGACCTACCATGATAAACGCGTGACCTTTGATGTACAGTTGCTTTATCATTACTTGTGATATTGCAATAAGACCAGATATTACATTTCGACAACTCAGCGACTGTTTGCAATAGCGTTTATGTATTCTAGCATCATTATGAAGGGTTGCATATTACATATATCTGGCTATGTCCAGGAAGGGACTTTGTTTACACACATTTAATTGCCCCTCCAAAACATCAAATGCAACTGCACACAAAACATAACTCAGATACATGCAGCTATGCACGTCACTTATCTGTTTGCCATATGCAAACATCACACGCATTACCAAGGCAGAAAGGTACCCATGCACACACCCAAAAACGGGGGTAATAACATTTTCGATGTGCCACCGAACATGCATTCAGCGCACAAAGGGTCTCGCTCTAATTCTTTCTCACGGACGCGAATCAAAGTTGATTCTGGCGGCGCAGTGATTTACAACATTTGTCGTTTGTGAATGTCAACCATAAATTTGAATGTATTTTGGAAAATAAATTGCATAGTAATTCTATCTTATTTGCTGATTTCCTGGCGCAGCCGAATAATACTTAATTCCTAAAGACCTGAGTTTCCAGATGACTGACCCACAATCTCGCTAATGAGGCACTGAGTGGAAATGCATTAGCACACCTCCAACGCAGATCGGCACTACAATATAATCCATACAGCGAAATGTTTGAAATGGTAATTGATTGATAAATCAAAGAGGTAAGCTTTCATTCCCAACGCTGTGTTCAAAGGTGTCATGAGCAGCTCTAAGCACATCTCTGCGCCGCTCACGAGAAGCCTGACCTGTGCACTGTGCAGTCATCTCAAGGGGAAAAAATTACAACTCATATTTACTCAGACATTCTAAACTACGAAAATAAATCCTCCAAACAGCCACGTGTCTAATCCATCACCAGGGACGTTCGAAATCCGGCAAAATCACAGCCCAGAGCTCGCCGGTTCCCCTTTCCTGCGGGACTCGCGAATCTCACGCCAGATCACGCCCTTTAACTTCTCGCCCGCGCCCTCCCTCACTGCCGCCAGATATGCGATAGTCAACGCCTATGCATCACGGGGGTCATTTGCGTGGTTGCAGAGCCATGGCGGGGAGGAGGAGGGGTCCACGATGGGGAGTCTTGGAGATTTGCGTCGAGGAAGACATTCTATTATAGCGACGATAATAGTAATGATAAAATAGTGGCGGCGGCGACGGAGTAGGAGCAGGAGATGCAGAAGCAACAGAACACCAACAATAACAACAAATAGAACAACAGAAGAAATATCATAATGCCAACCACATCTACAGCAAACAAAAGCAACCCCTGTCGCCTGCAACCCCCCCCCCCCCCAAAAAAAAAAAAAAGCTACCATCACAAAGATAAATCTCCCCAGCTGGTCGCATTCTAGTCATCACCGAGAACGCATCATGTGATATGCTTGGTCATGCTTCGCTGACCCCTACATGAAGCGCAGGGCCCTCATCTGTCTCATCGCATGGCGTGGCCGCATAGATAATACACACCACATTAAACTTGATGTCACTCTAAGTAATAGGATAAACGCGTCACAACGCAACACATCAAAGCCTTCATCACCGTCAGGCAACAGTAAGCTAAGCGCGATAGATAAAATCGCAGGACAGAATCGGAAAACTTTCCAGTCATAAACCATTTATTTATTCATCATAAAGCTTTTATCCCCTAAATCGGGAGAGATTAAAAAAATGCTCTCTTCCACCTCTGCTGACGGTGGCCTCCGGGAGAACAGAGGTGAGCCGATCACTCGCCGCTCCATTTTGAACAAGAGCGATCCATAGAAGGGAAACACCGGGCCACGCTCTCCCCCCCCCCCTCCGCCACCCTTCCTCGTGACCTCTGTTCAACACGGCGTAATCTCCGTAAGCACGCTTTAATTAGATGAAATCTTTAATCACCCACCTCCCCTACCCCCGCCCCCTCTTCGCCCGCCGCCACCTTGTCCAAACGGCGTCCGAGCCTCGTTCGTCTTTCTCTGCCACTGCATAGCGACGCAGATGGAGCATCCGGCGTTGCAATGGAGGTGTTCGTGCAGTCGGTCGCAGCGCCCGGCTTCCCCGAAAAACGTCATGGCGCGGAGGCACGTCGACGTTGCCGTTCCGTCATCCCCGAGTCTTGCGGCCATTTGTCACTTCGCCAAGACAAATCCGTCGATTGCATCCGCGTTATACGATTCCGATAATTGAATTTGCAAACCAATTATCACGACTAATGTTCCTCCCTCCCCCCAGGCCGCACCTCCTCCTCCCGAAGGGGAGGTCCTCACGCCCTGCCGTCCCTTCACTCGGGCCGAACGCCGGAGGCACGACTCGCTCCGGGTCTCGCCAGCGCCGCCTGGAGGAGCGACGGAGCGACGGCAGGTAGCGAGGGCATGCGGGCACCGAGGGGCAGACCTCCCGCTGCGCCCCCGTCACTTGACCAGCCGCTCTGAGGTAGATTCGGAGCTGCTGGAATTCTCAGTCGACGGAACTCCAGTCCACTTAGCCAAGTTTCTGAGACAAGCACTGTAATACTGAACTGACGAAGCGACGCTTTCTGCATGTATACGAATTTCCCGCAACTTTTCGGGTCAGAACAGCGTGACGCAGGGCAGTTTGCTACGCCCAGCCAAGAGCTTTTGGCTTTCAAATGTTTTCCGTGAGACTGTCACAAAGTTGTGGCCACAGCTTCTAAGTTATCAAAGTTGTCGATGATGCAAATTCAACTCGTATTTTAAGAGAGATAAATATTCTCTTTTGAAAAAATATGTATCCTTTTCTATATTTCAGGCAACAAATATTCATTTGAACTGCAGATAATTTTAAGGACCGAAATAAAAATTTCTACTCATAAAGAATTCCTGACCCCGCTTCAAAGGAAGAGCGCACCCAAATCGTCCCGCACAGTGGCTTGCTCATGCCACCCCCCCCCCCTCCCCTCTCCTCCATCTCCCTGGGTCCTGCACGGCGAGGCGGCCATGACCTCGCACGACCAGGCACCGCCGGCGCTCACCGAGAAAAATATTCGCCGCATTAAACTAATCGAAACGTGGCCTCGCTCGCGGAGAGACTGCGTCTTCCCAAATGGTCGCTTTCTCTATCAACGTAATTATGTTCTGCTTTCATGTCGTGACGAAACGCGAGCGCTTCATCAAACAACGGATTATTATTCCTCTCGGTCAATACATCCTCCCGCGCCCTCCCCCATGCCCTTCCTTCCCTCCCTCCCTCCCTCCCTCTTCCCTTCCTCCCTCCCTGCTTCCCTTCCTCCCTCCCTGCTTCCCCCCCCCCTTATCACAGACCTCCTCACGTCATTTAATAAATAATCCACGGACCGAATGGCCGGGAAAAGCCAAAGGTCATCCAAGGTCACATAGAACTTGGCTGAAGTAATTTAGAAATGTTCTCAAGAGTTCCTAGGTTTCTGTGGATGTTGGAATCAGACGTAAACCGGAAACCCGGTTACGCGCCTCGCGACCTCCCACTAAACGCTTACCACTGACCAGGCAACGTGAATGTTAAAAGGAATTACATAAGTCGCGGCGGTTCCCAGAAGGTCACACCTGCGGAGCCCCGGCAGCGGCGTGGGAGTCGCACACGCGGCACAGAATTCCCGGGATTACCGATTCGATTTCCGCCGCCCTCACTCGCAGGCCCACGCACGCACGCACGCACGCACGCGTCCGCCCTCGTGCAAAAACACATAGATCCCGCAGAAGGATTTGCAAGGGCCACGCGAGTCCCATCACGAAGTGCTGGCCGCCTCGATTAGCGACACGCGATGGCGCCCGAGCGAGCACCTGCATTCCCCCCCCTCCCCCGCACGCCACCATCAGCCCCGCCCTCGGACCCGCACGCGGCGCCGCAGTGCCAGCTGGAGGCACGCCATTCACCGCCCGGAGGCCGCCAGGGACGCCAAAGCGCTATTCAGAGCGGAGCGCGCGGTGCATCAACCCCCGGGCGCATTCAGGAAACGCCCTCGGCCACGCGCTGGGATACCGACACACGGGGGAACGAGCCAAAGGCACAGCAATGAGCGAATCATGCAACTCATTCTACCTATCAGGGGAGCGAAAAAGCCTCAGCCAAGCCAGGTAAAGAAAAAGCGGTGGTCATCCGGCCATGGAAAAAACAACAACAACAACAAAAATCCATGCGAACGCAGAGGAAGGGAGGAATAAAGAAAACCGAGTTCCCGGTACACACCAGAGGCCGACAAAGGTAACATATTCGCTTCTGGGACAATATTTTGTCATTTACTCCATTATCCAAGATGGAGGGCAAGTTACGAGGTCTCCCTCCGCCGCGACCTTCGCTATCCTACTTAATCTTCTCTTTATTTTCTCATCGCCCTCCTGCCTTCGACGCTCGTTCCAACCATCAAGAGAAAGAGAAAGAGAAAGAGAAAGAGAAAGAGAAAGAGAGAGGGAGGGATAGAGAGAGAGAGAGAGAGAGAGAGAGAGAGAGAGAGAGAGAGAGAGAGAGAGAGAGAGAGAGAGAGAGAGAGAGCGGTGGATCGAGGGGAAGGGGTAGAATGGGAGAATGAGAGAAAGAGAGAGAGACTGAGGGAGAGAGATGATGGAGAAGATAAGGAAACTGACAGTCACATGTATATGTGCAATACGGAAATTTCAAATATACTTGGTCATCCAAAAATTACTAGATTTAATAAATATATTCAATAAAACACTTAAATACGAGCCATGGGGTCTGTTGGCAACAGGTTGATTGGCACTGCACGGAGAGATAAAAATAAAACAAAGAAAAGAGGAAAATAAAACAATGAAAAGGAAACTAACATAACTGAATTATACTAAATCATAAAAAGTTACGACTAACGTTATACAGGGTCGGGGTATTTTGAGTCCAATAGATCAGGTGTGACTCTCGTTTCATAACATGAAGCAACACGAATCCCTATTTCTTGAACCGCAACAAAAACAGAAACCAATTCCCGTTTTCCTTACCGTCATTTGCTATGAGGTAGTTGTAGCAAAAAAACCTCATGTAGTTTGAGGGTTTGATAAAAGGCGCTGCAACTTTCCCACTAAGAGTGGAGCAACAGGCGATGTGTGGCTTGTCTCTCGCAAGGGAAGTAGTGACGAGGACGCGTTGAGTTGCCAATGGTGGTATTCGTCGTCCGGATTCTTTTATATTTGAATTCTATGCTTCAGAATCATGACTGGTATATTAATATGAAACCATAGCAATATGATTACGTGTTATTAATTATACGTAATAAGTAATTTTAAAGGTATAATTGGCCTGATATTCGCTGTATTGTCTATTCATAAGAGAGTTCGGATGTATAAGCATAAGAACGGCAACACTAGCATGAGGAGGCTGTGGCCAATAAGATTCACGCACAAAACGTTTCTGCAAGTTGAGTGTTGCACGCTCTCCTCACTAGCACGATTTATCTTATGTGTGCTCATTCTTTTTCACCACGTTGATATATATAAAGATATAGATAGATAGATAGATAGATAGATAAATAGATATATAGATGGATAGATAAATAGATAAATATATAGATAGATAGATAGATAAATAGATATAGATGTATAAATATATATTTATATATATATTTGTATTTCTTCCTGAAAAGAATAATAGCAACAGGAATAAGGAAGTAAAATCATGTAATAAATTCTCACTTTATTTACATAAATACCATATTTACACAAGACTTGTTTATAGTCTCTGTAACATTACATCTATTGATTTCTCATAATGTAAATAAATAATGACTCAGCCTGGGGATTACAATAAGACAAATACCAAATCTATTCATGGAAAACACATGATGTATCAGAAAAAAAAATTAGCAAGATTTTTTCCCCTTCTTTCTCAAAATGTTTCTTTTTTTAATGTTTAATTCTCAGAAATACCCAAAATACAGTAAAAATAAAATGTGCAAATGCTAATGTCTTTAAGTATATACTGCATGAAAAAGACCATATGATTACTTGTTGCTTACATATGATTACTTCTTGATTTATCATCGTTTAGTAAAGAATCATGCGCAAATATATGTTAGATACTTTCGCAAAAACTCCTTTCTGTTTTATCTCCATACCCCAATAACAACAAAAATCTAGTTGCTATCATTCAACTTTAATCTTTATTGCAAATAAAGTCCAATTAATTCTTTCCTCAGGAACTAATAACAACCATCAAACAACAAAGCAGCTGCATGGTTAGAAGTAAAAATATTACATTATTACTACTGTAAATTCCATGAATGATGATAAAAATAATGATAATAATAATAATAATAATAATAATAATAATAATAATGATAATAATAATAGTAATAATAATAATAACAACAATAAAAAAAAAAAATAATAATAATAACAATAATAATAATAATAATAATAACAATAATAATAACAATAATAATAATAACAATAATAACAGAAAAAATAATAATAATAAAAATAATCATAACAATAAAAACATTAGGCACCAGACATG
>BOPN01000129.1:519622-529163 GCA_017312705.2 Penaeus japonicus
TTTACCAGCAATCAATATTCCCACTTCCAATCACCAATCACCAATCCGCCTCATATCACTCCCCCTCCCCCTCTTGCTCTTCCTCCGCCAACGTCCTCCTATAAAGAGAAAATCCCCTCCTTAGCCTCCCCCTCCCCCTCCCCCCTCTGAAAACCGTCCAGACCGCGGTCGACCCTGGCAGGTCAAGCAGAGACTGCAGCCACTGGACTTCCAAACTCGTCTGTTTCCAAAAGCCTTATCCTCCTTCACCCTCTTTCACCCTCTTTCATCCGCTGGCTGGCTGGCTGGCTGGCTGACCAAAGAAAGACAAAGAAAGAAAGAAAGAAAGAAAGAAAGAGAGAGAGAGAAGGATAAGCCAGATGCTTTGCCGGGATTATATGCACCAAGGCGAGCCCGCCTGAGTCAGCGAGTCCTGACCCGATCGAAGCTTGGTCCTTACCCACCGTGGTGCCCACCCACAGCAGTGACCTCCAGGCGGGAGTGGAAACTCACAAGCTTGGACGGCTGTACCGACCTGACGCCCAGAGAGAGAGGGAGACCCGTGACCCTTTGGGAGCAGCGCCCCTGTAGTCTTGGCTCTGCGTCCACGTGAAGCGATAGCCGCTCGTACATCAGCTGTCTCGACTCTTTCCTCCCCCAAATTATCCCATATCCTGCCTGCGCTATGAACATCCCCCGTGATTCCCCTCCCCCTCCCCCCTAGTTCCCAGATATCCATGCCCCTCCCCTTCCTTCCCCGCCCTCCCCTTCCCCCCTTGCCCTCCTCCATCACAGCCACGACCCTCCTCGACCCCGTATCAAGGCCGGACGACCTCCAGGTGCCAGGATACCGTCGGGAAAGGAATTCCTTCTTACTAGTGCGATTCTGTGGCGACTGGTGCCGGGCGGACGGCGCGGGGGGCGGCAGTCCGGCGCGTCGGCGGCTCAGCTCTCCTAACCTTCTCTATCGGTTTCTCTGTCTGTCTGTCTGTCTGTCTGTCTGTCTGTCTGTCTGTCTGTCTGTCTGTCTGTCTGTCTGTCCTCGGTCAGTCAGTTGATTAGTTAGTTAGTTAGTTAGTTAGTTAGTTAGTTAGTCAGTCAGACGGACAGTCAGCCAGTCAGTCGGTTGGTCGGTCGGACAGTCAAATCAGTCAATCATTCAGACAGTCGTTCTGTCTCTTTATCTACCTGTCTATATATTTCTAGCCTGCCTGCTTGTCTGCCTGCAAGTTCTCTTTTCTCTCGGATGATTCTCCTTTTTCCTCATCTCCGATTTCCTCCTCTTTTCATCCCTTTTCATGCCCCCCTCCTCTCCTCAGGCAGGGGGGGGGGAATCACCAAGACCCCGGCGAGCTCGCAAGGCGGCGGACGGAAGGCCTCCACTGACCCGCACTTTACCCTCGCGCTAAAGACGCGCGCGAAAGCAAAACAATCCCAATACTCCCTATACTCAATCTGTCTATCTCTACCTCCACCCCCCTCTCTCTCCCCTCCCTTCCTCCCTCCACTCTCCTCTCCCTCCCTCCCTCCCTCCCTCCCTCCCTCCCTCCCTTCTTTCTTTCTTTCCTTCCTCTCTTTCCTTCTTTTTCTTCCTTCCTTTCTCCCTTCCTTCCTTTCTTCTTTCCTTCTTTCCTCCCTCCCTCCCTCCCTCCTTCCTTCCCTACCTCCCTCCCTCCCTCCCTCAATCCCTCCCTCCCACCTGCCCTCCTTTCATTCCTCCCTCCCTGACTCCCACAGTCCCTCCATCTATCCTTCCTGCTTCCCTGCCTCCCTCCCTCCCTCCCTTCCTTCCTCCCTCGCTCTCTTTTCCTCTTCCTCTTCTTGCCGGCACGAATTCCACGCAATTTTTCGCTCGTAAACTTGGGGTGAATTTCAACGGCGCGGCCGCCGGGGAGTCGACTCCGTTACACCGAGCCTCGCATTAAGAGAAGGAGGCAGCCCGGTAACTTCCCGAAGCCGCGCGAGCTGTGAAATAAAGGAGGGAGGGAGAGGGAGAGGGAGACGGAGAGGGAGAGGGAGAGGGAGAGGGAGAGGGAGAGGGAGAGGGAGAGGGAGAGGGAGAGGGAGAGGGAGAGGGAGACGGGAGGGAGGGGGAGGGAAAGGGGAAAGGGAGGAAGGTGGAGGAGAGGGAGAAGGTGGAGGGAGGAGGGAAGGGAAGGGAGAGAAGGGAGGAAGGGAGAGGGAGAGGAAGAGAGGAGGAAGAAAGGAAGGGAGAGAGGGAGGGAGGAGGGGAGGGAGGGAGGGAGAGGGAGAGGGGAGAGGAGAGGAGAGGAGAGAGAGAGAGAGAGAGAGAGAGAGAGAGAGAGAGAGAGAGAGAGAGAGAGAGAGACAGAGAGAGAGAGAGAGAAGAGTTATCAAAATAAGAAAAAAAAAAAGCGCGTGCAAGCAGTATATGAATCGCGCGCCCCGGCCCTCGGCGCGGGTCCTCTGCCACACAATATTCGGGTCTCATAAAACCGCCTCTCGCACACACTTAAAACTTGAGGTGTTGCGCCGCCCCTGCACTCTTAATGCTCTCCCTCCTCTCGCCCGTGCACCTCGCCTCCCCCCCCCCCCCCTCCGCCCTACGCCCCCACGACAGGAGCAGAATATCAATCTTTCTGTTCTCAAAATAATCAATGAAAGTTTCCTCTCACCAACGCGAGAACAGAATGCAGATTTCCGATCAAGAAAATTGCATTCGCGTCATCTTTAGTAATCATTAATAATCTTTTAGCCAAGCACGCGATGTAGTAAACAAATATTCACTAAATATTGTTACCAATCACAATATTTCACCATCTTTATTGAAACGAAAGACAAATGATACAACGAACACTTCAACTAACATGAAAAACACTACTGAAGCTGGAAGCAACTTTCCGATGAGCTGACCGACCTGGAAGCAACTTTCCGATGAGCTGACCGACCTGGAAGCAACTTTCCGATGAGCTGACCGACCTGGAAGCAACTTTCCGATGAGCTGACCGACCTAGAAGCAACTTTCCGATGAGTTGATCGACCTGGAAGCAACTTTCCGATGAGCTGACCGACCTGGAAGCAACTTTCCGATGAGCTGACCGACCTAGAAGCAACTTTCCGATGAGTTGATCGACCTGGAAGCAACTTTCCGATGAGCTGACCGACCTGGAAGCAACTTTCCGATGAGCTGACCGACCTGGAAGCAACTTTCCGATGAGCTGATCGACCTGGAAGCAACTTTCCGATGAGCTGACCGACCTGGAAGCAACTTTCCGATGAGCTGCCCGTCGGTCGCGTCAAGCTCAGACTCAGACGCTTCCCTTGGCCCAAGAGGGTAAGCTAAACGGCCGAGGCTCTTCATGGCATCTAAACACACTCCTATTTCTAATGACGTGTTCTCGCCCTTCTGCTGCAACGCGAGTTTAATGAAACTGAAACGGGATCTCGACGAAGCAACTTGAGCAATGCGAGCTCACACCCACACCCGCAGCGTAATTGCATGCTACGGGTGCTGGCGGAAATCGGTGTCCCCGAGGCGAGGGCCGCCCTTCGCAAGCGCCGCGATCTGTCATAATATAACTTGAGCGTAATAACGGCTTGTCATAAATCCCCTGCTTCGCCCCTGTCGCCATCCATTCCCTGAGGAACCGCCATCACCGCCAGCATTACCCTAACAAGAGCCTCATCTCTTCCAACTTAAGCAACTAATCTCATTCATTTAGGTGAAGTGCCCATTACACCCTTCCCTCACCCCTCCCTCCCCTTCCCCCCTCCCTTTCATCCATCAGCCCTCTCTCGCTCCATATCTATTTTTCCTCCGCCAATGTCCCATCCTTCTCTCTGCGCCTTCCCCCTGGTGTTTATCTTTCCCTCTCTCTCCTCGCTCTCTAGCCTTCTACCCAATCTCATCATTTTCATATTCTACCATCTTTCTTTCTTTCTTTCTTTTCTTTTTCCATCCGCCTTTTCCTTACTTCAGACTCTATCGATTCCTGCTCACCGACACACCTATTCCCATCCCATGCACCTCCCCTTCCGTACGCAGGACACTAACGTCTGCATTAACACGATTACTGGCGGGGAGGTGTCGCCCAGAAGCGGCGCCGAGAGGAATCCCCTTCCCTTCCTGACCAACACCTTCATTGAGAGGGCAATTGCAACATGAGAGACGTGACAGCATGCAAACTAACGACGACTGCTGCGAATTTTCAATCCAGGGAACAGCACCTTCCATCGATCACTCCGGAAGTCATCCGACAAGGAGCGAATCTCTCTAAACAACTCTATCACTAACAATAGGTTAAATTAAAGAAAAAAAATAATGAATTAAAAAAGAAAGACAGACGCAGTACATTTACCCCTGGAGAAAATCCTCCCGCCATGCAAAGCAGGTGAGGGATCGCTCCATTCTGACTCTGCATCGCACCTCCTACTCGACGCTTCACCTCTGAGTCTATTTCGTCATCGCGCCGCACTTCCTCATCCCCGGGGCTCAGGGGCTCAGGATAAGTGTTGGCCTTGCCGGGCCGGTAGGGGGGGAGGGGGGGAGGCGGAGAGGGAAGGGGAAGGGAAAAGAAGGGAGGGAGGGAGGGAGGGAGGGAGAGGGGATACACACTTGAAGAGCCACTCGAAAGTACACAGACACCGGAGAGAAACCAGCACCGCTCGGTCAAGACGTTAAAGACAGAAATGGCACTCTGTCAAGGCCACTTCACCCGACGGCGGGAGAGCAAGCAAGCACATCAACAGCAATACCTGTAGAAGAGAAGATGCACCTTCTGTGTGCTTGATTTGATAAGTGCAAGTGAAAGGCGGGTTGCGGTGCAGTGGCAATAAGCAGCTTGTGAGCTTGCCATTGTCCCACCCTCGGAGTCCCACACATAATCGCTATCTTCACATCCAATCGCTGACGCTGCCCCTTGTGTGGTCCCCTGTGAATGCTTCTCCAGATATTTGTCAGGACAACACGGGTCAAGGGCGCCCGTGATGTCCCTGCTGTTCAAATATCGTCTCAGCAAATCTGTGACCCCTGAGCACGGCGTCACGGGCGCTGTCGAGCCACCTGGTCGACAGAGGCGTGCGTGCGCGCTGTATCTACTACATACTCACCATCCTCATTCAACCTGCTCTTACCTAAACACTTCACTGCTTTGGTGAAGCAGTGTTTACACCTCCACTCGCCTCGCCCCCCCCCCCCTCCTCCTCTCTGGCTCTTGTTCATTCCCATCTCCCCCTTCACAGTCGCTCTCCTTGGGAGGTTTTGTTCTCGTTTTCTTTACTGTTGCGTCCCGACGCTTTCGGTTCCTTTTTGTTTTTGTTTTTTTATACCTCGAAGACAAATGAGACGCAAGGCCATCAGACAAAAAAAAACAACAACAAAAAACTAACGGCTACAGGCTTAGGAAGGTAAGAAAGTAAGACATTAAATACCGTGGCAGGCGGGAGGCAAAGAAGCTCCAATTTACGGGCCTGTATCGCCGTCCGCCCGGAAGTCGAATCGCCATAAATTTCAAAGATGACCCATGAATTGAGATTTTCTCCGTTGTCACCCGAGTGCGTCGCCATTAGAGCAAGGAGGACATGGGCCACACATCCTCCTAGGCTTTCTTTAGAAATCATTTGACGAAACAGACAAAAGAGAAAACGGAAGGAAAATGGGATGTGAATAAGGGGAGACTCAAGAGGATGGATGACTATGAGAGGTCCTCCTCCTCCAATGCTCCAGTGTTTCTTCTCATCTTCCTCCTCTCCCTCTTTCTTTCTTTTCACCATGTTTTTTCAGTGAGTGAGAGTGATTGTGAGTGAGTGAGTGAGTGAGTGAGTGAATGAATGAGTGAGAGAAAGAGAAAGAGAAAGAGAGTGAGATTGAGTGAGAGTGAGATTGAGTGACAGTAAGCCTAGAAGTTAGAATGAGTGAGAGTAAGAGTGTGAGTGTGAGTGTGAGTGTGAGTGTGAGTGTGAGTGTGAGTGTGAGTGTGAGTGTGAGTGAGAGTGAGAGTGCGAGTGAGTGTCAGTGACTGCGTGGGTGGGTTGGGATTTACTGGAATGGATTAGAGTGAGTGAGTGTTTTTATACGTGTATTCTATATATATGAGAGTATGCGCGTCTCTGTGAGGACCTGCGCATGTGTGGGCGTATATCATAATCCCCGCCATAGGACTCCTGGGCGGCGCTGGGACTGGGGGTGGGAGGAGGGGTGGGGCGGGAGGAAGGGGAAGGAGGGGGAAGGAAGGAGGAAGGGGAAGGAGGGGGAAGGAAGGAGGAAGGAGGGGGTGGGGCGGGAGGAAGGAGGGGGAAGGAAGGGGAAGGAGGGGGAAGGAAGGGGAAGGAGGGGGAAGGAAGGAGGAAGGAGGGGGAAGGAAGGAGGAAGGAGGGGGAAGAAAGGAGGAAGGAGGGGGGAGGAGGGGTGGGGCGGGAGGAAGGGGGGGCGGGAGGAGTGGGGAGGAGGGGGGGAGGGGCGGGAGGAGTGGGGAGGAGGGGGGGGGAGAGGAGGATGCCTAGTCCCTCCCTCGAAACGTTGCCAACGACGCGGCATGACACTCGGTGATTTATGGCGAGGATAACATTACGTAGAACAGAAAGGGGGAGGAGGATGAGGGGAGGAGAACGGGGAGGAAGGCAGGGAATGAGGGTGATGAGGGGGGGGGGGTAGTAGTAGTAGCAGTAGTAGTAGTAGTAGTAAAAGCTGTAGCAGGAGGAGGAGGAGGAGGAGGAGGAGGAGGAGGAGGAGGAGGTGGAGGTGGAGGAAAAGGAGCAGAAGGAGGAGAAAGAGAAAGAGAAGGAGAAAGAGAAAGAGAAGAAGGAGAAAAGGAGGGGGAGGAGGAGGAGGAAGAAGAAGAAAAAAAAAAGAATAACAATAAGAAGAAAAGGAGGATGAGAAGATAAAGAACTAGCATAGGAATAAAGGAAAGATGACAAAAAACAAACCAAGCAAAATATATACGCCACGCAAGTTACCGCTCGCGGCGCCCCTTCGACCCGTCGCCATCGCCGTCGCCGCATGTTCTCACCTGCGAGAGAGAAAGAAAAAGGAGTCAGCATCGATGACGAGGTTTGAAACACCTCTGCGGCGGTATTATCATCATCATTCATCAATTTAATAAATATTATTATCATCATGGTTATCATTGATACTTTTATGATGATTATCAGTAGCACCATTATTGATTAGTAATGGTATTGATAATGATAGAATATTCATCGACAGCAGTGACATTAGTAGTAATAGTCGCAGTAGTAGGCATTACAGCAGCTTTAATCAGCATCATAATCAAAGTCAACCAAACTTGACCATCTTACAGCATTATCCTCGGTCTTTCTATCTGTCTGCCTCTGTCTGTCTGTCTGTCTGTCTGTCTGTCTGTCTGTCTGTCTGTCTGTCTGTCTGTCTGTCTGTCTGTCTGTCTGTCTGTCTGTCTGTCTGTCTGTCTGTCTGTCTGTCTGTCTGTCTGTCTGTCTGTCTGTCTGTCTGTCTGTCTGTCTGTCTGTCTGTCTGTCTGTCTGTCTGTCTGTCTGTCTGTCTGTCTGTCTGTCTGTCTGTCTGTCTGTCTGTCTGTCTGTCTGTCTGTCTGTCTGTCTGTCTGTCTGTCTGTCTGTCTGTCTGTCTGTCTGTCTGTCTGTCTGTCTGTCTGTCTGTCTGTCTGTCTGTCTGTCTGTCTGTCTGTCTGTCTGTCTGTCTGTCTGTCTGTCTGTCTGTCTGTCTGTCTGTCTGTCTGTCTGTCTGTCTGTCTGTCTGTCTGTCTGTCTGTCTGTCTGTCTGTCTGTCTGTCTGTCTGTCTGTCTGTCTGTCTGTCTGTCTGTCTGTCTGTCTGTCTGTCTGTCTGTCTGTCTGTCTGTCTGTCTGTCTGTCTGTCTGTCTGTCTGTCTGTCTGTCTGTCTGTCTGTCTGTCTGTCTGTCTGTCTGTCTGTCTGTCTGTCTGTCTGTCTGTCTGTCTGTCTGTCTGTCTGTCTGTCTGTCTGTCTGTCTGTCTGTCTGTCTGTCTGTCTGTCTGTCTGTCTGTCTGTCTGTCTGTCTGTCTGTCTGTCTGTCTGTCTGTCTGTCTGTCTGTCTGTCTGTCTGTCTGTCTGTCTGTCTGTCTGTCTGTCTGTCTGTCTGTCTGTCTGTCTGTCTGTCTGTCTGTCTGTCTGTCTGTCTGTCTGTCTGTCTGTCTGTCTGTCTGTCTGTCTGTCTGTCTGTCTGTCTGTCTGTCTGTCTGTCTGTCTGTCTGTCTGTCTGTCTGTCTGTCTGTCTGTCTGTCTGTCTGTCTGTCTGTCTGTCTGTCTGTCTGTCTGTCTGTCTGTCTGTCTGTCTGTCTGTCTGTCTGTCTGTCTGTCTGTCTGTCTGTCTGTCTGTCTGTCTGTCTGTCTGTCTGTCTGTCTGTCTGTCTGTCTGTCTGTCTGTCTGTCTGTCTGTCTGTCTGTCTGTCTGTCTGTCTGTCTGTCTGTCTGTCTGTCTGTCTGTCTGTCTGTCTGTCTGTCTGTCTGTCTGTCTGTCTGTCTGTCTGTCTGTCTGTCTGTCTGTCTGTCTGTCTGTCTGTCTGTCTGTCTGTCTGTCTGTCTGTCTGTCTGTCTGTCTGTCTGTCTGTCTGTCTGTCTGTCTGTCTGTCTGTCTGTCTGTCTGTCTGTCTGTCTGTCTGTCTGTCTGTCTGTCTGTCTGTCTGTCTGTCTGTCTGTCTGTCTGTCTGTCTGTCTGTCTGTCTGTCTGTCTGTCTGTCTGTCTGTCTGTCTGTCTGTCTGTCTGTCTGTCTGTCTGTCTGTCTGTCTGTCTGTCTGTCTGTCTGTCTGTCTGTCTGTCTGTCTGTCTGTCTGTCTGTCTGTCTGTCTGTCTGTCTGTCTGTCTGTCTGTCTGTCTGTCTGTCTGTCTGTCTGTCTGTCTGTCTGTCTGTCTGTCTGTCTGTCTGTCTGTCTGTCTGTCTGTCTGTCTGTCTGTCTGTCTGTCTGTCTGTCTGTCTGTCTGTCTGTCTGTCTGTCTGTCTGTCTGTCTGTCTGTCTGTCTGTCTGTCTGTCTGTCTGTCTGTCTGTCTGTCTGTCTGTCTGTCTGTCTGTCTGTCTGTCTGTCTGTCTGTCTGTCTGTCTGTCTGTCTGTCTGTCTGTCTGTCTGTCTGTCTGTCTGTCTGTCTGTCTGTCTGTCTGTCTGTCTGTCTGTCTGTCTGTCTGTCTGTCTGTCTGTCTGTCTGTCTGTCTGTCTGTCTGTCTGTCTGTCTGTCTGTCTGTCTGTCTGTCTGTCTGTCTGTCTGTCTGTCTGTCTGTCTGTCTGTCTGTCTGTCTGTCTGTCTGTCTGTCTGTCTGTCTGTCTGTCTGTCTGTCTGTCTGTCTGTCTGTCTGTCTGTCTGTCTGTCTGTCTGTCTGTCTGTCTGTCTGTCTGTCTGTCTGTCTGTCTGTCTGTCTGTCTGTCTGTCTGTCTGTCTGTCTGTCTGTCTGTCTGTCTGTCTGTCTGTCTGTCTGTCTGTCTGTCTGTCTGTCTGTCTGTCTGTCTGTCTGTCTGTCTGTCTGTCTGTCTGTCTGTCTGTCTGTCTGTCTGTCTGTCTGTCTGTCTGTCTGTCTGTCTGTCTGTCTGTCTGTCTGTCTGTCTGTCTGTCTGTCTGTCTGTCTGTCTGTCTGTCTGTCTGTCTGTCTGTCTGTC
>BOPN01000129.1:530497-540497 GCA_017312705.2 Penaeus japonicus
GGAGAGGGAGAGGGAGAGGGAGAGGGAGAGGGAGAGGAAGAGGGAGAGGAAGAGGGAGAGGGAGAGGGAGAGGGAGAGGGAGAGGGAGAGGGAGAGGAAGAGGAAGAGGAAGAGGAAGAGGACGAGGGAGAGGAGAGAAAGAGAGAGGAATCCTGTATCAGAGCTATGCATGACCAGCGCAGCCAATTAGCCTGATGCACCAGCGTTGCAGAGTCCGTGGCAGCGTGTGTGCGGGCGGGCGGGAGGGTGGGCGGGCGTGGGGGAGGGGTCGAAGATTACGTCCTAATAGCCTAACATCCCCTTCGGGCCCCCTCCCCCCCTCCCCCATTCCTGCAGATGATAAGGCGATAACAGGCAACGAGGTCGAGCGACTGCATTGCTGCGGCCACACGCTTACGTTTACAGAAGCCGCCAGGAAATACCGCATCTCTTGCCTCTCCGCCCTTAACCTTACCGACGGGGGCGATTCGGCTGCGCGTGGACATCTCGCAGGGGGTAGTCACGGGTCGCGGATTTATTTATCTATCTATCTATCTATCTATCTATCTATCTATCTATCTATCTATCTATCTATCTATCTAAATATCTATCTATCTATCTATCTATCTATCTATCTATCTATCTAAATCTATATCTATCCATCTATCTATCTATCTATCCAATTTTTTTTTTTTCTTTTTAATACTCTGAGGCAGTGGCACGCTGCTACATTAAGCCGCCGTATGCCACAAAACCTTTTATCTGCATCGTTAGTAGCCAGTCTTTTATTCGCCAATTTTTAATGGTTTTGTCATATTCAGAGGTATGTATTAGTCGTTTGATTAGGTTTATCAGAGTTGTGATAGACTGTCTATCACACGTACAACTGATCGCCGTCTTAGGTTGCAAGCCGGAAGCCTCAGCGAGGATCCGAGGCACAGGAACAAGAGTCCTCAAAGCATCAAAATAAGATGTATTCCCTTAGCAGTCGTCCTGTTATCTAACGCAAAAAAAAGAACACGAATCATTTTAAAACTCCCCAAAAAACACGAATCATTTAAAAACCCAAGTCGTTCTATGCAGATAGCGTCGTGACAAGATGGAGAATCGTGTTTCCTAAGAGTGAGGATTACGAGGAAATTAAAGCGGGAAAAAGTTCCGACCCCCTTGTGCGTGGGGCTTCTTGTCCGGCGAGCGGGTGCGTGCGAGGGGCGCCGCGGCGGGGAAAGGACAAGGTTGAGCAAGGTGCGCAGCCCAACCTCACGGAGTGGGGGGTCCGGGAGGTAGGAGGGGGGGGACACAGACACGGCCTCAGCTGGAAACTTCTGAATACACGTCAGTTGGCGGGCGAGTTGATGCGGAGACAGAACTACAGTCTCCAGCTCCGGTTTCCTTTTCTTTTTCTTTGTCTCTTGTTGATTGAGATAGGTGTAGATACAAGCACAGAAAAGATTTGCAAACACTGATACTGGCACACACACACAGAGAGAGAGAGAGAGAGAGAGAGAGAGAGAGAGAGAGAGAGAGAGAGAGAGAGAGAGAGAGAGAGAGAGAGAGAGAGAGAGAGAGAGAGAGAGAGAGGGAGAGAGAGGGAGGGAGGGAGGAAGAAGGGGGAAATTGAAATGGAAAGAAAGAGGGAGAAAGAAGGGGGGAAATAGAAATGGAAAGAAAGAGGGAGGAAGAAGGGTGAAAATAGAAATGAAAAGAAAGAGACAGAAAGGGGAAGAGGGGAAAGAATATGAAAGAGAAAGACAGAAATCAGGGAACCAGGACCCCCGCCCACCAATCCGAGCATGACGAAGCGGCCATGGACGTCCGTCACACAATGGCCAGCCACTGGTCACCCGTCACCCCTCCCCCCTTCCCACGCCCCCGCCCCCGCCCCCCGCTCCTCCGCCGCACGCATCCCTTTCGCTTTCCTTTCGTTCCTCGTCATTGCTTCCCATCTTACGCCCTACTTCCTTCCCTCCTTCTTTCCATGTTCTTCCCTCTTCCAATCCTCTTTCTCCCTCTTCCTCTGCCTCCTTTTCTCCCTCCCTCCTTCCCTTCTTTCTTCCCTTCCTCCTGCCCTCCCTTCTTCCTTCCTTCCCTCCCTCCCTCCCTCCCTCCTGCCCTCCCTCCCTCCCTCCCTCCCTCCCTCCCTCCCTCCCTCCCTCCCTCCCTCCCTTCTTCCTTCCCTCCTTCTTCTTCACTCCCTCCTCCTTCCCTCCCTCCTTCCTTCCCTCCTCCTTCTTTCCCTCCTTCCCTCCCTCTCCCCCTCGCCTTTGCCCTTCCACTCCTCCTCCCAGAGACAGGAGAGGAAATCCCGTTCCGCCAAGGCCTTCCACAGCCGCCCATTTCGCTTCTACAAACCCATTTCCTTACTCCTTGCCCACGCCCCGCCCGCGCCGAGCCCCGCCCCCGACCAGCCCACGCCCCCTGCAAGCACAGAGCCCGGGACCTTGGCTTGGGCAGTACGCCATGACAAAGCAAGGTCGCGTGCGGCGGGTGACCGCTGCGCTCAAAGGTCACTTCATGTCTTGGACACCAACGGCAGGTACGCTTTCGAGGGAAGGGAGGGAGGGGGGCAGGGAGAGAGGGGGGAAGGGCGTGGAAGGAGACTGAGGGCAGAGGGAACGACGCCAAGGGTAAACATCATCCACAGGTGTGCAACGCCCTGAGGCCCTGAATCCAGCGAACGCTAAGCCGCTTACAAGGCACCGCTCGACGAAGGAGTGACCTACAGGTATAGCGACCATGCAGGTATCCAACAGAAGTGTACGCTACAAGAAGAAAAAAACAGTTGGCCGACCCCCACCCTCCGTCCTTATACCCCCCCCCCCCCCCGGCGCGGTGTTGTTCCCCAGGCCACTTCTTGCACGCGCTCACAATGCAAGGAGAGCGTGGCCGAGTCTCCGCTGACGATCGCTGCCGCATTCCCGCCGATTTGGCCGAGCGAGGATTATTTTTTTTATCTCATATTTCTATTCTCTAGAGAGTATCCGATATTCCTTCTCTTTTTATCTTTTGGTTTCTTATCTGTCTCAAAGATAATCCATTTCTTGATACTTCTACTTATTGGTCACTTTCCCACAATTTCATCTTAGTTTTCTGAAGTCTAATCACATAGCCCATACCTTCACTGTCTTATCCTTTTCTCTCTTGCCTTCCTATCCATACTTTCATTCATCATAAACACCAACGTCAACATCATCCCTACCATCACCATCGCCATCGTCATCATCCCCACCATCATAACCACCACCATCACCATCACCATCGTCAACACCATCCCCACTATCATGACCATCACCGCCACCATCACCCTCTCCCCTTTCGCTGTGTTTTTCCTCCCTCGTCTTGCTCACAGCAACTTCGAGGTCTTCCTCCTCCCTCGGTTTTTCCTCGCGACTAACCAATTCGCCTTGAAGTTCCCCTCGCTCGCCCTCGCACGCCCCTTACGCCCGTTGTTATTCCCCGTTGCTCCTCGCCTCCCCTGCCTTTCCCCTTTCTTCCTCCTGGCGCCCCCTGCCTTTCCCTTTCCTTCTTCCTGGTAGCGCCCCCTGCCTTTCCCCTTTCTTCCTCCTGGCGCCCCCTGCCTTTCCCTTTCCTTCTTTCTCGTAGCGCCCCCTGCCTTTCCCTTTCCTTCTTCCTGGTGGCGTCCCTTGCCTTTCATTTTCATCCTACACGTATGCCCCGCTTGCAATCTCGGATCCTTCTCCTCTCTTCTTCTCCAGCCCCGCTTCTTTGTTCGACTGCTCTGCTCTGTAGCCTGCTTTTCTGTGCAAAGCCCTACACGCCACACTGCACTGCAATGCACTCTACTACACTATACTATACTTCACTACACATCACAACACTACACAACACAGCAATATACTATATTCCACAACACCATGCTTTACTACATCACACAACACAACAGTTCATCATACTCTACTGCACCACACCACACTTAATTACACTACACTTAACAACACAACATCACACAGCACAAAACAAGCTCTAAAACACTACACAACACAGCGCAACACCCCTCAACACCACACGCGAGCCCGACGCATGACATTAAAGCACACGCATCCTCACTATCCAGCAATATCCTGCCGGATCCATTGAGGTGTGACTGACCTCCCGTCCCGCTGCCCGGCATTCACGGGGCCCTGGGCTCGGCCGCGGAAATTATTTAACTCTCGATATTGCATAGCACGAGGGACGAGGGAGAGGAAGGTGGGGGGAGGAAGGTGGGGAGGGGAGGGGCGGGGGGAGAGTAAGGTGGGGAGAGGAAGGCGAGGGGCGGGAGGAAGGGGAGAGTAAGGTGGGGAGGGGCGGGGAGAGGAAGGTGGGGAGGGGCGGGGAGAGAAAGGTGGGGAGGGGAGGGGAGGAGGTGGGAGGACAGCGGACGAAAGGAAAAGGTAATGGGAGAAAAAGAGAGAGGAGCAAAGGAAAAGGAAAGGAAAGAGAAGGAGGAGAGAGGAGAGGGAGTAAAGGGTCACTGCCGCTGACATTTCAACGTAACATAACAAGATGTCGACACCGTCTTGATCTGAAGTGTGTGTGTGCGTGTGTGTGTGTATGTATGTATGTATGTATGTATGTATGTATGTATGTATGTATGTATGTATGTATGTATGTATGTATGTATGTATGTATGTATGTATGTATGTGTGTATGTGTGTATGTGTGTATGTGTGTATGTGTGTATGTGTGTATGTGTGTTTGTGTGTTTGCATTAAGCGAATCCCCAAGCAAAGCCAAACAAGCATCCTTTGACGAGGCGTGAAGGGCGTCTGGCCGCCCCTCCGTCGAAGGCCGCCGCGGCGACCACTTTGAGGACGTCCCGAGCGCAGAGTGAGCTGGGTGACCAAGGCAAACATGCTCTGGCCGCTCACTCGGAGATGTGACCACAGAGAAATAAATAACGGAGGCGGCGGCGGCGGCGGCGGGAGGCCGGCCCAGCGCCGACACCGAAGGGCTCAATTACGGTCTAATCCGCGACGCATAAGTTTCCTTCCGGGCTCTTTCGGTTCGGAGTTCAGCGTCGGGCATCCTGCGATATCAAGACGTCGAGGCGGAACATAAACCCTTCCGAGCTGAGATACGGAGCGATAAGGCGTCCGACCGACGGCGCCCGGGTCTCGTAAATAAAATCCGGGCGAAAAGGGGCCAAACTTTGACCCGACATCTTCCCATCGGGAAATTCTTCAAATGGAAATATTGTGCAGATCCTCGAGGTCACAAAATGTGATAAACGAGGCAACGGATCTGAGCCGCGCGCCCGGCCCTCGCCTCGTGGCTCACCAGGCGACATGAGCCAATAGCGTAATGGCTGGCGTCGCGCTTTGCTTCACTGGGGCCTCCTGGCAATGAATACGGTGGGGGAGGGGGAGAGGGAGAGGGAGAGGGAGAGGGAGAGGGAGAGGGACAGGGACAGGGACAGGGACAGGGACAGGGACAGGGACAGGGACAGGGAAGAGGGAAGAGGGAAGAGGGAAGAGGGAAGAGGGAAGAGGGAAGAGGGAAGAGGGAAGAGGGAAAAGGGAGAGGGAGAGGGAGAGGTAGAGGGAAGGGAAGAGGGAGGGGTAAGGGGTAAGGGATAAGGGGTGAGGGGGAAGGGGGAGGGAGAAGGGGGAGAGGGTGGAGGGAGAAGGGGGAGAGGGTGGAGGGAGAAGGGGGAGAGGGTGGAGGGAGAAGGGGGAGAGGGTGGAGGGAGAAGGGGGAGAGGGTGGAGGAAGGGGAGATAGAGAGTGAGAGGGAGAGAGTGTGTGTGTGTGTGAAAGAGAGAGAGAGAGAGAGAGAGAGACTTTGACTTTGACTTTGACGAGTTTATTGAGACAAGTGATTACGTACATCTCAAAAGGATGAGGTAACATAGGTTATCCTCACCCCAATCTTAGTCCCTCTTTGGGCTCACATATAGGGAGGGAGGGAGTGAGGAAGAAAGGGGGGTAGGAGGGAAGGAGAAGGGAGGAAGTGAAAGGGAGGGAAGTGGACAGCGGACAGATAGCGGCGATAGCGGTATCGCGCGCCCGCCACGCCCTCCGCCGGCGGACCACGCCCATGCCAGGCTAGATCCAAACGCCCGTCCGAGATGCATCTGTGAGCGTTCAGTTGGGGCAGGTACTGAGGTCCTGAGGTCCTGAGGCCGGTCAGCGCAGCGGCACGGCGCTCCGCCGCGACGCCAAGGCGTATCGTCCACGAGAAACGTGAAAGATTTACTGGCCGGCGCAGCGGAGGCGGAAATTAGCGAGAGATCGGTGTTTGCCTCCAGTTCAGGGCTGAGCACGCAATCCTGTCACGCACACATGGCGCACGTGGGAGGAGGTATGTGTGTGTGCAAGCACAAGCACAAAATCGAAAGAGCAAAAGAGCAAGGAAAGAGGGAATGCTACACAAAAGCGAATGAACAGACGAACAAAAGCAGGAAAACGCGGCGCATGCAAGCACCAGCAACTAATGCCAAAAATGACGGAGTCATGAAATGAAGGGAGGGGAAGGGGCTCGGGCGAGGCGGAGGGAACGGGCGGGGAAGGCACAGCGAGGTTAAGCGGGTGATCAAGCACGCAAGCAAGCGAGCAAGCAACGTGGTGCCTCCAGCCTTGCTTTAGCTATCGACGTGACATCTGGATTCGGACCACAGCAAGGGCGTCGCACTCGCACTGAACGGCAGGACATCAGGTGAGCGGAGCACGCCCTCGGTACGCCGTGCTCGGTCGACGGTACGGCAAAGCTGAGCCTTGACTTCCTCACTTCCGCACGAAAGGGGAGAGGAGAGGGCACGGGGAAGGAACAGCCTCAAGAGCTTTCAAACAGCGGAACGTATAAGCGTGCTTTCGATTCCGTCCGCCATTCCCTCCTTTCTATGGCGTCCTATTTCCTATCACAAAACCCACACGCGATCCTACTTCCAATCACATATCCTACTTCACGCCCGTCCCTAAAAGCTCTTATCTCGCGAGAACATTCCCCCCTCGCGACGGCGGCGGCGGCAGCGGAGGAGGAGGAAAATGAAGCGGCTAAAAAGGCATGAATAAACAACCGCAAACGCTCGCCTTTCCGCCATCTCCAATATTTACACATGATGAGCAGGGCCCGACAGCGCCCGCGGCCCTCGCGCCCTCGGAGGCTATGGGCACGAGGGGGGGAGGGGGGGATGGGGGCAGGAGAGAAGGGAGGGGGAGATGGGGTCAGGAGAGAAGGGAGGGGGGGATAGGGGCAGGAGAGAAGGGAGGGAGAAGGGGAGAGGCAGGGGCCCGGGAGGAATGGGGAGGGGAGAAGAGGAGAGGAGAGGAAAAGATGAGGAGAGGAGAGGAGAGGGGGAGAGGAGAGAGAGAGAGCAAGAGAGAGAGAGAGAGAGAGAGAGAGAGAGAGAGAGAGAGAGAGAGAGAGAGAGAGAGAGAGAGAGAGAGAGAGAGAGAGAGAGAGAGAGAGAGAGAGAGAGAGAGAGAGAGAGAGAGAGAGAGGGGAGACGAGAGGAGACGAGAGGAGACGAGAGGAGACGAGAGGCAGAGGGAGAGGGAGAGGGAGAGGGAGAGGGAGAGGGAGAGGGAGAGGGAGAGGGAGAGGGAGAGGGAGAGGGAGAGGGAGGGAGAGAGAGGAGAGAGAGGGAGAGAGAGAGAGAGAGAGAGAGAGAGAGAGAGAGAGAGAGAGAGAGAGAGAGAGAGAGAGAGAGAGAGAGAGAGAGAGAGAGAGAGAGAGAGAGAGAGAGAGAGAGAGAGAGAGAGAGAGATAGAGAGAGAGACAAAGAGAGAGAGAGAGACAAAGAGAGAGGAGGGGAAAGGGAAAAGGCAAGAAGATATAAAAGAAGGAAGAAGAAGGAGAGGAAGAGAGGAGTCCCCACCGGGGGCCTCGCGACGGACTTCATCAAAGATTTCGCTCATCGACACGGGAAACTTTGTTAATGGTTGTCATGGTTACTTCCCTCGCCGAAAATCTACATTCACGTCACGCTCCATTTTTTCTTGTGTTTTTTGCTAGCTTGTTTCTCCTCTCTCTCTCTCTCTCTCTCTCTTCCTTCTTCCTCTTGTTTCGCGTTTTTGTTCCTTTTCCCTTCTTCTCTCCCTCTTCCTCATCCTCCTCCTTCCTCTTTTCATCCTCTTTTTCCCCTCCTTCTCGTCTACTTCTTTATCATCCTTCGTCTTAACTCTTTTCATTCTCTCTCCTCCCCTTCTCGCCTCTTATACTCATTCATCTAACTTCTTTGCTACCATTTTTTTCACTCCCCCTTCTATCTCTTCTCCCTCCCGATGCTGAATCAACGCAAGAATCAACGCAAGACAAACAAGCGATGCATTGACGTGCGAAAGAGGCTCTGCAACAATGCAACAGCAAACAAGCAATATAAAAATCAACTTGAAGGCCTCATCTGCTTCAGTTTCAAGGCTTCTTCGCCAAGCACAGACACGTGTGAAAAAAAATCGAAGGCTTTTTTTTTAACCTCTGTGTTTTATCTTATCCAATTTCTCAGATTCCCGTTCCATGGTCTCCCTGTACATATCTTTGAATTGATAAAATATACTCATTGGAACAACAATGAATAAGTGGTCAGAAAATACAAGTGAACTAATATTTGATCACTTTCCAAAGATATAAATCCGACCCTACTGCCCCCGCCTCAGCCATTGAGAGATTTCGTTTTCTTTTTTTTTTTTGCGTCATCTCCTCTTCGTCTTTTTTCTTCTTTCTCTTTCTTTCTTTCACTATCATTACTATCATATCACCATGATGGGGACGATAGCAATGATAACCATAACTACTGGCAAGTTATATTGAAAATCCTACAACAGGATTTCGCTGGAAGTTTGATCTCGAGTGCGGCGAGATCTTGCAAACATAGGAAGTTCGCGAAAAGGGTTCATTATTCAAGATACGTTGTTACTCTCGTCCAATAACTGTCAAAACTGTAGGGATGGAATCTATTCTGTAGTGAACTGCGGAGGAAAGCAATAGTGTTTTCGAATTGGAAATATGCTGTGCAGTTTTAATCTTTCAATGCAAACACACGAATATGTTACATACCGACCGTACAGATGGAAGCATGGCCACTAGCCATAAAAAAACATACGACTTTAATAAGCACACAGTTTACCAGTAACGGCCCCCCCGTCCTCCCTCAAAGGTGGCAACTGCATCCCTCCTCCAAAAATGTCTTCCTCGACGGTGATAAACTAAGTACTAATAAAGTACAAATAATAATCTCCTAGTTTTCCACTGTAACATTCATCCACGTACATATAAAAATATCCACCATCCTCAACTCTCTGCCAACAACATTAAACTGTCTACTTCATTTCCTCTTCATGTACCTAAAAAACTCAAGCTCCTCAAGTCTGCATGTAGCCAAGGTTCCTCGATTACGTACCCGAACTTGCTTGCTTGTTTGTTTTTTGTTGTTGTTTTTATAATCTGGTATGCATAATTTCTAATGTCAAGGTGATCTACCTGGCTAGGGATATGATTCTTTTCCATTACTTACCGACAGGAAAGCAACTGAAAATCATGATACAGGAAAAGTTTTGCCATCAATGAGAGCCGCAGAGGACAGCGGAAAATGTGAACAATAAATAACGTAAGACTTCCTCCCCTACGGACGCTGACCGCTGCAACGCCAAGTCCAGATGATGAGCCTCACTTAAACCCCCGCGTATGCCGGGTGTTGCGGGGAGGTTGCACGCGAGGCGGTGACCGCGGAACGCGTGGAGGAGCCTAAATTCGTAACGAGTCCCCAGCGGGCGCCCTGCTGAGAGTACGGTTGGCATTCCGATCGACTGCGCTGGATTCCTTCCGAGCCACTTGCGGCGCCTGCGACGAGGAGATTGGGTCGACGCTGGCAGAAGGATCGGCGACACGCGAAATACGGCGGCGGCGGCGGCGTATTGCGCTGCGAGTCCGGAGACTGATCTTGAGATGCACCTCCACTCATCCCTCGCCCGTTAAGGAGGTACTGGATCTTCCGACGTACATTATGTGAGGAGTCGCCAACGGGAAGACGCACAGCAGTTCTATTCGAACTTTACATTCTTTTACGTCTAAATGTAAAACC
>BOPN01000129.1:545497-547997 GCA_017312705.2 Penaeus japonicus
TGTTGCACGCCTTGGGCCTCGGGTCCCGCCAAGAGGGGGCGCGGGGCCCCCCGGAGGACAACGGAGCAAACTGCTCCCCAGGCGCTCTAGCGGTGACCTGGCGGCGCCCTCACTCGCGGCAAGAACAATGAACTCCTGCAGAGTTTGAGAATCCTTTCCGCCATCTTGACTGTCCCTGCAGGTACGAGTCACAGGGATTCCCCCTCCTGGGGCTTTGCTCTCTCCTTGCGCTTTCCCTTTCCTCTCTGGTTCTTCTCCTCTTCCTCCTTCGCCAATCCCATTTCTTGTTTTTCACAAATATCTACTTTTCTAGTCCCCGTTTCCTTTCGCTACCTTTCTTACTCTTCCAATTCTTTTCCTCTTAAATCTGTTACTCGCCGTCACCAATATTAGTATTATAATCATCACTGTCATCAACAAACGTTTATAACCCTCATTTACCTTCATCACTATCGTCATTATCATAATCACCATCTCCATTTCAATTATCATCATTAATATCAATATCATTATCAACATCAACACCGTCATCGTTTTTGGCATAGTCATCGTCTTTGATATCGCCATTTTTCATCTTCATCTTCATCTTCATCTTCATCGTCATCTTCATCGTCATCACCCCCACCCCCCACTCCACCCCAACCAAAGCCAAGGCACGGAAGCCCCTGCGCTGCCTTGGCGTCTGACAAACAAAAGCTTGGCAAACACCTCCTGTCGAGGGTTCTCGGCGCGCCCTCGAGGCTCTCCTTCCTTCGCGAGTCCGGCTACTTGTGGAGGGTCGCCCTTGAGAACCTGATCGAGGAAGTGCGTCGCCTACACTTGGACACTTGGCAAAATTTAGCGGTTTATGTCAGGTAATCAGATGTGAAAAAGACTGTCAGTCAATCAGGTAGTCAAGTAGTCCTGACGCGGTCAAATTCGGTCTTTTCTGTCGGTCAACTTCTGCCGAATCTCTCTCGGTATCCCTAACTTCAACCCCCTTCCTTTTAGCCTCTTCATCTCTTCATATTCTTTGTATTCCTTTCTTTCTCCCTTCTCTCTCTTCCCCACTCTTGCTCCCTGTCCCTCTTCTTCCACCTTTCCCTTCCTCCCTCATTTTCTTTCTCCTTTTCTCTCTCTCTCTCTCTCTCTCTCTCTCTCTCTCTCTCTCTCTCTCTCTCTCTCTCTCTCTCTCTCTCTCTCTCTCTCTCTCTCTCTCTCCTCCTTCTCTCCAGCACCCTTTGTCCCACTCAGGGTGTTGTCTTACCGCCCGTGTCCTCCGCTATTAAGTAGAATGTCCGCCTCTCAACATCCTGTCAGTTGGGGATACGTAATCGCGGTTCTTGTAGGCGATGGCCGAGATGAATCACGCTCGGGGCGGAGGCCTCTGCGCCGGGCCGTCTCTACCTTTCGCTGGTGAAAATCAAATGAACTTCGAACGCGTGGTGTCGGAGGCGTTCCTTTCTGTTCCTTCTGTCTACCGTCTTTTCCTTTGTCCCCACACCTACTTTTGGCTACTTCTCTCTTCTTATTTCGTTCTCTTCCCCCCACTATTTATACCATTACCCTTACTTCCATCCCTATCTCTTCCTCCCTTTCTTTCTTGAATATGCCTTGCAAATTTCCCCATATCCAATACACCCCCAACCAGTCCCTGCCACTTAATCATCGAATCTAATTACCTCCCTTCCTTTATCTTTCTCTCTCTCTCCTTTCCCCGCTCCGTACTTTTCTCTCCCTCCCTGTCCTCGCATCGTCCGAGCTTCTGGGCACCGCAGACACGTAGTACCATCCTAACATGCAGTCCCTTGACATGTAATGGTAGGGTCACAGATGATGAGATTATGGCCTCATCGGGAAGGCGGGGAACACTCGGTGCCTATTATAGTACAGGAGTGTGTTTGCCTTACGATACTACATTATACTCAAGTGCTTGGGTACTTGTGATTCATGAGCGAAAGCGAGTTCCATGCGTTATGTGTATTGATTATGAGGGAAGTACCTGTGAGTTGGACAAATCTTGCAGAGCGTAATTTTTTACGTCTATTCTCTGCCTCTTGGAACTATCGCATTTTTGACAATGATACCAAGAAAAATGGTGTTAGAATAGCATTACATTTATAAAGTCCGTTTGTTTTTTAATCAACCAAACCTCGCATCTTGATTTCCACAGAGACAGCTCATTGGTACTGCGCGCTAAGATTGGCAGTTGCAATGGTACGTTCCAATTTATAGACGCAGCTGCTTGCCTAGCGGTTGGGTATCAGTGTGTTGTGGGAAGACTAGTGACTCGTAATGTTGGTGAAGGTAGTGAGTCCAGATCTGTTGTGGCAAGCGGTAGTTATTATGACATATTTGTAAATCCACATGTGTGTGGCGTAGCAGGCAAGTTGAATGCGACGCGTTAGGTGCTATGTATCCTTAGGCAAATTTGAGTAAGTGAAAGTGTATGTTAATCCCCGTAGAGTTAAATCAGTATTAATACTATAGCTCCCTTTCTTACCTATATTTTCCCTCATTT
>BOPN01000129.1:552997-557997 GCA_017312705.2 Penaeus japonicus
CACACGCGCCCCTCCCCTTCCTCATCTACATTTTCTTCGCGGTCTTTTTTCCTCCATTATTTCCTTCCCTCCCCTCGTCGGCTGCACCTGGCCCTCCCTCCGCGGACACGACATCCCCCCGAGCATGCCCTCACCCTGCCTGCTCATGCGCGAGTGCCATGAGCACTTCTTGGCTCACTGACGAACACCAAGGACAATGGAAACCCCGAATTGCTAACGAACACTACTGGGTAAATCAAGGAACATCCGCAACAGCGCCGAGGCAGCCCAGGCGATGCCGGAAACAGCAACGAACGGCCGGGTCATCGCGGGACACAAAGCACGCGCCTCGCTACGGAATTCCGCTAATAAAGCGACAGCGGATTTGCCCGCGACGCCGGAAACTGCATACAACGGAATGGGGTCGCGGGGAAACTTCGGAAATAATTAACCCCGAGGACAGTGCTGAACAAAGGTGAACACACGAAAGCAGGAGGAGGAGGAGGAGGAGGAGGAGGAGGAGGAGGAGGAGGAGGAGGAGGAGAAGGAGGAGGAGGAGGAGGAGGAGGAGGAGGAGGAGGAGGAGGAGGAGGAGGAGGAGGAGGAGAACAAGAATAAGAAGAAAAAGAAGAACAAGAAGCAGGAGGAGGAGGAGGAGGAGGAGGAGGAGGAGGAGGAGGAGGAGGAGGAGGAGGAGGAGGAGGAGGAGGAGGAGGAGGAGGAGGAGGAGGAGGAGGAGGAGGAGGAGGAGGAGGAGGAGGAGGAGGAGGAGGAGGAGGAGGAGGAGGTGGAGGAGGAAGAGAAAGAGGAAGAGGAGGAGGAGAAGCACAAGAATAAGAAGAAAAAGAAGAACAAGAAGAACAAGAAGCAAGAGGAGGAGGAAGAGGAGGGGGAGGAAGAGGAGGAGGAGGAAGAGGAGGAGGAGGAGGAGGAGGAGGAGGAGGAGGAGGAGGAGGAGGAGGAGGAGGAGGAGGAGGAGGAGGAGGAGGAGGAGGAGGAGGAGGAGGAGGAGGAGGAGGAGGAGGAGGCGAAGGAGGAGGAGGTGGAGGAGGAAGGGGAAGAGGAAGAGGAAGAGGAGGAGGAGGAGGAGGAGAAGCACAAGAATAAGAAGAAAAAGAAGAACAAGAAGAACAAGAAGCAAGAGGAGGAGGAGGAGGAGGAGGAGGAGGAGGAGGAGGAGGAGGAGGAGGAGGAGGAGGAGGAGGAGGAGGAGGAGGAGGAGGAGGAGGAGGAGGAGAGGAGGAGAAGAAGAAAAAGAACAAGAATAAGAAGAAAAAAAAGAACAAGAAGCAGGAGGAGGAGGAGGAGGAGGAGGAGGAGGAAGAGGAGTAAGAGGAAGAAGAGGAGGAGAAGAAGAAGAAAAAAATGAAAGATAAGAAAAAGAAAATTAAAAAGAACATGAAAAGGAAAATTAAAAAGAAAAAGAAAAAGTAGGAGAAAAAGAAAAAGAAGAAGAAGAAGAAGGAGGAGGAGGAGAAGGAGTCGAGGAAGGAAGAAGTGTAAACAAAGGAGAGCAACGCCCGGCATCCTTTTAATCAACTCTCAGTTTGTCTTCTCAACAGAAGCCTTTAAAACAAAGCCAGATAGCAGTAACAGGTAATAATACAATTGTTATATATACATGCATGCAAGTGGTCCATGAAATGAGAGGCAGCGACAAGAAGAAAAGAAACAAAATCCACTATGTTTTCAGAGACACTCCTCTTCGGTGTTCCCGACGCATGTTGCTTTACTCAATATTTTGTTTGCTTTCTATTTGCGGCTCCGTTGCTTTGGTATCTTTGTTTGTGCTGAGCGAGGAGCGTGGAAGAGCAGCAGAGGACAGAGAAACGGATCAGAGAGAATGCCAAGAACCAGTAACTACCTCGCGGGGGAGTCGAGGGAAACCTCGGGTCACTGACAGCAGCGGCCACAACATACCTGGAAAGAGGAGAGAAAAAAAAAGAAGTTAAAATATGAAAAGCTCAGGGGCGTTGCCGCTAAAAATGGAATAAAAAAAATAGTGGAAGTTTATAACAGTACCACAAATTAGGATACCACATCGACGGCTACAAAAGATCAGCCAACCTTGAGGCAATTACGTTTCTCCTTCATCATATTGGTTCTGTACCTTATACAAGGGGAACACTCTACTCCAGTCCTTGGGTACATTTCTGGTAACTATGAGCCATCATACGCACTCCACCACAAGGGTTATACAACCATCAAAGCATCAAAATTTAATAATACGCACATATTGCCCCAACGAACGGCCAGGGCACTATAGACACCACATCCTACGGCAAGGCATTACGTTGCGTCCTACAAATCTGACGTAAATACCAGTAGCGGCGAGCGATTAAGCGAGGAATGTACACATGCGGTCACTCTCGCCGCCACGCACTTCCTGTACGATAACAAGCGACCTTCGGGGTGTACTCGGGCCTGCTCTCCGGCCTGCATTTCATTCCTTGCTCTCGCGTCCACCTCACGATTCTACTTCTTGCTCCGCCTCCCAGAGATGCCACTGGTGCCATCTTTGATAGGCCAACCCCCGTCAATGAGGCGATGGCGAGCCTCCCCCCCCCCGCCATCTGGCAACGCGGGGGCAGTCGTGACTCAAGGGAGAGAGTTCACGCAGTCCAGCGCCGCGCAACCACTCGCCCTTCGCCACAACGCCGCCCTCTGTCCTCGCGCGGGGAGGCCGAGGGTCGTGGAGGACGAATCGAGGAGAGGGTGAGAAGGGGAGGGAGGGAGGGAGGGAGGGAGGGAGCAAGAGAGGAAGAGAGGGAGCAAGAGAGGAGAGAAGGAGAATAAGTGAGCGAGTGAGTGAATGTGTGTGCGCGCGCGCATATCTATGCTTGTTCCTATGTGCGTGTCACGAGTAACTACTCGCAGGCATGCGTCTAAGAGCACGACCACCTGCATGTCCATGCTAGCGAGCGTGCATGCTTGTGACTGTCTAAGTGCGTGTCCGTGATATCTTGGTGGCTTCAACGCCTGCTTGAAACGCCGCGGGAGCGTGAAAAAGCCCGATGTCCGGCTGACGAGTGGGCGGCGCCGCCTCGGCTTCTGCTCGATTACTGCTCGCCTCCTGCTCGGCTTCTGCTCGATTACTGCTCGATTATTGCTCGCCTCCTGCTCAGCTTCTCTTGGCTCACTGCGCTTTTCTCGCTCACTGATTTCGTTGCATACCTCCTTCTACCTACAGCCTCCTGCACGGTGGGATAAGCGCCTAGATTGGTGTTTGCAATACTTGTCAGCATTAAAAGAATCTCTTCACCTTCTTTAAAGCTGTGCTTAGCGTATCAGTTTACTCTCAGACTACTTCATAAGCTTTCTAAGACCATCGTCGCGGAGGGCTCTTCACCCGCTTCAGTGTAACTTGTCAGTGTGTGTTGAGCGTGCCCGAAGGCCGCCCCGTGCGCGCTCGTCGGCTCAAAGCTTCCCGACGTGAGGACCCTTTACTGATGCGTCGTGTGCTCGTAATTAAGAAGTCTTTGTTTGAGGACGACAGAAGTAGTGCTAATAGTGACAATAGGAATAATAGGAAATGATAACAATGACAACAACAACATTAATAAAAACGATTACAGTAACGACAGTAATAATAATAATAATAATAATAATAATAATAATAATAATAATAATAATAATAATAATAATAATAATAATAATAATAACAATGACAATGATAACAATAATAATAGTAATGACAATAGCAATAAAAATAATAATGATAACGATAATAATAATAACAATACATTACCAAAGGAGATAATACAACAACAGGAACAATAACAACGGCAAGAATAATTCCTTTAACAAAATGACCCTTAAAATCATCGGTATCCTTCCCCTCCCTCCTCTTCCCATTGCAATTGGCGTTTTGTCCTGCGCTGCATTTCCTACCCACTTCCCCGTGCTTAGGCGCTTCGCTCGGCCACATTGAGAACGGCACTTAGGAACTACACTTAGCTAGGAGTGAGAATGACCGCTTAATCGCAACCTCAAAATGCCTTTCCTTTAGGCGCTGGAGTCCTGCAGGCCCTTCCTTCTCTCTCTTGTCTCACCGGCCGCCCAAATCAGGTTCCTGTCACCCTTTCCCTCCTTTCCCTCCTTCACCTCCTCCGCGGACGCAGCCGCCCTCCCGCCTGCGCTGGCTGCCTGCACACGCCGAGTACGACGCCCCGCGCAATACGACGTCTAATAAGCAGGATGTGCGGCATTACGTTTCATCCCCCCTACCCTCTCCTTCCCTCTCCCTCCCCCTCCCCCTCCGCCTTCCCCTCCCCTCCCCCTCCCCTCCGCCTTCCCCCTACCCTCCCCCTCCCCCTCCGCCTTCCCCCTTCCCTCCTCCTCCGTCTCCCCTGTTCCCTACCCTCTCCTTCCTCTCCCCTTATCCTTATACTTACCCTTCCATTCTCTTATCTTATTTTCGTCATCGTCATCCCCCTCTTCCTCTTCCTCTTTCCTCATCTTCCACTTCCCCCTCCCCCTCCCCCTCCTCCTCCTTCCTTCTTTTTTCTTTCACCTTCGCCTAGTCCTCCTCGACTTCCTCTTCCCCTCCCTCAGCCCCCGCCGCCCCTGCCACGCGACGGGCGACGGGCGCTGCCCCCGAAGCACCGCCTCGATCGCCAAACAAACAAGCTCTCGCCCTGCCGCCCACAATGGGCTCCTCGGCGGGCCTGGCCACTGTAATTGGGCCAAGCAATGAGCTCCGACTGAACGGATGATCCGGACTGACCACAAAGGCTCCGCAACAAAGACTTGCCTTTTCGGGAACGACCCCCCACTCTGCGGAGCGGCTTCTCTCTCCCAGGCTTGGCTCAATTTGCCTTTTTATTTCTGATGATGCTCGGGGTTGCGATCAAGGAGCAATAAAACGGGAACTCCAAGCCGTAAATGCAAATGTTAATAAGCAGGATCATTTCGAAGACAAAGGTCATCGAGTTGCATCAAACAGCATCATCAAGAGCTCTATGAGAGAGCCAATCCGATAAGAGCCAAATGCAAACACGGAACGGCATCGCGGGACAAGA
>BOPN01000129.1:562997-572997 GCA_017312705.2 Penaeus japonicus
AAATAAATAAATCTTAGGCACGTAATCTGGCTCCAGCGGCAGCAGGGACCTACCTTTCGCAGCACCTTGAGAGCGCTGGGGCGCCGCCGTGGGCTCCCTGGCACAGGCGCCCTTCCTCCCCCTCCTCTTCCCCCTCCTCGCCCTCCAGCGACTTCTGCTGGTAGTACTGCTGCAGCGCCCCGCGGAGTAACAGATTCTCCAGGTTGACCACATCCTTGCCACGCTCACTCTTCCCCGCCATGCTGACACGGTCTTGCTACTGACACTCCATCAATTTTTGGCGCGCACCTGGCCTGCGAAGACGCACATGCGCGCTGGCCGCCTCCCCCCCCTGCCCCCTCTCCCTCCAACCACGTGCTCTCCCGTTTCCAGCCCGACGCCGACCTCGTGCTTGCTCATGTGACTTCGCCTCGTCGACAACAGGTGCATAATCTACCTTGACGCCGCCCCGCCAGCACCTCCGTCGCCCGCAGCGGCCACGCCGGCGGTCGCCACGACGACACCGCAACGAACAAAGTGCACGCAAGATACTTTCCCGTTGCAATTTGATTATCATCATATGAACTAATAGCACTGAACTAATAGCCCCGCCATGTAGCTTCAAGAGCACCTTTATTATCGTAAGTACTTTCTGTATGGTGTCGCCATGGATATAATGTGCTTGACTAGCAGAAGACACAACACCATCACTGGAGAAGCTTGCCACATTTGTATTTTCCGCCTAATTATCAACAGTGTCATGCCATTTAAAATGCTTTCTAAAGTTTTACTGGCATCACGCTCCGGGTCACCTTCGTAAGGAGAAACGGTCTCTGTTTGTGCTTTATTTTTACGTTCTATTTAATAAAACAACCTCGTTTAGAAGCTGCCACGTTGTATCTAATCTACTCAGTGTGTAACAGCGCATGCGCTGTAGTCACTTTTCTTCAGTATGTTTAACATATGTTTAAGTGTAATCCTGGGCATGTTGTTACATCGTGGTCAACGTAAATGAACATTCGGATACATTTTCAACCTGGATGGTTGCGCTGGCATTACTGTGTGCACCCTACTGCATGCAGACTGTTACGTCACAGGCATCCTACTGTGAATCTTCACTTGTTATGCATCACGTACAACTGCATATCTTATCCTCTTGTTTGTTAAAGCGGGGTTCGTATTCGTTGTCATCTGTTCAGACTGCTTTCCAGACAGTCATAATATGTGCACGTTGTCTAATTACAGCCTGCCCTGGTGACTGCACCTAAGTATCTCTGCTTCCTAATTAGATTCTCTTTATTTAAGTCAATACAACTAGCATTCTTAGTCCCCAACCGCGTACACCGAATGAGCAGACGCTACCCTGTTGATATAGGGTTTCGTACTATTCATAACCTTCTGCTGCGCAAGGACAGTCAGCTGCGCGCACAGCCTCCTCCTCTGAACATTCTACTGCCTGTCCTTGTGTACTGCGCAGGAACCATCTTGAGCGCATCTTTCGCGTCGAGTGTGCATCCGATGCTCATGTTGCCCTTCTGTCCAGCTGCCCCGGTCTGCCATGCGCGTCTCGATTCCTTACATCTGGACTCGGGTCAAGGGGGAGGCTCGAGAATGAGCAGCGCTCAAGGGGGGTCTAGCATGAGCAGCGTGTAGAGGAAGCAGAACCAAGTGGACGCTGATAAAAGTGAGAGAGGATAAACAGCGCCGGGGGAATAAATACGATAAGTAATAAACAAACCCTCAAGACGAGAAGAGACCTCAACATAAATCGGATTATCGCACGGACAAAAGGAGGAGGCAGAGACGGGGCAGATGAGACGAAAACAAAGAGGTAGCGGCGCAAGGACCGGCGAAGGCGGCGACGAAGGCGGCGACGTCAGAGGCTCAGCGCTTTCCACGCGGATAGCCAGGTGGGTCGTGTGTCTACCTGGCAAACTGACGACCGCGATAAGCCAGGGCAAGAGAAGCACAAACAAACAAACACAGAAAAACGGGTTTCGCAATCATGATTTAATAATCAAATCTTGAGCGCACACTCTCCCCGCGCTCGGGTGGACACCTGTGTCAGCATAATCAGACTTGAGTGCCTTGTTGATTTGATAAGCTCTCTCTCACCCGTACAAACAAACAAACAATATTCCAACAATAACCCGCGGGGGAACGCGGACCGAGACGAAAGGAGTGCCAGCATCCGCCCTTCACGTTCCTGTGGGTTTGTGTGTCAGCATGTTGTAACACACAGCGGGCGGCGACTCCCTGCGCACACGCTTCGAGCTCTTCACTCTCAGGAAACCCCCTTCGACTCCTCGACCGACCCGCCGTGCACGCAAGAAAACGGGAAGACTGAGAGCGAGACACGCGCCACAATACATAATACAAAAGTGACATATAAATGGCCAAGCAACACGCCAACGCGCGCTCGCCCGGATACTCAGATGCAACGCACACATAAACATCTTTGTCGTCGAGGCACATACGATGCACACACACACGTAAGCACTCACGCACGCGCACACATACACATACACACACGCAAGCACTCACACACACATACACACACGCAAGCACTCACACACACATACACACACGCAAGCACTCACACATACACATACACACACGCAAGCACTCACACACACAATATCAAGCGACGAACACCTATACAGACACATTCGCATAGACACACAAACAATCAAGCAAAGAGACACACAATCCCGATAGCCTTCCAGCATTGGTAAGCCGGGGACTACCACGCGATACTAAACTTGCAACATGCAATTACTGCAAATGGCGCATTGATCGCGCGAGGGTGGCTGTGGTGTTCCTCTCCCCGTGGAGACCCCCTCCCTTGCGCCTTCCGCCTCCCCCCTCCCCTCTCTTCCCTTCCCCCCTCCCCCTCTCCTCCCCCACTCCTCACCCCGCCTCGCCTCTGATCCTCGGCCAGCCCGCCGGCCTTCCCGATACCCGATGTTATGTCGGGACAATAATCCGATATGTCAGGCCTGCGTCCACCAGGGGCGGGGGAGGGGAGGAGGAAGGAGGGAGGGGGAGGGAAGAAGGGGGGGGGGGCTTTGCTTGATTCTGTGTCCGAGCCTTTGATTTACGTCCACTTGAGAGCGACTGACGCCGAGTCCCGAGCCTCGAGCCTCGTCCGCGATTTCTTCCATCACGGGAGACTCACTCAGGCGGCGACATCACGATGGAGTCCTGCCTCGCCCCCCCCCCCAATCCACTCCGGTGAACTTTAGTACTTAAAATGCGCTCCGATTCAACGCGGGACGAACCAAGGTCAGCCTCAAGGCACCGCGGGGTCACTGACCTGGCACACCGCGCAGACAGGATATCCCGCTTTAATTACACATCAGAGTCAATTACGGGAAACCAGCGCCCAATGCATACAAGGTCATACTATTTGATTTTGACCGCTACAATCATAGATATGATAATGATAATAAGAGTAATAATAATAATAATGATAATAGTAATGATGATAAAAATCAGAATAATAACAATAGTAGTAGTAGTAGTAGTAGTAGTAGTAGTAGTAGTAGTAGTAGTAGTAGTAGTAGTAGTAGTAGTAGTAGTAGTAGTAATAATAATAATAATAATAATAGATAATAATAATAACAATAATAATAATAATAATAATAATAATAATATTATTAACAATGATAATGACAGTAATAATAATGATAGTGATTACATCGTTATTACCACCATCATAATCACCAGCACCATTAATGCTTAAAAGTACAGTCAAGATAAAGGCAAAAAAATCCATTCCAGCGTCTCTCTCTCTCTCTCTCTCTCTCTCTCTCTCTCTCTCTCTCTCTCTCTCTCTCTCTCTCTCTCTCTCTCTCTCTCTCTCTCTCTCTCTCTCTCTCTCCATTCAGCAATTCGGGTTCCATTAAACGACCAGCGAGAGAATTCGAAACCCTTCGCGCCGGCTTTGTTCTTCCACTCGCCACGGGGCACGCACAGCCCTTGCGTGACTGTCCAATTATCAAAAAAAAAGTTAACTGGTGCACAAACATATCTATTTGAACGTTGAATTAATAGCCGCGCCCACAATGCACAGCCTCCAATTTCGAGAAAGCAATAACAAATACCATTTACAAATCGAACAGCGTTGGAAATACAGACGATAAATTCAGAATCTACAGAAAGCAAGAACACCCGCAAAAAAAATCGACAACAGACGCCATGCACGTTCTTATCGCCCCAACTTCATGACACGAACTCCCCCTCCCCCCATTCCCCCCCTTCCCCCCTTCCCCCATGAATCGACTGTCTTGTGTCTGTCTGTCTAGGAGCGTCTCGACCGACAGAGCCCCCCCCACCTTCCCTTACTCCATATACTCTCCCCTCCCTCCCTCCCTCCCTCCCTCCCTCCACCCTCAAGGTTTCCCCATGACGCTGACCGGGAACAGTTGACCGTCGCCAAGACTGATTCATCGGATGGGGGGAGGGGGGGAAGTAGCCATGCATGAGCGGAGTGGGGGTGTAAGGCGGGAGGGGGGGGTCAATCAGACTGAGTGGGGACGGATTTGGATTGGAGAGGGATGGGGGAGGGGAAGGGGGAGGGGAGGAGTGGGCAAGGGAGGAGAGGGGAGTGGAAAGGCGAGGAGAGGAGAGGGGAAGGGAGGGGACGAGAGGGGAGGGGAGGGGAGGTAGGGAAGGGTGGGGAGGGAGGGGAGGTGGTAGGAAGGGGAAGGGGACGAGAGGGGAGGGTGAGGTGGGGTCCTCTTCCTCTTCCTCTTCCTTCCCTTCCGCCTCCCGAACTCCTCTCACATATCCTGAAGAACTTTTAATCAAATAATGACAAGGAAGAAACGAGAAGGAAAGAAAAGGAAATGGAAGGGATGGGAAGGGAAGGGAAGGGAAGGGAAGGGAAGGGAGGGGAAGGGAGCGGAGGGAAAGGGAAAGGAGGGGAGGAAAGGGAAGAGAACGAGAGGGGAGGGGAGAGGAGGGGGTAGGGAGGGTATGAGGAGTGGGGGGGAGGGGAGGGGATGAGGGGTGGGGAAGGGAGGGGAAAGTAGTAGACGGGAGGGGTAAGGGGAGAGGAGGGGAGAGGAAGGGAGGGGGGAGGGGAGGGGAGAAAAGAGGAATGGGAAGAAGCGGAAAGGAAGGAAGGGAAGTTATGTTGAAGGGAGGCGAAGGAGAGGGAGTTGAGAGGAAGAGAGGAAGAAGGAAGGGAAACAAGGGGAGGGGAAGGGAAGGGAAGGGAAGAGAAAGGAAGGGGAGGAGGGGAGAGGTACAGAGCAAGGAAGGAGACAAAATGACATTACAACAAAACCCAAGAAAAGCGAAGGGCGAAGTAAAAGAATCGGAGTGCTGACAGAATAAAAAGAAGAAAAATCTCTCTTAAAAACTAATCCCCTTTCCTCCCAAGGCCCTTCCGCGCCCCCTCCCCGTCTTACAGTTCCCCTCCCCCCCCCCCCCTCCCCCCCCCCCTCCCCCTCGTTCTGTCGCCCGTTGGCTCTCCTCGCCCATAAAGCAGCCTTCAGCGCCTAATCTTTCACCTCCCCTCTCGTTCCGCCTCTCTCTCTCTCTCTCTCTCTCTCTCTCTCTCTCTCTCTCTCTCTCTCTCTGTGTCGTCCCTTTCGTCGCCGGACGAAGTTTCCTCGAACCACTGAACCAGTGGCCTATGAACATCTCTCAAGCACCGTCTTACCTGTCACTGAACTTGTCTTTTAACCTTCCACGTTTCTTCGTCACCTTCCCGAACATCTAGTAAACACACGAGGTTTCTCCCCTCACATGCCTTACCTTTTCCATTTATCATTCCTCCCTCTCTCCCCACTCCATCCCCAGAGAGGGAGGGAGGGAGGGAGGGAGGGAGGGAGGGGGAGGGGGAGGGAGAGGGAGAGGGAGAGAGAGAGGGAGAGAGAGAGAGAGAGAGAGAGAGAGAGAGAGAGAGAGAGAGAGAGAGAGAGAGAGAGAGAGGGAGAGAGAGGGAGGGAGGGAGAGGGGGAGAGGGAGAGGGGAGGAGGGAGGGAGGGAGAGAGAGAGAGAGAGAGAGAGAGAGAGAGAGAGAGAGAGAGAGAGAGAGAGAGAGAGAGAGAGAGAGGGGGGGGGTAAAGAGGGATGAAGAAACACATTCTCATAGACACAAAAGCAAACATACAAGAATTCATCCTAATTGGGACAATTTAGAAGAGAATTCAAATACTTGCAAGAACGATCATTCATTCGGGCTAAATAGACCTAAACACAGAAAAAATAAATGCTTTACAGGGATAATCTTCAAGCCACTTCCAAAGGAGGACTGAAACTGAATCCATCCCGCCTCACGCTATTCCGAATTCGATCTTACGTTACCGTGGGGTGAGGCGGAGCGAAGACCACCTGAAATTGCAACAGGGGCCGCCGCCGCTACCGCCACCGCCGCTGCGCCTCAGATCCGCCCGTCGCCACTCACCTGCGAGGAGAGAGAGACAAAGGCGTTAACAACACCAAATATTTAAAGAGCTAATAAGATGTAATGAGTTCGTAGACCTCTGAAATGCCCCGCCGGATCCGACGCGGCAATAATGATATGCAAACACTCTCATTCAGTCGCAACTCTTTTCCCTTTCTTCCCAGTGGGCGGCAAAGGGAAAAACGCGTGTGTGGGCGCACGTGTGCAAGCGGGAAGGACGAAATACAAACAGACTGATAGACAAGCATTAAGGCACACTAACAGGCAGAGAAAAAATGACAGAGCTGGGGAAAGAAGGCGCAGTGGGAGAGGGAGAGGGAGAGGGAGAGGGAGAGGGAGAGGGAGAGGGAGAGGGAGAGGGAGAGGGAGAGGGAGAGGGAGAGGGAGAGGGAGAGGGAGAGGGAGAAGGAATGGAAGAGGCAGAGGTAGAGGGAGAGGGAGAGGGAGAGGGAGAGGTAGAGGGAGGGAGGGAGAGGGAGAGGGAGAAGGAATGGAAGAGGCAGAAGTAGAGGGAGAAGGAGTGGGATAGGGAGTAGGAGAGGGCGATGGAGAAGGAGTGAGAGAGGGACAGGGAGAGGGAGAATGAGAAGCAGTGGGAGAGGGAGAGGGAGAAAGAGAGGGGGAGGGAGGGAGGGAGAGAGAGGGAGAGGGAGAGGGAGAGAGAGGGAGAGGGAGAGAGAGAGAGAGGGAGGGAGGGAGGGAGGGAGGGAGGGAGGGAGGGAGGGGGGGAGGGAGGGAGAGAGAGAGAGAGAGAGAATGATGCAGAAGGCAAATGAAGAGAAGAGAAGAGAAGAGAAGGGAACTTAAGAGAAGGGAAGAGAAGGGAAGGGAAGAGAAAAAAAGAGAAGGGAAGAGAAGGGAAGGGAATGGAAGGGTAGAGCAGGGAAGGGAAGGGGGGAATAAAAATAGTATCTATGAGAATATGTAGAGGACACTATTGCCGAGCTGATCTCGAAAATTTCCATACTAAATCCATTGGTCTTTATGCACGAACTGGCGACACTTACGACGGGGCGAAGGGGAGGAGGGGAAGAGAAGGGGGAAGAGAGGGGGTAACGAGAAGGAGAGGGGATGGAAGGGAAGGGAAGGGAAGGGAAGGGAAGAGGAGGCGAGAGGGGATGGAAGGTGAGAAGAATGGAAGGGGAGGAGAGAGGCAGGAAAGGGGAGGGGAGGGGAGGGGCGGGGAAGGGAAGGGTTTAGGGATAGAAGAGGGGAGGGAAGGGGTGGGGGAAGGAAAAGCACGAGAAGGGGGGATAGAAGAATAAGCGAAGGGAGTGTTGACGGAAGGGGGAACCAGAAACGCAGTCGAGGGGAAGAAAGGGAAGAGAGAACAGGTGCAAGGAAGGAGTCAAGTCTAAGGAAGGACATGGCCGGAAAAGGAGGGAAAAGAAGAACCAGGAAGGAGCGCAGGGGACGGAAGGCGCTCGGAGTGTGATGCTCAACGGACGGCAAGCAGACTAACCCCGGCTCGCCAGGGCAAGCAATATTCACCCTTTAAGCCCGAGGCGCGAGTCACGGCCACGATAATTCCCCCATGAAGATCCAGTAATGATAGTGTTAATCTTAATGAGAAAGCCAAGCGAACCCCACAGCAAAGAGCGACATCTGTTATGAAAGCATCCCCCACCCCCACCCCCACCCCCACAGACCCTCTTCCCACTGCCTACCTTGCATCTTGCTCAAAGTAAACACAAGGTATGTCAAGAGAGATCCGTGTGTATCATATGCACATGAATGACCAGAAGTGGCGGCGAGACGCAGAGGCGAGAGAAGGGGGAGGGGAAGGGGGTGAGTAAGGAGGGGGATGAGTAGGGAAGAGGGATGAGAAAGGAGGGGGTGAGCAGGGAAGAGGGATGAGAAAGGAGGGGGTGAGCAGGGAAGAGGGATGAGAAAGGAGAGGGGTCAGGTAGGTGGGAGGATGAGAAAGGAGGGGGATGAGCAAGGAGGGTAGACGAGCAAGAAGAGGGATGAGCAGGGACAAGGGATGAGCAAGAAGGGGGGGGGGAAGCAGGGCGGGGGATGAGTAGGGAGGGGGCATGTGGGAACACGAGGAGGGGAAGGGAGAGTTGGCCCCCTCCCCGGAATCAATGAAAGGCGAGGGAGTCCGCGCGTTGTTGAAAAACATTCCCCGAATAAACTCGAACGGCTCGAACGGCCGGCCAGGCGTGCTTGGCGACCGCTTTCGGGGGCGCGGGGACGAGGGCGCACGAGGGCGCCGGGACGAGGGCGCCGGGACGAGGGCACGGGGACGAGGGCGCCGGGACGAGGGCGCCGGGACGAGGGCGGGGAGGCAGAGTGCGTTTCTAGCGAACTCTAAGACAAGGAGCACAAGAGTGAACGGCAGGAGAACACAGGAAAACAAAGTGAACAGGGCGATGGAGAGGAAAGGAAAAGAGGGCGAGAGAGAGGACCATCAAGGGTGAGGATGGCCAGGCACAGATGAGGAGGCGGGAGGGGAGAGGGGTGGAGGAGGCGGGAGGGGAGAGGGGTGGAGGAGTAAGAGGAGGGGTGGAGGGGGAGGAGGAGGGGTGGAGGGGGAGGAGGAGGGGTGGAGGGGGAGGAGGAGAGGTGTAGCGGGAGGAAGGGGAGGGAGTAGCAGGATAATGGAGGAATGGAGGTAGAGAAGGAGTTGGAAGAGGGAAGGAAGAAATGGAGAGAGAAAGGGGTGAATGGAGGGAGCAGCGATAAGGCAGACCGGGGTAAAGGTAACGACGGAGCAGGGGGGAGGGAGAAGGGGAAGGGGAAGGGGAAGTGGCAGGGAGGGAAGGGGCGGAGAGAGTGAAAGAGGAGGTGAGGAGACATGAGAGAGAGAGAGAGAGAGAGAGGGCGGGGGGATGGGTGAAGAGGGAGTGAGTCAGACGGCCATTCAGCTCTCATTGATGGCGGGACCGACTTGTCATTGGGAGAACCGCAACTGTCTCTTCAAAAGGGTGCATTTGAGGGCAGACACACAAACAATCATCTAAACAAGCCTGAAACAAGGATATGAATAGATATTATCATTACAACTGCTAACAATAATAGCAACAATCATAAATAATAACATCAAAAGTATAATACCTGCTTCTGTACTCGTGCATGTATATACAACGTGCACCGTCATGCAACTATTCTTTATGGGGGCGTAATGTTCCTTCCTTTCCCATTCTGGCAACTAAACCCTCCCGTTCGCGCGCCTCGAAAGCTTTTTCAAAAAGTAGCTTCCAAAATCTCCGACAAAGAACCGATTTCATCCCACTGACCCGCAGCATCCCTCATTAAGGAGTGATTTCGCCCCTCAAGACGCAGCCTCGAATGAGCTGAAGTTTACACAAGGCTCAGACATAACTGAAAGGTCAACCCCGTAAACCGAGAGGTCAAATATCGTCAGCGCGAACACCCAAAATGGCTATTAAATCGCGTCAAACAAATGAAGCGAGAAATGCGCTTCATGAATGTAACGGACGTGACTCACGTTCTGCCTGGGTTTATGTATAACTTTTTTCTTCTTCACCTTCTATTTCTATTTCTACTTCTACTTCTACTTCTATTTCTACTTCTACTTCTTTTTCTTTTGTGTGTGTGTGTGTGTGTGTGCATGCGTTCGCGTGTGTGTCTGTATGT
>BOPN01000129.1:577997-590497 GCA_017312705.2 Penaeus japonicus
CTTGTACTGTGAAAGAGTCTAGGCTCATGCACTTGTACTGTGAAAGAGTCTAGGCTCATGCACTGGTATTGCGAAAGAGCTTAGGCTCATGCACTTGTACTGTGAAAGAGTCTAGGCTCATGCACTGGTATTGCGAAAGAGCTTAGGCTCATGCACTTGTACTGTGAAAGAGTCTAGGCTCATGCACTTGTACTGTGAAAGAGTCTAGGCTCATGCACTGGTATTGTGAAAGAGCTTAGGCTCATGCACTGGTATTGCGAAAGAGCTTAGGCTCATGCACTTGTACTGCGAAAGAGTCTAGGCTCATGCACTTGTACTGTGAAAGAGTCTAGGCTCATGCACTGGTATTGCGAAAGAGCTTAGGCTCATGCACTTGTACTGTGAAAGAGTCTAGACTCATGCACTGGTATTGTGAAAGAGCTTAGGCTCATGCACTTGTACTGTGAAAGAGTCTAGGCTCATGCACTTGTACTGTGAAAGAGTCTAGACTCATGCACTGGTATTGCGAAAGAGCTTAGGCTCATGCACTGGTATTGCGAAAGAGCTTAGGCTCATGCACTTGTACTGCGAAAGAGCTTAGACTCATGCACTGGTATTGCGAAAGAGCTTAGGCTCATGCACTGGTATTGCGAAAGAGCTTAGGCTCATGCACTGGTATTGCGAAAGAGCTTAGGCTCATGCACTGGTATTGCGAAAGAGCTTAGGCTCATGCACTTGTACTGCGAAAGAGCTTAGACTCATGCACTGGTATTGCGAAAGAGCTTAGGCTCATGCACTGGTATTGCGAAAGAGCTTAGGCTCATGCACTTGTACTGCGAAAGAGCTTAGGCTCTTGCACATGTATTGTGAAGAGAAAAAAGGAGCTCCTGTGATGTGAAGTAAAGGGAAGAAAATACTCATGTGAAGTGATATAAATTGGTATTGCGAAAGAGCTTAGGCTCATGCACTTGTTCTGCGAAAGAGCTTAGGCTCATGCACTTGTTCTGCGAAAGAGCTTAGGCTCATGCACTTGTACTGCGAAAGAGCTTAGGCTCATGCACTTGTTCTGCGAAAGAGCTTAGGCTCATGCACTTGTTCTTACAAAGAGCTTAGGCTCATGCACTTGTTCTGCGAAAGAGCTAGGCTCATGAATTTTTTTGTTCTGCTGTGTTGTTTTAGCTCATGCACTTGTTCTGCGAAAGAGCTTAGGCTCATGCACTTGTACTGCGAAAGAGCTTAGGCTCATGCACTTGTTCTGCGAAAGAGCTTAGGCTCATGCACTTGTTCTGCGAAAGAGCTTAGGCTCATGCACTTGTTCTGCGAAAGAGCTTAGGCTCATGCACTTGTTCTGCGAAAGAGCTTAGGCTCATGCACTTGTTCTGCGAAAGAGCTTAGGCTCATGCACTTGTTCTGAAGTAAAGTTATTTCTAGGCTCATGCACTTGTTCTGCGAAAGAGCTTAGGCTCATGCACTTGTTCTGCGAAAGAGCTTAGGCTCATGCACTTGTTCTGCGAAAGAGCTTAGGCTCATGCACTTGTTCTGCGAAAGAGCTTAGGCTCATGCACTTGTTCTGCGAAAGAGCTTAGGCTCATGCACTTGTTCTGCGAAAGAGCTTAGGCTCATGCACTTGTTCTGCGAAAGAGCTTAGGCTCATGCACTTGTTCTGCGAAAGAGCTTAGGCTCATGCACTTGTTCTGCGAAAGAGCTTAGGCTCATGCACTGGTATTGTGAAGAAAAAGGGGCTCTTGTGATGTAAAGTAAAGAAGCAGAGGGCTCATGTGATATGATGAGATGTAGAGGAGAAAGGAGCTCGTGTGATGTGAAGTAAAGGGAAGAAATTACTCATGTGAAGTGATATAAAGGAACCAAGGACCCATGTGATGTGATGCGATGCGGATGAACTAAGATTGGCACAGTCAATGAGTAAGAAAGTTGATGTGATGTAAAGAAGCAGAGGGCTCATGTGATGTGATGAGATGTAGAGGAGAAAGGAGCTCGTGTGATGTGAAGTAAAGGGAAGAAATTACTCATGTGAAGTGATATAAAGGAACCAAGGACCCATGTGATGTGATGCAATGCGGATGAACTAAGATTGGCACAGTCAATGAGAAAATTAAGAAAGTTGATGTGATGTAAAGAAGCAGAGGGCTCATGTGATGTGATGAGATGTAGAGGAGAAAGGAGCTCGTGTGATGTGAAGTAAAGGGAAGAAAATACTCATGTGAAGTGATATAAAGGAACCAAGGACCCATGTGATGTGATGCGGATGAACCAAGATTGGCACAGTCAACGAGAAAATTAAGAACCTATGAACGACAGAGAAACCATAAACCAGGACCAGGGTATCGAAAGGGAAGAGCCAGAGGCAACTACCTTTGCCAAATTAGATGATCCATTACTGCGCCGTTTTGATACTTTAATGACTCATCTGGGCGGTGTGGTAAAAGAATTGCGTCTTCTCTCAACCCAGTTGGTCAGAACGCGAGAATTGGAACCTGACAACGTAAATGATATCAACCGGACCACACCATCTGCTGATGCTAAAGTAGCTGAGCATCAGGAAGGTATTCTAAAGAAAATGTATAATACTGTCAATTCGGTAACACAGGGAACATCTAAACGGGCTCATGAAATATTGGAAGATAGTGAAACTGAGGCTGAAGAGAGCGGCAGTGAAAGGGACATGACCAATGATGATGACATTTGAAACCTGACGCTCAAATGGAGAAAGAAAGATGATGCAAAAACATCAGAGCAATGTAGACGTTTAGTGATGTGACACAATACATAGAAAATCGGGCTGAGAAATTGTTAAATTGGCCACATGTGAAGATCCAAAATCATCCACTGTGATCCGAGGCTCCGCATACAATCTCGCACTGTCTAAAGAGAGTTGGAAGGGCCTCATATTCAGTAACATAAAGTTACTAGTAAGGAAATTCCTAAGAAGAGTCAGAGGCCTTCAGACGATTGAGATGGTTACACAACGAGATCGAAGGGCAGAGTTTGGGTTTACAATCCAGACAAGACCGTCGACTTCGAGACCGATTACATGCGATCTGTTATGGAGAACATAGCCTGGCTTTCTGTGATTTGTTCAAGTCCGCCAGTATTCACCAACGCAGGAAGATTTGGTCGGCCACATGACATGCTTCAATTGCCTAAAATCTAGCCACAGTGCAAGACAATACAGAGCACGGCCATGCATTGATAATGGCTGTGGTGGATACCATTCTCGGTTGCTGCATGATGCAGAATTTAGAAAGAGTGGGAAATCAGTGGAAGGCTCAACAGCAAAAGAGGAAAGGAAATGACTGTAAAGGAGGGAACATGCAAATATCATTAGGATGAGTGAAAGAGCAACACCTAGACACACTGCATTACCAATAGTCCCAGTCATAATAACATCCCAAGATCAAGTTGCCCAAAGGAGTGTACCTGCATATGCATTTATCCAAAGCAACCAGATAACTGGAGTATGGCCCGTCGACGATTAGACTCATTAAAGAGCAGACTTAAAAGGAATGTTGACTTGCATCGAAGATATGTCAAAGAGATAGAGAATGTCAAAAAAAAAAAAAAGGTTTGCTGAGCGAGTACACAAAATTGTTAGACCACTAAACAAAACAAAACCAGTCTTCAACCCAAGCAAGCCAGACAAACTCAGTTGCTGAGCGAGTACACAAAATCGTTGGACCATTAAACAAAACAAAACCAGTCTTCAACCCAAGCAAGCCAGGACAAAACTTAGGAATTGTTTTGACAGCAGATAGTTTCAATGGAGTGAACTTAAATATGAAAGTCATGAGAGTTATTCCCACAAATGAAAGAAGCCCCGAATAATGGACATAAACCTGACGGTTGATAACTTGCCAATAGACAGGGCTCTAGAAGTCTTGTGGGATCTCAATGATGACGTGCTAAAGGTCAGAGTGTCAACACCCATGAAGCCAACCACGCGCAAGGGCATACTTGAGCATCATGAGTTCCATCTTTAACCCCTTAGGCTTACTAGCCCCTATCACCATCAGAGCAAAGATGGATGAATGACCTTGCAAAACTGGAAGGCTTTAAAATACCACGTCACATAGCAGCAGCATGTTAGTACATGCCCTGCTACATCATTTCTGTGATGCCTCATAAACGGCCTATGCCACGGCCTATGCCATTAAAACATATGTTAGGCTAGGACACTATAATGGATATATTCATATAAGCCTCTTTGGTGCCTGTGCAAGAAATGCACCCATCAAGACAACCTCCATTCCATGTCTCAAACTGTGTGCTGCCACACTGGCTGCACGAGTTGACACGAAGATACATCAGGGGATGACACTCATTCTGGAAGATTCTGTGTTTTGGTCTAACAGCATGATTAACTTACAACATCTCAAGCCACCAGGCAACGCTTACACATTTGTAACAAACTGACTTGAGACAATCCATAGGGCCTCCTCTTCAAACCAGTGGCGCCATGTATGATCAGAAGACAATCCAGCTGATGGTGCTACTAGAGGCCTTTCAAAACATGAGTTAATAAAGGGTGAACGATGGAATTTGGTCCTGCATTCCTAAGGTATGAGAAGGACTGGCCACTCAAGTTGGTGATATCTGAAGCCTCCGTTCGTGATCCCGAGGTATATAAGCAAGACCCTTTCCTTGCAACAACTGTGGAAGATAAAAAACCCAACAGATAAACTATTTGAACATTACTCCTCATGGTATGAATTACAGTGTGCAGTAGCATGGTTCCGCAGATTTGTGAAGTGGAGCTAGGAAGGACGTTATCCTCACATTCAACGCCTTTCAGTTACAGAGATTCATGATACAAGAGACTCCTTACTAGCATACATACAAGATAGCAGCTTCAGGGAGGAACGATGTTCACTACACAGAAGAGGGAATTTGGAAAAGGGTGACAATCTCTACCGGCTTGAACCTGAGCTTGACAAGCAATCGTTAATAAGGATGGGGGCAGGAGAATTCATCTTGGTGAATCAAGAGAATGGTGTGGACCAGTAATCCTGCCCAAGGATCACCATGTAACGAAGTTTATTGAAAAGGATGCCCATATGTTCTTAGCTGCCCACTCAGGAATGTTTATTTGCCGCAGAGTAAACAGCAATCCTGCCACTCAATGTCAGGGAGATTTACCAATTGAGAGAGTCATACCAGAAGGACCACCATTCATTCATACTGGAGTAGACTGTTTTGGACCTTTCCCTCTGTCATACATGTGTAGTACGATGAAGAGATATGGTTGCATCTTCACTTGCCTTAGCTCAAGAGCAGTCCACATCGAAACCCTCCAAGCATTGGATGCAGATGCATTTCTTACTGCATTCGATAGATTCACGGTGAGGAGGGGTACACCAGAGAAGATGTTTTCCGGCAAAGGAACCACTTTCATCCAAGCTCAACGAGATCTACAGATTGCTCTACAGAACTGGAATGAAAATGTGAAGGTTGACAAGGCACTCAAGAAAAGGGGTGTTGAGTGGATCTTCTACCCACCAATGGCATCACACATGGGTGGAGTATAGGAGAGGCAGATACGATCAGTACGGAAGGTGCTTTCGTCGATTATTGGTCTACCGAGGGTCGATGATGACAGACTACAAACTATGTTCTGTGAAGTGGAAGCTACCCTAAAACAACAGACCACTCACTGTTGTGTCAGGGGAGTTAACGATCTTGAAGCATTAACACCAAGCCATATCTTACATTTGCATTCTGGGGATTGTTTTTTAACCCTGGGAGGCATGCCAAATGATGAGGCTTTCTGTTGAAGGTGGATTCACGCACAATCCCCAGCTGACCGATTTTGGAGATGATGGAGTGGGAAGTACTTACACTCACTCAGGATGCGCAGAGATAATATTAAACCGTCTAGAAATGTGGCGATTGGTGAACTGGTCCTATTAATTGAACCATTGGGACCAAGGAACAAGTTTTGCATGCATAAGGGATACTATTCTCCCTCATTTGTCATATGACTTCTCTCGTTCTACTTATCTCTTGTATACGGCTTCAGTTGATTCATTGAGTTCAATGCTCTCTTATGTTATCTTTCATCAGGTTCCATTTGTCAGTATCATTGGCACCGTGCTTTGTTGATAGCCCAGTCTCGCCTGTGTTGGGCTCAGTTCGCCCAAAGCCGGGGAGTGTTAACGCCGATGACGGCGTTAAAGGACGTAAATAGAGATAGATAGGAAAAGGAACGTTAACTAAAGATAGAAGAAAGAGAAAAGAGATAAAAGAGAAGAAGAGAACAAAAACTCACAGACACCACTCCATACGGAACCAATAGCCGCTCACAGGGGCCTCGACGGACAAATATATTTAATGCTCTCCATATGGGTTACTTCAGATGAATACTGCTTCGCTGTACTCGAACCCTTTCCAGCCGAAGTGTTGACGCGCATTGAAAGCTGGTGCCATCGAGTGACCCCACGCAGCAAACCGCACCACATGGCCTACATTCATCACATAAGATATGTTTATCTATCGCGGACAGTACTCTCTTGTTCCCGTGCTGACAAACCCATGATAGGCCGTGAAGGACCACATACGCAGAGTGAAGAAATTCGCATTGAAACAGTATAGAACGCCACACCATCGTGAGAGGACGCGGGACGACCCGTAAGATAAGAATAGCCACAAAGGACGGCGTCTGTTCCGCAATGTGTATGTATTTAGTGGTAACAGAGATCTAGCTTGGCGGATCTATATCAACTTGTAACAGAGATCTAGTTTAAGTGATCTATATCAACTTTATATCCTTGTTTAGTATAATAACACGCTGTGTATGTATTTAGTGATAACAGAGATCTAGTTTAAGTGATCTATATTAATTTGATAACCCTGTTTAGTATAATAACACGTATTACACAATTGTAAATGTTAAAGGATTATTGTGACAGATTATACCAATGTTGATTGTAACCATGTAACGTATTTCAGGTTTGACCACTTTCAATAAACTGGAGTGAGTGCTACACAGCGGAATCAGTCGTCCTTACATTAATTGAACAGCCGCAAAGGCTCATGCGGCAACAGGAAGGGAAGGGAAGGGAAGGGTAGAGAAGGGAAGAGTGGGGAGGGGGAGGAGGAAAAGGAAAAGAAGAAGGAGGAGGAGGAGGAGGAGGAGGAGGAGGAGGAGGAGGAGGAGGAGGAGGAGGAGGAGGGAGGGGAGGGAGGGAAGGAAGAAGGGAGGGTGGGAGGGGAGGGTAGGAGGGAGGGAGGGAGGGTAGGAGGGAGGGAGGGAGGGGGGAGGGAGAGAGAAGGAGGGGGAGGAGGAAGAAGAGGAGGAAGAAAAGGAGGGGAAGGAAGGGAGGGAGGGAATAAAGGGAAGGGAAGGGTAGAGAAGGGAAGAGAGGGGAGGGGGAGGAGGAAAAGGAAAAGGAGAAGGAGGAGGAGGAGGAGGAGGGCGAGGAGGAGAAGGAGAAGGAGAAGGAGGAGGAGGAGGAGGAGGAGGAGGAGGAGGAGGAGGAGGAGGAGGAGGAGGAGGAAGGGGGGAGGAAGGAAGGGAGGAAGGAGGAAGGGGGGAGGGAGGGGGGGGGAGGAGGGGGGGAAGGAGGAGGAAGGGGGGAGGGGGAAGAATGGAAGGGGGGAGGGAGGAAGGGAGGAGGGGGGGAAGGAGGAATGAGGGGAAGGAAGCCCAGAAATAGGAAGAGGGAAAGTATGAAATACAATGGCACAAAAAAAGAAGTACAAAAATAATATCACAAGACGAGACAAGGACCCCCTTCCCCTTCCCCTTCCCTTTCCCTCCCCCTTCCCTCCCCCCCTTTCCCTCGCTCCCCTAGACAATGAATCTCCCAAAATAGCCAGAGGTTCCCGCAGTTCGCGCCTCGATGCCGATTCCTTTAATTTCAGCTCAAGTCCTTCTGCCTGTCACAGCACTCCGTTTTTAGAATGGCATTATGGGGCTTCTCTTTTCTGATTTTTATTATCTTTTTTCACTCGTTTTTTTTTTTTTTTTTTTTTAACTCTACGTTAAGAGCAAGTATCTCCGACGTTCGATATGTATTCCTTTCGCATGACGATGAGGAATAATATTTTTTTTCATGCGGTATCAAAATGGCTCTCGTTTTCTTGCAAGTCATGGATTCTCGGTTGTTTTCTGCATGGGAATCACGTCTTCGCTCTTCTTGCATATCATTAAATACCTTTAAATGCCGTGTCTTCGTCATTCATATCTATAATTGTCTTTCGTTTTTTTTCTTTCTTTCTTTCCTTTATTTTTTTTTTTTTTTTTTTTTTTTTTTTTTTTTTTTTTTTTTTTTTTTTTATATATATATATATTTTTTTTTTTTTTTTTTGCATGACGTGTCTCTTTCTGGTTTCATGTGACTTTTACATATTTGTTTAATAGTGTTTCAGTTTTTTTTCGCAAAGTATTATATGTCTTTGTCTTTTACTGAGCAGGGTATCACGTCATTGCTGACCCTTCCTGTTCTGCACATGACAATGCATGACGGATGGATGGCTTCATCACTCCTGCATTCCTTTACAACGAATAATGTTTTCCCCTTCCCCTTCCCTACCCTCGCCTCCCCTACCCTCACCCCCACTCCGCCCCCTCTCTCCCCTGACTCACTCATCCCCTCACCCTTAAAGCAGGTCACACCGACGTTGCGAAAGCGAGCCAACGTTACGCCTAAAAGTTCCCGATCACGAACGTAACACGATGTGACGTGAGCGTGACATCGTGACCGTGACGAACGACACGTGTCGCCATCGCTCGCAGCGAGGGGAGGGAAAGGAGAGGGTAGGGGGGAGGGGGGGGGCGTAACAGGCCAGCCGTGGCGTCGCGTGGCGGGCGACGCATTACGTGACGCAACTATGACGTCGCGTTGAGAGCGCTGGCGAGCCTCTCATGGTCGGGGTAACAACTTGCTTCAACACCCTTTGTCTCGGCCGTGTGCATGGTGCATGGCGCGGCATTCATGACAGTCGAACGACGCATCAGATTGCATGGGATGACTACAGTAATCAGCAATAATGTGACCGCGACAGCAACAAAGCAAGCCCACGAGTACAAAGCAACGCAGCACCCAGGGCAGAGTCAGGGCAGAGCCAGGGAAGAGCCAGGGCAGAGTCAGGGCAGAGCCAGGGAAGAGCCAGGGAAGAGCCAGGGCAGAGCCAGGGCAGAGCCACGGCAGACCACCACCGCCGCCTGCCTGCACGCAGGCCGGGTGCGCTCTGCATGACGCCGCCACACCGAGTCGAGAGGGCCGCGTCGGGACTGTCACGCGCATGCCTCGTCCTGCACCATGCATAGCACTGCGACGATGCCCTGCAGGATGGAATTCTTGCATAAACCTCCTATGTATGGCTGGGAACTGCGAGTGACGGAAAGCGAAGGAAAAGTAATGGAACAGCGGAGGAGGGAGCAAGCGAACGAAGGGCAAGGAGAGCGAAAGAGAAGGGAGAGGAGAGAGGATGGAGAGGAGGGAGGATGGAGAGAAAGGAGGATAGAGAGGAGAGAGGTAAGGCGAGGTCGCCAGGAAAGAGGACAGGAAGGGCGAGCCGATGGTACATGACTGGGAGACGCTCCTGGTCGAGGCAACGGAAGAAGAGACGGATAAGAGATAAGAAGAAAGGAGAGATAAGGGGTGGCGCCGAAGAGGAAGACGAAAACAAATGCCGAGAGGAAGGCGCCGAGATATGAAAGTGGGACGAAAATCAAACGGTGGGGCCTTGAATACATACATACATACACATACACTCACTAATACACACACACAAACATACAAATATAGATAGATAGATACAGATATAGATAATAGATATATACATACAAACATACATACATACATACATACATACATACATACAAACATACATACATACATACACACACACCCCGACCTCGGTGCAGCACAGCGCAACGGCTCGCGGCGCTCCGTAACAGGGCTCCGACGCCCGCCAGTCGCCACGATTCACTCCCCTCCGTGATGCGAGGCGACACGCGCTCTTTTCATCTCGCGGAATCGGAGAGCGAGCGACAGGTAATGTCCCCGAGCGATTGAGGGAGGGAGGGAGGGAGGGAGGGAGGGAGGGTTAAACAAAATATATCTTTAACATTATATAAAATTTATCGATATATTTATCAAAAATAAATTAAATAAAAGAGAGAGAGAGAGAGAGAGAGAGAGAGAGAGAGAGAGAGAGAGAGAGAGAGAGAGAGAGAGAGAGAGAGAGAGAGAGAGAGAGAGAGAGAGAGAGAGAGAGAGATAAGATAGAAAGAAAGAGGAGAAAGAGAATGAGAATGAAGATGAGGATGAGGATGAGGATGAGGATGAGGATGAGGATGAGAAAGAAAGAGGGGGAGAGAGAGAGAGAGAGAGAGAGAGAGAGAGAGAGAGAGAGAGAGAGAGAGAGAGAGAGAGAGAGAGAGAGAGAGAGAGAGAGAGAGAGAGAGAGAAAAAGCAATAGAGAGAGAGAGAGAGAGAGAGAGAGAGAGAGAGAGAGAGAGAGAGAGAGAGAGAGAGAGAGAGAGAGAGAGAGAGAGAGAGAGAAAAGAGCAATAGAGAGAGAGAGAGAGAGAGAGAGAGAGAGAGAGAGAGAGAGAGAGAGAGAGAGAGAGAGAGAGAGAGAGAGAGAGAGAGAGAGAGAGAGAGAGAGAGAAGAGAGAGAGAGAGAGAGAGAGAGGGAGGGAGAGGGAGAAGAGAGAGAGAGAGAGAGAGAGAGAGAGAGAGAGAGAGAGAGAGAGAGAGAGAGAGAGAGAGAGAGAGAGAGGATATAGGATATAGCTTTGGGTTTAGATAAATTGTCCCCCACTCCGTTCGCCCGAAGCTCTTATCTTCCTTTCCATTTCAGATGGAATGAAAACATAAGCCCAATCCTTCTCACTTTACATAGCCAAGAGGACGCACATTAATAAAACCATAACATTCCAACAAACAAAAGCGAATGAAAAAGAAACATTCCAGACGCAAATAAAGCACCGCCACATGTGCAATAGAAGCAAAGCTTGCCCGCGCTGCCGCCGTGGCAACATAGGCACTGCGTGTTGGCAGTCCCCGCCCGCCCTCGCCGCTGCTCCGCCCGCCCACCCACCCGCCCGCCCGCCGCCCAACACTCATTCACTAAAATCTAGCCGCAGCCTCTCTTCCTAGAGTGGAATTCTTCCCGACTGGCCGCAAGAAAGGGGCCGCATCGTGAAACAGACGACTGTGATCGCCCCCCGTTCTTCTCAGACACAAATCGCCGCAGACAAAGGATCTGCCGCGGATACGTATAAAAATAATATCGCCGTCAGATACATTAGGGTTGAGGGCTGCTGCTGCTCGTAACGAGCCACAGAACAATTCCCACGACAAGAACGACCGCACAAATACACGTATATGTGTCACCTGGTTGTAAACAAGTCCCAGGTGCCAGGGGCAGGGGAGGGGCACACAGGGATGGATATGGGGGTGGGGAGGGGGGGGGCAAGGGAGCAGTCAGTCATTCACAACCCGGCGGCGAGGGCGGCGAGGGCGGCGAGGGAGGGAGCAGGGGGTGACAGGCAAAGCAGCGGAGGAAGACGAGGAGCGAGGAGCTAATCACCAGACGACGCCGAGGCCGCAGGAGACAGCAGCGAATCGGGCGCGGACAGGTGCGCAGGTCGGGCTTTGCGAGGCGACGAGGCGCCCCGGCGGCCCGTGCTCAGCCGGCGGGTTAACATGTAAGCGGATCCGCAGGCAAACAGGCCGGTGGGCGGGGCACGCAACACACGAAGTGACACCACCAGTAAGTTCCCGGAAAACCTGCGTGTCGGAGTGATCGCGGGATTTTCTCGATAATCTCAGTTCCACAAACTGCTGTGGCCTTCTCCACGCCCATTCAACCTGAGAGGGAGGGAGGGAGGGAGGGAGGGAAGGAGGGAGAGGGAGAGGGTGAGGGAGAGAGAGAGAGAGAGAGAGAGAGAGAGAGAGAGAGAGAGAGAGAGAGAGAGAGAGAGAGAGAGTAAGCGAAAGAGAGAAGAAAGAAAGAACACACAGAAAGAGAAAGGGAGCGAGCACACTAGTTCATACCCCGCTCTCTCACATTCTTTTACTACTTATTACTACAAACTCCCCTTTCCCAAACCTCACGCCTTCCCCCTAAAGAGCCATCCCTGTCCTTGCAACACGAGAGCAACGATCTATCGGCTCTCGAATCCTCTCTCTTCCGGCGGCGACGTAGGATTCGGAACAGGATGACTACCGGCTGCATTGGCGGGCTCTCACGCCGAGCAAAGAGGAATTTGGTATTCCATCCTTCCTTCCCTCCTTCTTTTCCTTCGTTCCTTCCCTCTCTCCCTCCCTTCTTTCCTCCTTTCCTTTCCTTTCCTTTCCTTTCCTTTCCTTTCCTTTCCTTTCCTTTCCCTCCCTCCCTCCCTCCCTCCCTCCCTCCCTCCCTCCCTCCCTCCCTCCCTCCCTCCCTTCCCTCACTCCCATCACAGTCCCCACTCAAAACAAAACGCAGTCCCAAAAAGTACAAAACACGACAGAAAACAAGACAGCAACATAAAGCGCAATGCACCTCCG
>BOPN01000129.1:592997-602997 GCA_017312705.2 Penaeus japonicus
TGAGGCTCGCAGACACAGATAAGGCGACCCTTTCCTTCAGCAAGTGACCTGCTGACCTGGCTCGCTTCGACCGCCGTGACAATCACTAAGGGCTTCCGATAGAGGTCTGCCGAGGCGGCGCCATGGGAATGCTTTATTGGTCAGATAGTCCGGAACAACGGTTTCCGGTGATGGCGAGGAAACCGCTTCGTGGCAGCCTCGGCCTTTGCGCCCTCTTTGTGTCCTCCTTGCACCTCCTTGTGCCCTCCTTGCGCCCTCCTTGTGCCCTCCTTGCGCCCTCCTTCCTCCCTCCGTCCCCGGCCAGTCGCCCTTTCAGCTTAGATGAGATCAAGTCAAGTCAAAAGTACTTGCCGATCTGCACCCGATCCATGTTCACCGTTATATTGCCTATCTGCCTGCCTTGATCTTGGCTCGCTTACCCACCTGAAAGCAAGCAAGCAAGCAAATGTCAAGCCCCCCCCCCCCCCCCCCCCCCCCCGGCCCACTCTGGAAGGCTCCCAACGGAGGTAATCAGGCCATCGGCGGCTTAATCGCGGCGCTTGATGAGGGAGGCGCCCCTGTGTCCCTCTTGCTAATCATGATTCTCTTTCCTCTTCGTCATGCACGGCGCCTGACAGCCGAGGGGGAGGAGGAGGGAAGAGGTGGGGGGGAGAGGGAGGAGGAGGATCTTCCCTCATTCTCATCATGTCCCTCGTTATCATTACGGTCATTCTCTCGCTCCTAAGCGCGAAAGTCAGAGGACAATCAGCACCAGCTGCCGAGAAGAGAATTCCGCCACGGTGGGGCCAGACGCCGTCCGGCCTGGACGCCCTCCCCCTTCCTCTCTCTCTCTCTCTCTATCTCATCCCGCAGATCGCTAGGGAACACCTCCCTCCCTGCCTGCGCCCTATACAGTCAAGCAACGGCAACGGCCCACCAGCGTCCTCGCTGCTTGGGCATTAGATCGGCTGCTCGTTGACAAAGCAGGTCCTCCTCGACCTTCAGTCCCACCGACCCGTCCTGCCTCGCTCATCTCGCGTAAATGAACGTTTTGCGGTAATAGTTTTATCATCTAGTAACCAAAATCCTCAACGTACCAATCTGAAAACCTGAATATAATAGGTCAAGTATCCCTCTCCTTTACAGAATACCATTTCCATACTAATGCGTCCCAAACCCTATCCAGTGGATTCTCGCAACGCAACCCCATTGCAACACAAGTTCGCGACTCACTTGACTCCAAACGGATTCACCAACTACGACTCGATTCTCCTTCCTCACATCTGGCCTTACCTGAAATTTGAAACAGAGAAAAAATATCAATAAGAGGCACACTAATTCGTCAGGAGAAACCAGCATGTAAATAGCAGAAAATATAATACTTTAATCCCTTTTCATCACACAGCAATCAAAAATAAACACCCATTCCGCAGTCTCCCTTCCGCTCCTAGAGTATATCCCTTCTCGACCCGCTCCCTCATCGAAGATCCAGCGACAAAGCGCGGGGCTGCAATATCAACAACTATTCATCATCATCTTCTTGGAATATTTCGTCCCCGATACCCCAAAATTACCGAGACAAGAATGCTTTATCGACACGAGCGAGAGAGCGCCTGAACCCTTGGCGCTGGGGATCCCGATACCTCGCTCGTACATTGCTTAAGCTTTTAGATCATTTCGCTATCGCTCTCGCAGTGTGCGTCAGGCGCTTGGCTCGGCCCGCAGAGCGCTCTCAGGCGTAGCCCATTCATATGCTGCAGGCACTTTGTAACGACATCGGCAACAAGTAATGCAAGCACTCTGCTTCCCCAGCCTTCGCCCCTTCGCTTGCCTCCACCGCCACAGATCTAATGCCGTCTACTCATTCAAGCCCTTTCCTTGACGGTTTGTGGTGCCGCCTCTGACACGCCTTCGATTGGAACTAAATCCCCTTTTTGCTCATCTTCCCTTGACCGCTCAACCTCCCCCTACCCTATGGTGACCTTTAACTTTAACAAATACGCTCCCACAAATCAACATTATCATGTTCGAGGCGACACCTGCCACATTTTACGACTATCCCCCGCAAAAAAATGGCGATTTACGCTTCCTGAAATATCTTCCCGCCAACTAGCGCATCCTTTAACCCCCTACACTACACCTGACATACGCCCGTCTCGTGCCAAGTATTACACCCGTTTCTTGGCACCATGTGGTACTATGTAGCATCATCCCTCAATCAATCAGCCCGAGAGAAGACCTGGCACGCGCTGGCAACGTAGGCTCATCTACCTTGGAGGCCTAAGGAGCTATGATAAATACGAGGCGAGGCGAGGGAAGCACTTCTCGACGGCCGGGGAGAGAGTTTCGCCATCCCTTCCTTGTAAAACATCTTTAAAAACATATTCAGTAGTACTACCAATACTACGACTAATTGTACTTCTACTGCCACCAACAATAACCATCATTCCAAATGTTACCACTATTTCTACTGTTAGTTCTGATGCAGCACCAGCACCACTATTACTACTAGATCTCTCACTCAAACTAATGATACAAATGTCATCATCAGCAATGTTATGGAAATCTCCTCCGCGCCAGACCAACCCAACAGAGCACACGGAAGGGACCCCCCCCCCCCAGCCCCCCCAAGAGAGTCGCAGAAGGAGCGGCTCCTGTCTTGCTGCGAGGCCATTAGGGGCACAAAGACCGGGGCTCGAGAGGCATCCGACCTCTTCGGAAGGAAGGTTCCAGTGTCTTTAATATTCACGGTAATCCTGAGGAAGACCTCGTTCAGGCGCTCTATGTGTGTGTGTGTGGGAGGGAGGGGGTGGGGGAGGGGGGAGGGGGAGGCCTTTTGGAAGCGCATCCTTGAATAATCTTTAACTCTTGCCTCGACTGCTTAATTAAATGCTGCTCGCTCACTTCAGCATTAAAAATAGCTTAAAAAATAGCAACAAAATACAAGCTGACGAAATGTTCTTCCGGAATATGTCTTGTAATGCAATTCAACATCCGGGGCCCTTCCACCCACTCCCTTCCCTATCCTCTTTTGCTTTGACCCTCGCATCCCCTCTCTTCCTCCCCTCTCCTTTTGTGTTCAACCTCACATCTTAACTTCACCCCCCCCCCTCTTACCTCTAGTACACTAATTTTACTTTCAGCCTCCCTCTCTTATGTTCATCTGCCCCCCTCCCCTCCTCCCATCCCTTCCCCCCGTCCCCTCCCCTCCCCTCCCCTCCCCTCCCCTCCCTTTCCTTACCCTCCCCTTTTGTCTTCTGCCCTCCTTCCCTATGTTCATCTCCCCTCCCCCTGTCCTGCCCTGCCCTCCCCTCCCCTGCCCTCCCCTCCCCTCCCCTCCCCTCCCCTCCCTTTCCTTCTCCTCTCTCTCCTTTATTCCACTCCCCCTCCCCTAATTCCCTCCCCCCCCCCCCCCCCCTCCCACCACGTGCCACCTCCAATCGTCGCTCATCGATCATCGTAAATCAGCAACCAATTCCGGGAACCTCGCCGCCCTCGCAGCTTGCAGATCAAAGCAATGCGAAGCCACGCCCCCTTCCTGTTTGTCTGCTGTTTTGTTTTGTTTTCTTTCTTTCTTTCTTTCTTCTCTCTTCTTGTTTTTTTCCCTTCCCCCTATTCTCTCCCTCTTCGTTCCGTCCCATTCCTCTTCCTCGTCCCGTTCCATCCCTTCCTGCTCGCGTCCCTTATCTCAAACCCTTTATATATTCATATTTCCTTTCTTTCCCTTCGATGCTCGACCCAGCGCCCTCCCTCGTATCCCCCTGCCCCGTCCCCCGCCCCGCCCCCCGCCAGATGAAATATGGCCGAGTGTCACAATCGAAGATCAGATTCATCCACGTGCCATGCCTGAACTCCTCTGCGAGTGAAATACGATCACGTGATGAAGAAGGAATTCTCGATCTTTATCCACTTGCAACCGACTGACTGACTGACTGACTGACTGACAAGGAGACAGAGTAAGAGAGAAACACGGGGAGAGAGAGGGAGAGAGGGGGGAGGGAGAGATAGAGAATGCCAGTCACCCAGGTTATCAGCCTCGTCAGATACATTTCATATGAAAAGTGGTAAGTCAAAGAGTACGACTACTTGTCAATAAGCATACAATTGCGCATCAGAGAACCTCGCCTCGTATACAGACACACACACACACACACACACACACACACACACACACACACACACACACACACACACACACACACACACACACACACACACACACACACACACACACGAGAGAGAGAGAGAGAGAGAGAGAGAGAGAGAGAGAGAGAGAGAGAGAGAGTGAGAGTAAGAGAAAAAGAGGGTGCTATATAAAAAAAGGTTATATAAAAAGGTTGAGGGCAGTTAAATGACACTTGTCTCTCAAGCTTAAAGGTTCAAATCACATTTCATCACAATTATTATGAATATCATTCAGAATCGCAGACTACTGTATCTCTCCCAACGAAATGAGCTTAACAAATATCTACGATCCTTCAGTAACAAGAATTCTTTGTTTCTTATGTAATAAACATGAACGTGATGCCATGACAGCGTGCCAATCCCGCGGACCCAAAAGGCATTTCCATGTTGCTCTCCCTTGCACGCTCATTGCTCACACTCGTATGCTCGTTCGCCCTCCCCTTTCGTCTCCCTCTCTTGGCCATTCCCAACGTCACCTCTGCTATCATCACGCATATTATCTCCTATATAGTCGTTATTAGCATCAACTTGAATATCAAAATCGCGCATCCTAATCTCATCTGATATTGGAGATATCTTCTCGTGATTATTCTCTTTTTGGTGTTACTGATGCGTTCCTGCCATCGCTACTGCTTCTACAACACCATCTTTTGCAACATGGATCACCGCCCTCACCATCACTGCCACGCACAATCAACAATCTCCCCCCCCCCCCCCCCCCCCACTCGCATTCCAAGCGCAGGACCCCGAGTGCCAACCACCTAAGTGACGCCGCGCCGATACCCAGCACCAACCAACTAGCCGGGGTTGCCTCTGGAAGAACAAGAGTGTGTAGCAAAGTGTGGGCGTGGGGACAAATGCCTAATACATCGCTCTGTATGCCAAGTAGACGCGGTCATCATTTGGGTTATGCATCCATCCGTAATTCATCACTTTCAATCTCCTTGGGTACGTATATTCACCCTTTCCACAGCCTGGCGAACCTCTACCAGCAAACGAAGCCGATCCACCAAAGAAGGGCAAACGAAGCCGATCCACCAAAGAAGGGCAAACGAAGCCGATCCACCAAAGAAGGGCAAACGAAGCCGATCCGCCAAGGAGGGGCAAACCACGAGGAGGCGCCCCCGCAGCATCAATAATAAAGGCGCAGGACTAAACGGTGACGCCTTCATCAATCTAAGAAGATTATAAACTTGGCGAGAATACTGGGGAGCCGCGATATAAACTTTACACCTCATTTGATGGAGGAGGAGGAGGAGGAGGATGAGGAAGAGAAGGAGGAGGAGGAGGAGGAAGGGGAAGAGGAAGAGGAAGGGGAGGAGGAAGAGGAAGTGGAGGAGGAGGAGGAGGAGGAGGAGGAGGAGGAGGAGGAGGAGGAGGAGGAGGAGGAGGAGGAGGAGGAGGAGGAGGAGGAGGAGGAGGAGGAGGAGGAGGAGGAGGAGGAGGAGAAGGAGGAGAAGGAGAAGAAGGAGAAGAAGAAGAAGAAGAAGAAGAAGAAGAAGAAGGAAAAGGAAAAGAAGGAGAAGAAGGAAAAGTAGAAGAAGGAAGAGGAGAGACGAGGAGAAAGGTGAGGACGGGAGGACAGGAGTAAAGAAGGGTGAAAGGAGCAAGGGAAAGCAGACGAGGGAGACGAAGCACCACGAGAGAGGACGCGACGCGACGGCCGGTCCCCGGGGCCGAGAGCGGGAACACACCTGCTCGTGATTCCGGGAAAGGAAATCCATCAGTGGATCATCAGTCCGGTCCTTCGCGCTCCGAGGTTCCGGCGCCGGCGCTTCCCCAGGGAAAGGAGGGGGTGGGGAGAGGGAGGGGGAAAGGAGGGGAGGGGGAAGGGGAGGGGGATGGGGAGAGGGGAAGGAGGGGATGGGGAGGGGGGAAGGAAGGGATGGGGAGGGGGGACGGAGGGCGGAAGGGAAGAAAGGGGAGGGGAGTTCAATTGAACGAAGGAAGGACGGGAGTGATGTAGGAAGTAGAAGGGTAAGGAAGTGCAGGAGGGAAGGAGGGAGGGAGAAGGGAAGGAAAGAGGAAAAGAGGGGAGGGAAGGGGATGGACGAAGAGAATGGAGGAGGGAGGAGGAAGGAGGTGGGTGGAGAAAGGAGGAAGGAGGAGGGAAAAGGAAGGTGGGGGGAGCGGGAGAAAGGAGGGCGGAAGGGAAGAAAGGGGAGGGGAGTTAAACTGAAGGAAGGAAGGGCAGGAGCGATGGAGAAAGTGGGAGGATAAGGAAGGAAAAGAGGGAGGGAGAGAGGGGAAGAGGAGAAGAAAGGAGGACTGGTTGGGAAGGGTGGAGAGATAAGGGCTGAGGTGAGGCAAGAGGGAGGAGGAGTAAGGAGGGAGGAGGAAGCAAGGAAGGAGGAGGAACCAAGGAAGGAGGAGGAAGCAAGGAGAGAGAAGGAAGCAAGGAAGAAATAAGAACAAATAGGGCGACAGAGGCGAAGGAGGAGAGAAGCGAGGAGAGAGACGAGGAAAGAGAATCGAAGAGAGGGCAGAGGGAGGGCCGCGAGAAGGAATGGGATAGAATGGAAGGGACGGGGGGGAGGGGGGGCGCTGAGTTAAGGCGGGTTTGATGACCTGGAACCGATGACTCGAGACCTGGATGAGAGGAATCATCGCGGTGGAAATTCATCATCCGCGACCGCCTTTGCGTCAATGATAAAGCTGTCGCTATCACCCCTGCCTGCCACTCTGTCTCTCTCTTTCTCTCTCACTGCCTCATCCCCTGTCACCCCTCTATCTCTCTCTGTCTCTCTGAGAGTGAGAGTGAGTAAGGGAGTGAGAGAGAGGGAGAGGGAGAGGGAGAGGGAGAGAGAGGGAGAGGGAAAGGGAGAGGGAGAGGGAGAGGGAGAGGGAGAGGAAGAGAGAGAGAGAGAGAGAGAGAGAGAGAGAGAGAGAGAGAGAGAGAGAGAGAGAGAGAGAGAGAGAGAGAGAGAGAGAGAGAAAGAGAGAGAGAGAGAGAGAGAGAGAGAGAGAGAGAGAGAGAGAGAGAGAGAGAGAGAGAGAGAGAGAGAGAGAGAGAGAGAGAGAGAGAGAGAGAGAAAGAGAGAGAAAGAGAGAGAAAGAGAGAGAGAGAGAGAGAGAGAGAGAGAGAGAGAGAGAGAGAGAGAAAGAGAGAGAGAGAGAGAGAGAGAGAGAGAGAGAGAGAGAGAGAGAGAGAGAGAGAGAGAGAGAGAGAGAGAGAGAGAGGGGCAGCCCAGAGCCTCCCATCTCAGTCTCCTCGCAGCGTGGAAGCCGCAGTTGGTCGCGGTGTCAGTTACATCGCCTAAAAAGGTCGAGAATTCGCTGAAGGTCACACGTGCCCCAGAAGCGGCCGGGCAGGCAGGACTCGCCCCGAGGACATGCAGAGAAGCAGGCTGCCTCGAAGGCCTCTCGCTTCCTGCGTCTGCGTCCGGTGTCGGTCTGTCTGAAGCCGTCTCGGCCAGTCCCCTTCCCTAATCCTTTCTCTCACCCTCATCTTCTCTCTTTTCCTTTCCTCTCTGACTCTCCCTCCTTCCGCCCCTTCTTCCTACTACTCTTCCTCTCCCTCTCCTATTATTCCTCCATCCCCCCCTCAAACCATCTCCTCATCCCTCCCCTTCCCCTTCCCCTTCTCCTCCACCCTCTTTCTCTCTTTCCTACAACCTCCCCTTTCTCTCTCTCATACCCCCTCTCCCCCCCCCCCATTACTCTCCAACTCTCCCCCTCCCCTCCCCCCTGTCCTTCCCCCTCCTCTCTTCTCCTCTCCTCTCGCCCGCAAGCTAATCCCAGCAACATAACGCCATCGCTCGCGGACAGCTTCCTTTCGCCAGCATTTCCATATATATCAACCTCCAGGGAAGCAATCTCCCGGCTTTGATATAGATGTGTTCACACACACACACACACGTACGCGCGTAGATGGGAAGAGTGAGTGTGAGTGTGTGAGTGTGTGTGTGTGTGTGTGTGTGTGTGTGTGTGTGTGTGTGTGTGTGTGTGTGTGTGTGTGTGTGTGTGTGTGTGTGTGTGTGTGTGTGTGTGTGAGTGTGTGAGTGAGTGTGTGAGTGTGTGAGTGTGAGTGTGTGTGTGTGTGTGTGTGTGTGTGTGTGTGTGTGTGTGTGTGTGTGTGTGTGTGTGTGTGTGTGTGTGTGTGTGTGTGTGTGTGTGTGTGTGTGTGTGTGTGTGTGTGTGTGTGTGTGTGTGTGTGTGTGTGTGTGTGTGTGTGTGTGTGTGTGTGTGTGTGTGTGTGTGTGTGTGAGTGTATGAGTGTGTGTGTGAGTGTAAATGAGCTGCAACGCCCATCGACACGCACAGCCAGGGGGGAAGGGGGGCGGGGCTATCATCATTCCTCGCCACATTCCACCTGCCAGATACACGTCACTTGACATTCCCCGCGCGGATACGTCGCGCTTTCCCGTCCTCGCCGCCCTCGCCGCCCTCGCCGCCCTCGCCGCCCACACCCGAGGGTCAGCCGCCCTTCGAGGAGGCTCTCCAAGGAGCAGCGCCGTCCCCGGTTCCCTTGAGCCAACGCCGCGGGAGGAGCGCGAAGGGGGCGAGGGGGGAATGCAGTCACTGCAGGACCAATTAATGAGCTACGGGCATTCCCGGAACGTTTCCCGCTCCCCCATTCCCCTCCCCCTCCCCCACCTCATCTTCTTCCTCTTTCTCTTCTCCTTTTTTTCTCCTTTTCCTTTTCCTTATCCTTATCCTTCTTCTCCTCCTGCTCTTCCTTTTACTCTTCTTCCTCCAACTTTCTTCCTACTCCCCCTCCCTCTCCTCGCAGGTGACCCGTGAAGCCATGCTGCATCTAAACGTATATTGACGTCACTTACCCATGCCTGTCTTACAACCCTGTGTCACGCCCACACACTCACACACACACATGACAACTCGTACGCCCACACGCACATGCCGGCCACCCACAAGCAGTTGACTCACGCTCGTACATAATCATTCCGCCCATCCAAAATACACAATCCCTGGGCCTTTGGACAACGTGTCTCTCTCTCTCTCTCTCTCTCTCTCTCTCTCTCTCTCTCTCTCTCTCTCTCTCTCTCTCTCTCTCTCTCTCTCTCTCTCTCTCTCTCTCTCTCGTTTCCCATTTCGCTCGTCTCCTCGATTCCTTTTGCATGTTTCTACACCCGTCGTCCCGTAATAGAGCTGCAAAAAATCTATATAACTTTTCTCACTGTACAGTTTGTTTTTTCTCTTTGTTCTATTCTATCTCCCTCTCCAAAGTTTCCATTTTAAAGCCATCCCTTTTACTTCTGCCCTGCTCTTGTCCCACCCACCCGACGGACCTCAAGAATCGTCCCTGACAACAGGTTCGAGAAAGCAACTGAAACACAACCGAGCAAGGGTGCGGGAAGGGAGGGAGGAAGAGAGGCAGGGAGGGAGGGAGGGAGGATGGAAGGGAGGGAGAGAGGGAGGGAGGATGAAAGGAAGGGAAGGAGGGAGGGAGGATGGGAGGGAGAGGGGGAGGATGGGAGGGAGGGAGGATGGGAGGGAGAGAGGGAGGGAGGAAGGGAAGGAAGGGGAGGAGGGAGAGAGGGAGGAAGGAAGGGAGGGAGTGAGGGAGGGAGGGAGGATGAGAGAGTTAGGGAGGGAGGGAGAGGGAGGGAAGGAGAGGCGTGGAGCGCGCCCGCCACTTTTCCCATCAGCGGAAGGTCACGGCCGCCGTCTCGGCCACGATACAATTTAGTCTGATATCTTGAATCCTATGAGACACGCACCGCGATCCTAACCTTGGGCTCCTGGTCAGTGCGCGGCCCGCATATGCGACCCCAAGTGTGGGGTCGCTCTGAGGCAGGAATTCGAGGCTGTTATGTAGTACCTCGGCCGAGTGAGGTCGAATGTGTGTGGCGCATCCGCGTAGGTACAGCAAGTT
>BOPN01000129.1:607997-632997 GCA_017312705.2 Penaeus japonicus
TATTTAATAAAACATTAGGTTCCTCTTGTATGCATAGACACGGCGATTTTTATTTGATCTCATCCAGTTTATTTTCACTGTGTGTGTGTGTGTGTGTGTGTGTGTGTGTGTGTGTGTGTGTGTGTGTGTGTGTGTGTGTGTGTGTGTGTGTGTGTGTGTACGCGCGTGTATGTGTGTACGAGTGTGCGTGTGCGCGTGTTCTTGTATATGTATGTACTATACATATACCATTAACTTACCTTTGACCTTTCCGTACTTGCTCTAACTGCCTTGCCTTTTACCCTTTCCAAACAGAACTATGGGGCAGATGACTTAATGCAAATGAGGGGAAAACTCACCAAAATCCCCCCTTTCCCCATCGAAGCCTCTCATTATTCCTTTGCCTTCCCCCACCCTTCCCTTCCTTTCCCTGCCCTTCTCTTTTCTCCCCTCCACTGCCCTCTCCACCCCTTCCCTTTCCCCTTATTCTTTTCCTTCCCTTTTCCCTTATCCTTCCCCTTTTCTCTTCCCCTCCCTCTCCCCCTACCCCTACCCCTTCCCCTTCCCCATTACCCTTCCCCTTTTCCCCTTCCCCTTTCCCCTCCCCTCCCCCCCTCCCTTCCCGGACCCCCTGCCAGAGCGCGACAACGGCGCCGTAAACCGTGACCGTAAACCGGCTCCGCGGGCGGGGCGAAGGTCTGCTTTTGATGGCTCGTAAGGAGCCGACATAAAGAGCGGGTTACTTCTCGCTCTGCATAATAAACACACGACGCACTCTGCGAGAGTAGAGTCTGTCTGTCTGTCTGTGTCTGTCGGTCTGTTTGCAGACGCTGGTATGGACGGTCTACCGCGTAACGTGCATTTCCTCTAGCCGATCGGACCCTCCCTTCCTTCCTCCCTCCCTCCCTCCTTCCCGCGCATCGGAAGGAAAAAATCTACTGTTAGCAAACCCCCCTCCCCCTAACCTCCATAGCATCCTATGTAACCCTGTTCCTTCCTGCGAATTTCCCAAGTTAATAAGTCATAATTATCAGTCCTTGAAGATTCCTGCCTGTATCCGCCCAGCGAGGCTCTATTGCACGGCTCGGAAGAGGGTTTGCAGCGGCGGCCGGTGTGTGTATGGGGGCGGGGGTAATCATCAATAAATGAATCAGGATATCAGTTGAACGTGGATAATCAGCCCAATTAGCCTTCAAGCGCACTCGTCTGGCGCTTGTGATGAGCCTCGCGAAAGGGGGCGGAGGCAGGTCAGTGAACCTGGGATATAATTACTGTTCGATGGCGATAATCGCCCGCTTTCCGTGGGCGCTCGGGCCGGCGCGCACTCATGAGCACGCACGCACGTGCGCATAGAGTTTAACTCCTACGCTCTCCCTCTCCCGCTCTGCCAGCGTGTGCTCTGGGTGGCTGTTTGAGCAGTCGCTAATACTGGTGGGAACAGTAAAACCAGCATAAGGTTTAACTGGTTTACTGGGAGGTAAAACACTTCCATAGCACCTGGTGTGCCAAGAGAGCAGGTGGTAGACTTGGTAGCTGGAGGCTAGGGCGGCGCCGTGGCCTTGCCCGGGGCAGGGCTGGGACAGGTATGTATCTCGTATCGGGGCGGAGAGCGGACTGTTGGTTGACCATTAAGCTTGACCTCAGGTCGACCTAGTTTTCCTCCTAGGGAATAAGTGGTCCCGTTTTCCTCCTCGAGTCCGCGTGGAGAAGTAGTGCACGTGAGAGGAAGCCACGTGGTAGTTTTGCCATCTTGGTAGTCTCTGAAACAGTCTTTGACCCCTCTATCCCACTCCCTCTTCCCTCATTCTCCCCTCTCTCTCTCCCACTCCCCTCTTCTCCCTCTCTCCAACACCCTATTCCCTCTCTCTCTCTCTCTCCCATTCCCTCCCCCCTCTCCCTCCCACTCCCTCTTCCTTCTCTCTCCTACTCCCTCTCCCCGCTCTCTCGCACTCCCTCCACCCTACTCTACTCTACTCTACTCTACTCTGCTCTACTCTACTCTACTCTTCCTCTTTCACTGTTTCTGTTTCTGTTTCTCTTTCTTTTTCTCTCTCTCTCTCTTCCCTCTCTCTCTCTTCAACCTTCTTTCTTCCCCTCCCTCTCCCTCCCCCTGCCTCAATGTTTAGACGGAGCGCCATCACGGACGTTACAATCCATTTCCCTCGAATAAAAAGAGGCGCGAGAATTAGGCTTCCAACTAAATCCCGCCAGCCGAGAATGCGGAAAATTTTCCCTGAAGGCGATGAATCCCCTCGCTGTGCATGCCTCGGAGAGTCACTGCCCTCGCCCCCTCCCCCTCCCCTTCTGAGGGCGGCCGTGATATGTATTGCCCTCCTGTCCCCTCTTCTCCTCTTTCCTCTCGCATATTTTCTTCTCTCCTTGTTCTCCTCCTCCTCCTCTCGCATATTTTCTTTTTCTTCTTCTTCTTCTTCTTCTTCTTCTTCTTCTTCTTCTTCTTCTTCTTCTTCTTCTTCTTCTTCTTCTTCTTCTTCTTCTTCTCCTCTTTCTCCTTCTCCTCTTTCTCCTTCTCCTCTTTCTCTTTCTCTTTCTCTTTCTCCTTCTCTTCCTCTTTCTCCTTCTCTTCCTCTTTCTCCTTCTCTTCCTCTTTCTCCTTCTCTTCCTCTTTCTCCTTCTCTTCCTCTTTCTCTTTCTCTTCCTCTTTCTCTTTCTCTTCCTCTTTCTCCTCCTCCTTTCCCCTTTTCTCCCCTCCCTCCTGTTCGACGCCAGCCCGATCTTTCCCAACCTTATAGACCAGATATATCCCCTTGTTCTTGATATCAGCAATTCCATCCACGGCTGATGGCAGTGAACAGTGTCGCTTTTCCGGCCGACTCTTTCACTGTGCCACGGTGTTTGTGTCGCAATTACGCGGGTTTTACTACAGTGCACCAACGCAGTATTTTGTGCTGCGCAACAATATTGCTCTACTAACTTCTCCCTCCACTATAAAAGCGTCTATTACTATACATTCATAACTACCGTATATTGTACCTCCATCTGTCATTTAGTCTAATTTCAACTGGAAGAAGGCCCAGTTTATAATTGCATCTATACGGCCATGGGTTCGCAATCTTTAATTGCAAATCTATACAGTGATCACAACTGAAATAAAGAAAATCATGTCGTTTTATATGCCATCCAAAGCAGAAATGTCCCAAGTCATACGCACTGCAGCCGAGCATAAAAGACCGCAATACCCGGATGTGCGATCAAGTGAAACAGTACACCGTTCCATCATGCACAGCCCCCTCCTTCATGCACAGCCCCCTCCCCAGCATTCCCTTGCACGACACGACGCGGGCGCGAGAGTCGGAGCGGCGAGAGAGCGGCCGAGAGGAGCAACAAGGGAGAGACAAGAAGCCAATAACAGCGGCCATAAAGCTACAACGATGTCCTCGCCCCCTCGCCCCCTCTCCCCCTCCCTATCACCCGCCACCCCTGGCTGGAACAACATCCCCCCCCCCCTAGCCCTTCCCTCGCAAACCTTCCAGGCTCCGTTCCAGGGACAAAAGACGGCCGAGCGCAACTTTCGGCTTGCAACAAACCCAAACAAGTTGAGCCACGCAACATGGCAAGACAAAGGAGGTGGCAAGAGCGCAGTTGCGGCCTGCCGCGCAAAGGAGCAAGGCTCGGGGGGCTCCGCGGGGAAACACCGCCGCCGCGAGTCCACTTTGAACTTACAAGTGGAACGGCGCCGCGGCGATGGACGAACCAAAAGGCAAACCAAGGGCCGAAAATCACGCTATAATTGGATAAGGATGGGAAGGAGAGCAGAAGAGAGGCGAGGGCCGGAACAAGGAGGGGAAGCGATGACAGGCAGGAGGAGGGGACGAGGGAGGGAGGGAAGGGGAGGACGGTCAGGGGGGGGGAGAAAGGTGAGGACATGAGAGGGGTAGAGAGGGGCGGGGAGAGAAGAAGAGAGGGGGAAGAGGAAGAGAATGAATAGGCGAGAGTGAATACCAAGATAGGCATGAAAGGGCATGAATAGAGATAATCACGTATGCATGGCCTCCCGCGCGCCCATCGCTGATGGCCCTGGATGGGTGTCATCAAACACCGCAGTGCCGGCCATCAGCATTCCCGGCGGCGGCCCCCTTCCCAGGCGAGCACCGGCGGCCCTCGCTCCCTCGCTGCTCCGAATGAGTCTATGGGCGCTCGGCCCGAGCAGCAACCAGTCGAGAACGCCGGCGAGAGGACCCCTTCCGTCCACAACTCACGCAGGATACCTTCGGCCGCGACTCCCAAGGGCGTTCCTTACCCGGGGATTCGTTGTGGGTTTTTCGATAGAAGGAGGTCATACCATACCTCCTCTACACCTATTTGAGGCTCGATAAAACGGCCGCGCCCGCACCTACAACGACGTCGCCGGACTATGTAAAAAGGGTCTCAGCTGAACATTCGTTAGAATAAGAAAAAGTCAATTTTTAAAATCATATAGGTATTTGCATAAAAAATAAGAGAGCCAAGGATACAGCTTCATTTCGTAACGTTGAACTTGACTGAAGCCACACCTTTTTGGAGGCGCCTGTTTCTCTTCTTCGTATAATTCCTCGTCTGGAGAGACCCATCGCTTGACTCACTCTCAACAGGCAATTTAAGGCGTTTACTTGGCCCATTTTAAAGCTATCAAAGCGCCGCAATTTAGCGTAATTACCTGCATAAATGTTTCCCTTTGAACTTCACAGAATTCATAAATGATTCATTCATAACCCGCTAAAATGCCACGTGAAACTGCTAACAACCCGCGGCGCATTCCACAATACTCATTAGACACAGTCTCGCTCTCAAACATCATTCAGTTCGTGGTAACTTTGATGTTGGTGCATCAGGCGAGCGCCCAGCGTAATAATCCCCACCCGAAAGATTTACGTAAGTCCGACGACCCAAAGCTTGCCGGAGAGTTCGCCTTCCACTCTCCCAAGCTGCGACTCTCGCGGCGTCTCGTGTTGAGGTCGACTGTGTCCATCGACGCAAATGTCTCCCTGCTTGTGTGTTAGAAGAGAGAGAGAGGGGGGGGGTGCAGAGGAGAGGGTGTAGAGGGGGGGCAGAGGAGAGGGTGTATAGAGAGGGGGCAGAGGAGAAGGGGACAAAGGATAGGGAGGGGTAAAAGAGAGGAGAGAAAAAGGAGGAGAGAGAGTGGAGAACGAGCGAGAGTAATCAGCTGATGGGTAAGAGGTAGAGCGCGCGCGATTATTTGCATGGCGACGCAATTGCTCGTCCCATCGCCAATCGCCGTCATTATGCAATCAAGATCTTTTAATAAAACTCGAGCCCCCCTAACGGCTCTCAAACTCCATGCAATAGCCTAGTTATCAATCCCCCTCCCTTCTCCCCTCGCGCCCTCCCTCCCCCTCGCCCCCTCCCTCCCCCTCGCCCCCTCCCTCTGAAGACTCGCAAAAGAGTTATCGGCGAGTAGCTCATGACGGCGTCCATCCTTCGAGACAATTACACGCCCCTGACGCGCCACTTCCGTCCGCTCGCCGCACGTGCGCTACGCAAATACTGCCAGTAAATCATCTCTTCTGAGAGTTTCGTTGGGGACAAACGCGAGAAGCGGGCGGGGGGCGGCGGGGAGGGGGGGAGGGGCTGTTGCGACTCCCCTGCCGCTCCTCCTCCTCCCATTCCGCCTAGACGGTCTTCGCTGAAACGGCTGCAGCCCTTATATTCAGGAATGTAAAAATGCGAGGAGCAGCGCGGACTGCACGCTCCCCGACCCTTAATCTTCGTCCCAGGAGGACAACTTGCAGCGGCTGAAGCTGATGGAATGGCGCTCGCACGGGTGGAAAGCGATTCCAGGAGGCAAGGCATAAACAACGACAACAAAACAAACATCAATGCAGGTATTTTTCTTGCAAACCGATAAACCGCAATCCTATTCCCACTCCCTCGGCCCTCACGTAGACCACCTCGAGTGTTGACCAAACCAACCGCGACATGTCCGCAAACAGTGCCATGCTGTTCCGAAGGCTGAAGAGTCCAGCCCTCTCAACAGAGCAACGGACCCAGCATCCAGCATCCAGCATCAGCCCGGGCCTAACAGATGGAAATCCTTCAGCCCCCCGTTGCACCTTCGCTCCTCGGGCCCGCAAGACGCCCTCCCGCCGCATCCTCGCGCCCTCCCCCCTCACGCCCCCTTTCTCGGCGCGCGGACAAAAGGCTCTCCCGCGAGCCGAAACTTCTTCACACTTGCAGCGTCTGTCTCGGAAATGCGGAAGGAAACATCACGCCAAACACTTCGCTGCAATTGCTTGTGCTTGACACGTATGAGGCACTCACTCCGAGCTGTTAACTGATTGCCCTGGTGTGCAGGTCAGACCCACGGGGCATTTGCGGCTGACAAAGGTGTCGAGGCACTAACTTAGCAGGGATCTTCAAATCTTATTGAAGCACGTAATGAACTACATAAATCTGATTAGCAAATAACTTAATATCAAATAACTTGATAATAAAAATTGCATCAAGCATAATATTCGCAAGACACATATTATCATTATCATCATCATCATTACAAATTAATTATAATAACACTAATAATAATAGCAATAACACTGATAATAAAAATAACAATAATAGCAATAACACCAATAATAATGCCGCGAAAGGTGCCTGGGGACGCCTCGCTTCCTTCCAGTTGCATAATGCAATAAAGATCTTCACCATCCTCCCTCCCCCTAGAACCTGTCTGGAAGGACGTGGAAATATCCAGTATAATCCTCCTCCTTCGGTGCCAAGTCTGCCACTGAGACATGGCCGGATTTTTCTTCTTCATATTCTGGAGGCTTTTAACTCAGGATCTTTTTTGTGGATTTACCCAGGATTTATCTTGGGATTTCACCCTAGATTTCCTCCAGGATTTTTCCCTGGCCCTTACATTTTCCAGGATCTTGGGCTTGGAGGCCGGAGGATGGGAGAAAGGAAGGAACGCTGGGAGGAATGAAGGGAGGAAAAGGAGGAAAAGAGGAAGGAAGGAAGGAAGGAAGGAAGGAAGGAAGGGAGGGAGGAATAAAAGAACGAAGAACAAGTGGGAAGAATGAAGGAAAAAAGGAAGCGAGGTACGAAGGAAGAAGGCGCTAAATTTGCAGGTGATGTAAATGTGTAAATACATGAAAAAAAAGTAAGCAGACGCGTGAGAAGGTGAGTACGCAAGCGAAGCAGTGTGCGAGTCAATGAACAAGAAAACGAGCAACCCGGAAAGCCTCCGAAGCTGACATTCATTCCATCATCCAAACAAACAACAAACACGGCGGTATCTAAGACAAAGTCAAAGAGGTGTAAATATATAAATCTCGGCGTCTGCCTTCCTCCCGAGGCGTTGTTCCCTTTCCCTTTCCCTTTCCCTTTCCCTTTCCCTTTCCTTTCCTTTCCTTTCCTTCCCATCTTTTCCCTTCCCTTCCCTTCCCTTCCCTTCCCTTCCCTTCCCTTCCCTTCCCTTCCCTTCCCGTCCCTTCCCGTCCCTCCCCTTCCCTCCCCTCCCCTCCCCTTCCCTTCCCTTCCCTTCCCTTCCCTTCCCTTCCCTTCCCTCCCCTCCCCTCCCCTCCCCTTCCCTTCCCTTCCCTTCCCTTCCCTCCCCTTCCCGAGACACCGAACAACATCTCTCGCGAACTGTGTTCCTTCCCTCGGAATATCCAGGGTCGCTCCATCCCCTCATCCCCTCACCCTCCCCCATCCTCCATCCCCCTTTCCCCTCCCCCGGGGCCGTTATCCGAATACATCTTTTTTTTCTTCTTATCCGGACTGATTCAATATTAACCTCCATCGAGCCAATATCCGCATTGACAGACGGGACTGAATCCGGGAGGCCGTCATTCTTTGTAATCTGATTCTCCAGCAGTTTCTATCAGACGGGGAAATCATTCATTTCTGGTTAAGCTTCTGAGGCAAATAAAAGGAGGGAGGGAGAAGGTTAGCGAAGAATGGAAGAGAAATGAGGGGAAAAAAGGTGTGGTGTGTGTGTTTGTGTGTGTTTGTTTGTGTGTGTGTGTGTGTGTGTGTGTGTGTGTGTGTGTGTGTGTGTGTGTGTGTGTGTGTGTGTGTGTGTGTGTGTGTGTGTGTGTGTGTGTGTGTGTGTGTGTCTGTAGATAGACAGATAGATAGATACCTTTTTAAATCAAGGAATGGTGATTTTAGTCCGAAACGAGTCTTCGATACTTCCCTCTTGATGGGGGGGGGGTTCCCTTCCCGCTCCTTCCAGCCTCTTCCACGCCCTTTCCCTCTTTCCTCTTCCCCTAAAAGCTCCTCCTTCGTCGCCCGGCTTTCAATCCTTCTCGACGTCCCCCCAACCGCCTCGAGTGCTCCTGCAGCCTCATTGTTATCATCCTCCTCCTCGCTTTCGGGTCCACTTGGCACCTCTCTCGCATTGCGTGGAAGTGCTCATTCAGGGTTTGTGCGATGCCCTTCAGCCTTCAGCCTTCAGCCTTCAGCCTTCAGCCTTCAGCCTTCAGCCTTCAGCCTTCAGCCCTTAGCCTTCAGCCTTCAGCCTTCAACCTTCAGCCTAGCCCCACCCAGGCCCCCCCAGGCCAGGTGGCGCGAGATGGTCCCAATGGGTGCAGTTTTTATGTCACTTCTTTGTTTCAGTTACAAAGCCAAGACTTCTATGTCGACAATCTGGCAACCTTATTTCTTTTCCTTTTAATAGATCGACATAAACCAATATATCGAGTGCCAACGGTGGTTATCTTCATTCTTGATATCTTAATCAAAATCAAGAGATTTGTCAAACTGAAGCGAAAAACAGTTGATAAATGCAGCTTGAAGCCCTCACCTGTATCCTCTCATCACCCTTCACAGCTAACCCACGCTCTGATTCTGGTGATGTTAATTTGGACACATAGTGCTTATCTTGCATTGTTGAATTATCTATTCTTATTCATAGCTTCTATATAAATTGTAAGTGTGTGCGTATTACGTGGAATGCGCGCGCGTAAGGGGTGAAGGAGGGGGGAGGGGGAAGAGGGAGAGGGAGGGGGAGGGGGAAGAGGGAGAGGGAGAGTGAGGGGTAAGAGGGAGAGGGAGGGGTGATAGGGAGAGGGAGAGGGAGGGGTGATAGGGGGAGAGGGAAGGGGGAGGGGAGGAGAGAGAGAGGGAGGGAGGGAGGGGGGGGGGAGGAGGGGGGGGGAGAGGGAGGGGGAGAGGGAGGGGGAGAGGGAGGGAGAGAGAGAGAGAGAGAGAGAGAGAGAGAGAGAGAGAGAGAGAGAGAGAGAGAGAGAGAGAGAGAGAGAGAGAGAGAGAGAGAAAAGAGCTCATTTGAGTTGTTGTATATACCCCCCCCCCCCCCCGTTCCTCCCCGGTGGGCCCCGCGATAGTTCAAACTAATCTTGCGGAAAATTCGCAACGGATCCATTGCGTTCCGGCAATAACCCGACGCTCTCGAAGGCAGCCATCGCTAACGTAAATCACGTGTGAATCGGTTATTTATTTCCCGAAGCCGCTGAAGCAAACAACGGAGCCTCCGATCACGAGACGAACCGCCGACGCAGAAGAACCTCGCTCTTATTTCCACTCGTACGTCGTACATCTCCTGCTCCACTTCCGCGAATATCTGCGATAAATATGAGCGATGAATGCAAATGCCGATCCGACGCCGTTAAATCCGAATTGCGATTGGAGAAAATCCTCGCCTTGACAAAATTGTTTCGTCCGATCCTCTCATTCCAAAGGCGTTGTTAAATAAATCTTACTGCCATAGGTTGTTAAGTGTTATGATACAACGAAGAATGAATCTGCGAATTTTTAAATTAATATGGTTCTTCTTTTCAATAAGATGTTTCTTTATCAAAGATTATAATCTACATCCATTTCCATACATGGATAAATTTCAATAATTTACATTCTACTTTGTTCATCTTACATACGCTATCCCTATAAATAAATCAATTAAAACGTCCGTATACATCAACTCACCAACGATGTATGAAAATCATTATGCATCGTGTGAACACCGTGCGTTATTGCTTGTTACGGCAGTTAATGCACACCTGGCGTAGCACATCATTCCGAACGACCTTCCCACCTTGCGAGCTGATAGGCCTTCGATGCCAACTCGTCCACTCACACCCACTCACGCGCACATCAATCCAAAACCATACCTGCAAAACCAGAAAAAAACATGTCAGGTACCTGTACGCTAAAATATATGGACTTTAACCTACCTGTACATATGGAAAACAAATAAATCTTACGTGAAAGAATAAGTATTGGCGAAAAGGAAAAGAATGAAAAATCAATGGTCATTAGATCAGGTAAAACAACTACCTAATTAGGCCATTGCTGTGGCGTTATACATCAAGCATTCCTTCTGTTGCGCTATGATTCGACAAGACCCTTGCAACAATTCAACAGCAAAGCTGCATTAACAATAACCTATATACCAAACAAAGTCCCCTTGCAAGCCGTTCATCCCTGCAGGCCCTTCGGTGTATCGCACTATCTACACGCTCGCTGCGGCGGCGGGCATCCTCCTCGTTACTTCATCTGAGCAGACTGTATAATCTGCCCACTCACAGCCTCCCCCGCTCGCCCGTGCGCTAACGACGGCGCCCTACTTAGCCGTGTTACGCCATCTTCCCTCATTACCCCATCTGCCCGACGCCGCAGAATGTGACCAGCTGTGGACGCCTGGCATTCCGGCCTCCTTAGAATACTGAGCCATGAGCCAGAAAAGGAAAACTGTCGTAACTGTTTGTGTTCTCTTCACTCGGCAATCGTATCTGTCGTCTGGCTCCCTTGTTGCTCTCTAGGCTCGTACGCAAACGTTGTCTGTCCCTTTGTCATTCTCGCCCATCTTTAGGAGTGTGCTTTCAATTTTCTGTCCCGCTGCTGGAGGTGACCTGCACAAACAAGCAGGTCATCTTCGCGTGCTTCAACTGAATCCCCTGTTGGCAAACGCGTTTACTTTCTCTCCCTATTTTTTGGCAATTTCTTCAATATTCTGTCAACTCCAGATGTCACTCGCTGTCTACCTAATTGTCTATTTGCCTGTTTGTCTTCTTTTTTGTTTGTCTCTCAGACTGCATGTTGCTGATTATATCAAGTGTCTATCTGTCTGCCTGACCCTATAATATATCCTTCTTCCCGCAAGTTACTCAGTAGCAGTTGATTTGCACATTTCTCTGATGGATTTTGTGACTGTCTACCTGCCTGCCTACCCGCCTGCCTGGCTACCAATCAGCCCTTCTGATTATATGACTTTTCTTTTCACAAGTTTCTAAGTTTGTCTTTCTATCTTCATGCTTGTTAGCTGCCTTCTTGCACATTAATCCCTCTGTCCATGACGCCCTCCTCGCTCCCTGTTGTCCTTCCGCGATGACGCCATTGCCTCTCGAAGGAGCGGCGTCTCTTCGGCTGTTTCTAGCCTCGGCTGGAGCTCAGCTTTATGACTTCCGCCGCTCGGACGCGCAGGAAGAGACGCCGATCAAGGAGGGAACACTCGACGGCCACCTCCACTTCCTCATCGTGATCCTCATCCTGGCCCTCTTCCGCCTCCACCTCCACGCGGCGACGGCGCTGTCGACAAAGGCAGCGCGATATCGTATCGCCGCGATCCCCTATGACGAGGCTCGGGCGAATGGCGATATCTTATTTGCGCTGCCGCCTCTAGTGATTGCGCACGTGGGCGCGTGTTATCGATCGGCGGGTCCCGTGACTCCCGCCCGCGTGACGCCCACGCCCTCCTCGGACGCCCGCATGCAGGAGCTGCCACCACAGAGCCACAATTGCCCCTCCCCCGCCCCGCCCACTGGAGGGAGAGGAGCGGACAGCTGCAGTATGTGCTGCGACCGGCGGTCACACCGAGCCAGGCACTCCTCTCTTGGCGGATCACATTGCAGTGCCAGGAATTCGCGTCACAAGTGATGCGCGTCACTCTGACCGCTGGCCGGTGATGAGCTCTGCCTGGAGAGCACGCCATGGCACGGCACTGCGTTGATTCACCGGCAGCAGTGCCTCTGTGTGCCTGTGTCGTGCTTGTGGCGGGTGGCACTTCCCCTTCACTCGGCGGTGGAGAAGCACGTGCTTGTGCACTACGATCTCTTTACTAACAGCGACTGCCTGTTGTAAAGGCCAAGACCGTAAAAGTTTCAGTAAACATATGTACCCGAAGCGTGATAGCGCCATATCATGCGCATGCAGAAACGGCAAATCACGGCAATGGAGTTCCCTCTGCAGAATAATATTCATCAGCTGCTCTAAAATATTGTTTACCAGATAATAAAAATATCTCACGCATGGCCAGCTGTGCGATTGTTATTACTATTTCAAAGTTATGCACTTTATATTGCATGGCAATTTTGCTTGTTGCTTTTCAATTAGCATTTGGAAAGCTGATAAATTTGGACGGGCCTGTAATGACGAGGCAGTCGCATTCTATACTGAATTATAAAACGCACTTATGGAACGATAAAAAAAAAAAACATTCTGATATTGGAAATGTGACACATAATTGAAAAGCGTAATTTATAAGCTAATCATAAAAAGAAAATCGCTATTACCACATTTTGAGTACTTTATTGAAAAAGAATCATACATTTTATATCTGGTATTCTCTTTATTGAGCATTGAAAAAGTTACTAAAGAGTACTTGTCTGAAATTTATCTGGATAATTTTCTGAATAATTTAAATTCCTACTCGTATCATTACAACATACCGCCGAGAGCAATATACATTTGTAAAGTTGAACGTAAGCACACAACATATTTTTTCTGCAGTCAATTCTTTGCTACTCAACAATATCATCTTAAGATGTAAATTGCGCATTAACATTCAGACCTAATAAATGTATTCAATCAACCACAATGTGCCAATAAACAAGTCACGTCTAATCAAAAATATATCACTTTCCAGATGCATGACGTAAAATACAAAAAATAAAATCACATTAAATACGCAACATCACAGGTGTTAATATTCAAGCTACACCTGTCTTACAAGTACGCACCTGCCCACCTAACCTACGGCAATACACGGAGAAACAAATCAAGAATGGAAGAGTTCACGCCACTTCTCTTTAAGTGGCATTGACAACAGGCAAGAGGGGGGGGGGCGGAAGGAGTGACAGCCTAAGTGGCAGCTGCCGTCACAGGTGAAGGGGAGGGGGTGGGGGAGGGAAGGGGGAGGGGGAGGGGGAGGGGAGGGGGAGGGAATGGGAGGGTGGAGAGAGAGAGAGAGAAGAGGATGGGGAGAAAGAGGGACAAGAGAGACTTTGCCTTGGAAAAAAAAGTGATTTCTTACACCTCAAAAGGATAGAGAGAGAGATTATGAGTAAAGATGAGTAAGGACGAGTGAGGGCGTGAAAGATGGATGGGCGAGTACAAACACTCGTGTCGCCGAAACATAGCTGTCAGAGCGCCTCCTCGCCTGTCAGTCGGGTCTCCTCACCTGTCGCAGATTCATCTTTACACTGACGCTGTTTCTGCGCAAATCACAGTCGCCTCAGCAACATCCGTTCCCAGTTCCGTCCCCAAAGATTTGCTTCTTGGACACGTACTCCCCAAATTACCTTTTAGCAGTTTAGCAACAAACTGCAACATGTAAACAGGCTTAACATATGCATCTACATTATTCCTAAACATTTTTTTTTTCTTTTTTGCAAGAATTTTGCTACTAGGCTAAAATTACGAGAAAAAATGAAGCAGCTTTTTTTTTTCCTTTTTTACAACAAACACATGAAGCGTGACGAAGCAGGCATCCCGAACACTTTTAAAAGGCCTACCTGACACAAAGACCCACAGAAGACAAAAAGGCTACGTGAAGCTGCATCTTCTACGACTGAAACTGGATGACTCGACGCGTCATGGCGCTAAATCGAACCTTTGAGCTGAAGATCGACAGCGGATCGTCCATGGCGAGCGCTCCAGTCTCCTGATCACTGGCCTACTCATCATTTACTCACGATCGGCCGCTCGTGACCCAGATATCTCTTCGCTGAACTTCTTGATTCAGCAAAACACGCTGTCTAGGCCTATGTCCCTCAATGATTCATCTAAAGTCCCCTGCAAATGCCATACATCTAAGAAACGAACACGAACCAAACAACCAACCGGACCAGAGGGACATTAAAAAAAAAAAAAAATCCCCACGATTGCCCTCCAATTGTTCTTATTGGGATTCCAGACGCGCGTGCACGAGTATGTTGCAAGCGTCGCGTCTCGAATGAAAAGGATGCGAGGCAGCCACGCGCGTGCCCCTCGTCGCTTGGCATATCGAATTGGAAACAGAGCAGGAAAAAAAGAACAAGAAAAGGATCCCGATAGTCCCCTCGCGTCCCTTGCGTGAAAAAATAGATCGAAGTCGGTCCTCAAGAAATCGTAATATGCGCTCGTGGCGATCGGCGAACTCGGCGTCAGTTCGAACAGGTTCACCTTTGAATGACGCAATGTTCTTCGCCTCAGAGTGGGGGTGGGGGACCAATAAGTGGAGAAGGGAGAAGGGAGAAGGGGGAAGGAGGAAGGAGGAGGGGAGGGGGGAGGAGGGGAGAAGGGGGAGGGGAGAAGGAGGGAGAAGGGGGAAGGGGGGGAGGAAAGAGGGAGAGGGGGAAGTATAAAGGAAGAAAAACGAGGGAGAGAGGGTGGGACAGGTACAGAAGGGAGAGAGATGGAGATAGGGAAATGAAGAGAGAGAGAGAGAGAGGGAGATGAAGAGAGAGAGAGAGAGAGAGAGAGAGAGAGAGAGAGAGAGAGAGAGATAGAGAGAGAGACTTTGACGAGTTAGAGAGTGAGAGAGAAAGTGAGAGAGGGAGGAGAGAGAGAGAGGGGGTGAGAGAGAGAGGGGTGAGAGAGAGAGGGGGGAGAGAGAGGGGGGGGAAGGGAGAGGGAGAGGGGGAGAGAGAGAGAGAGAGATATATATATATATATATATATAGAGAGAGAGAGAGAGAGAGAGAGAGAGAGAGAGAGAGAGAGAGAGAGAGAGAGAGAGAGACGCTTGCTTTATAAATACCAGCCAAGGTCGCTGCCATGTGTACCTACACCCCCCGTGGACCGGTATTCTGGCACCCTCAATATGCGCTCAGATGTTTAGATACAAGTCCCCTTCCTCCCCCCTCCCCTACCCCTACCTCCCTTCACCTTCCCCTTCCTTACCCACCTTGCGCTCTCCCTCCCCCCCTCCCCATCTTCCCCAGCTAAGTGAGAGCGATGCCCCTACCTAAAATAAATGCGTGGTTCCGGTTTAAAATTAAGCCGTACGTTTGATAGCTTCATCATGACCCAAACTCGGGCGCAAAAGCGATCTCGCGGACGGCTCGAGCGCGCAACATCCGGGTCCCGCATCCAAGGCAACGTGTTGAAGTCGAGTCGGGTTTCTCTAACGTCGGATGAGGGACTTTGCGGCCAAAGAAAAAAGATATTTTCAAAAGAGTAAACACTGAATATGTGCCTCGCTGTAACATGACCGTTAATGACCCGAGAACCAATCCCCTGCAAGAAGACTACAACAGAAGGGAAAATAATATTAAGCAAAAAGAAGTCGGCGGAGAAATGTAAAGAAAAAAAAACAGAAATAGAATTTTACACATAGAAAAATATTAAAGATCCTCAGAAGTGAAGGAGAGGGATATATAAGGCAAGGGAAGCGGACTGAAACGATAATATGTGTTACACGGGTGATATATTTAAAAGCCATATCAACATGGAACAAGAAAAATCATGGAAACTGAAATACACAGACAAATCGAGAAGCCGCGACAAAGCCCAAACAGTCGCCTTTGCGCCCCCAAGTACCGCGTCGGTCCTGTCAAATAACGAAACTTGAACTCGCTCCCCTGCAAACTCTACCAACTCAAACTCAACCACCTAACAACTATCAACTCTGCCAACCAACCCGCACCACCGAGCCCCCCTCCCCCCTTCCTAACCCCCTACGTTCTACCTCAACGTTACCTGGTCGTCCGCGCGCCGCCTCATCTACCTCCCCTCGTCTTGCGCCATCCGCCGCAGCCGCACCACCCGTTCGAGTACCCACGCTGACCCTGGAGGCCAACACCAACCAAGAGACAGTCCGACTCGGGGCAGAGGCAAAGGCAGGGACTGGAGCAGGAGTAAAGGGGGGCACGAGTAGAGGGGGGGGGCAAGGGCGGATGCCGGGGCGTCGAGAATGGTGAGCCGATGCCAATTATTGTGATGGGGCAATAATGATTACACATGCGATTACATATGTGGCATCGTCGCAGAGGCGCCAGACGGACACGCAACGAGGCCAATATTGCATACAAATGCCTGCAAGTGACACCTGCTTTGATATTAATTTCCACCTGACTCGCATCTCTCCGCGACCGAGGCAGGCGGTAGGGAACGGGGATGAGGGGGGCCAGAGGTGGGCGGTGAAGGGAGGAAAGTGATGAACGGAGGAGGGCGGAGAAGGAAGCGTGGGGTAAGGAGAGGGTGGGGGGGGGCGGAGGAAGGCACGGGATATGGGGAATGGGGTCAATGAATAACGTGAGGAGAGAGGTGGGGGAGGAGGACTGGGAGGCGCTGTGGGAAGAAGCGGGAGGCGGGAGGCGGGGGGGGGAGAGGGAGGTGGATGAAGTCGCGACACCGGACGCGTCGACGTGCTGAGTCACGAAGTTGCGATTCACTTGAGGAAATCCCTCTGCGATTACCCGCCTACCCCCCCCCCCCCGGCTCCCTGTGCCCGAGAGCGCAATGAAAGTGAATCGACGGAGACTCGACGTGGCTGCCGCCCGCGCGCCCGGAGCGGGAGAGCTCAGGCGTAGGCGGCGATGTCCTCGGCTTTGCCCAATTACTTTTCCGCGTTTACGCCACAGGACGCTCGGACGCTGAACGATGCACAGCAACGATAATGACGCTTCGGACTCCTTTGCAACGAAGGAAATGAGTAAGTGTGTAAAATCCATGGTGCGATAGCAGTGTGATAATACGTTATGTAATGATAATGACTGATTGTGACCCTGATGATGGCAACAGGATAACGATGAACAGCAACATGTAGAAGATACTCTTAAAATAAGGGTGTTTTTTTTCCGTTCCACAGACCGAACATTTGAAGAAAAAAAATATCTTTATGTTAGGAACAAAATTCGCTCGCGCTGCGCGTTTGTCAAACACAGCAGGAAGGCCGAAATGGCTATGGCTTTCCACTCGGTTAAACCGCCTCCGACGAATTGCCTCGCCATCGGAGGCCAGGCACTGAGATGCGGGAGAGAGGGAAGAAAGGAGAAGGGAGAGAGGGAAGAAAGGAGAAGGGAGGGGAAGGGGGAAAGGAGGAGAGGAGGGGAAGGGAGAAAGGAGGAGTGGAGGGAGGGAAGAGAAGGGATGGAGAGGGAAGGAAGAAAGGGGGAGAGAGCGAGGGAAGGAGAGAGGGGAGGGGAGGGGAGGGGAGGGGAGGGGAGGGGAAAGGAAAAGGAAGGAAGAGAAAAGAGAAGGGAAGAAAAGGAAGAGTGAATGAGGGAGAAATCAAAGGGAAGGCATGTGGGTTGTGTGTGTGTGTGTGTGTGTGTGTGTGTGTGTGTGTGTGTGTGTGTGTGTGTGCGTGCGTGCGTGCGTGCGTGCGTGCGTGCGTGCGTGCGTGTGTGCGTGCCTACGTGCTTGCGTGTGCGTGCGTGCATGCGTGCGTGTGTGTGCATAACAATGTGTAATGTAGTGTTTCGCCTCTGCCCTCCCCCGCCCCCCTAGCCATACCCTCCCTCTCAATCACAACCAAATACCCTCTGCGAAGTAGCCAGCAGTTCCACGAGCTGTGCACTCACGAAGCGGCATCACTGACGGGGATTCGCACGCGAGAGGCGAGGCTATTCCCGCGGGTGCAAGATCAGCGGTCGGGCGCTTCCTGACCGCACACCCTGGACGAGGGCCTCCTGCCTCGCTCTTGCATCCCTCGGTTTTGAAGCACTAACCAAAGCTTCCCTCGGGACTTGTATGACATACTCGTCTATAAAGTTACACAGACATACATAGATACTTTGTCTGTAAAAAACTAATTGTTAAATAAACTTATCGTAAAACATACACTCATAAATAACTTATTAAAATACCAGATTAGCATACACTGACGATGAGCGCAGTTGATCTGCAAAAGTAATATAAAGAAATCTAACCTGATATAAACACTGACACGCTTAACTGCTGACAATAGTTATCATGTGTGCTTCGCCAACGCCTGTGGCATTACCTCACGCTTACACGAGATCGGTTTGTTTGTTTGTTTGTCTCTCTTTTCTCTCTCTCTCTCTCTCTCTCTCTCTCTCTCTCTCTCTCTCTCTCTCTCTCTCTCTCTCTCTCTCTCTCTCTCTCTCTCTCTCTCTCTCTCCGACTCGTTCGGTCTTCTCTACTCTACTCTACTCTACTCTACTCTACTCTACTCTTCTCTCCTTCTCTCTCTCTCCCTATCTCTTTCCCTTTCCCGTCAGTGAAGAGAGGAAATAGAAAAGAGATAAAATCGACAAGATGCACACCGAATATGCGTCACAAGTTGCCACGCATGATAATAACAAGTGCACCCATTACGTCCTCGCCTCCGCCAGGCAAGGCCTCATTCTGGCTTCGGTCACCACTGGTCTCGGTCGCCTTCGCGCTCGCACCCACTCAATCACTCGCTCGACCTTGCTCTCTCTCTCCTGAGGAGTGCGAGTTCAAGGCACAGTGCATTCATTTATTCTCTCCCGTTCACTCACTCACTCACTCTCGCTCTCACTCTCGCTCTCCCAACTTTATCAACCAAACACCTCTCACGCACTCATTCCATCCCACTCACGCGCTCACTCCCCCTCCCTATATCAACACAAACACAAGTCAATAATCAAGTGCATTTAAACGAGAAGTAAATTGAAAAGAAGCCCAAGTCATCGAGTCACTCAGAGGCAATCAGGCTCGTGTGCCACAAGTGCCTCCCGCCGCAGCTGCACAGCGACAGGCGATGGCGCCGTCGCTGTGCCACCGCGCCGCGACTAACCTTTCGTCACTGACACCACACCCGTTGCCAGCGCCGTGACGACACGTCGCTGGCATGTCGGCAATCTCAGGCCTTCGCTGCGTCGCTCACTCGTCCCCTCCCCCTCGTCCTCCTCGTCCCCTTTCGTCGTCCCCACTCAATCCCTCCTACCGCCCTGTTCTCCCTCCCTCCCTCCCTCCCTCCCTCCCTCCCTCCCTCCTCCCCCTTTCTCTCTATCACTCGCCCCCTCGCTTGAAGGGAAGGGGGTTGGGATAGGGAGAAGGGAAGAGCAGTGAGAAAGAGAGAGAGAAAAAGAGAGAGAGAGAGAGAGAGAGAGAGAGAGAGAGAGAGAGAGAGAGAGAGAGAGAGAGAGAGAGAGAGAGAGAGAGAGAGAGAGAGAGAGAGAGAGAGAGAGAGAGAGAGAGAGAGAGAGAGAGAGAGAGAGAAAGAGAAAGAAAGAGGGGGATTCACGTATCTGCATTTTTGGCATGTGCTTGCTCCGTGGATTCTCGCTTTGCTTGTTTGCTTGTTTCCTACGCCCGCGTGTAATATTGGCTTAAGGAATCTAGATCCAATTCTGCAAATGAATTCGGTCCAATTTTCTCCTTGCGCTTGTCTGAGACATTTAGCTTCACTTTAGGAGATCATACGAACGATGTATTAGTCCTATCCATCAGTCAATTACATTTATAGAATATGTTGCATGGGCGGTTACATCACAATGAGTTATTCTAACACCGGGCAACATTATGCAACTGTGACTCACAACAATGAAAATGTGTTCGCAAGCCTTCGTGCAAGCGGACACGCACAGCTGCACGCCACGCCACAAAGACAATGTCATCCAATCTATTCTCGTTTACACTCTAATCATCTTCACAAGTCATATCAATCGTACATCACATTAGGATCTCGCCCCCCCCCCTCCCCCTCTTCTCTCTCTTCTCTTCTCTTCTCTTTCTCTTTCTCTTTCTCTTCTCTTCCTCTTTCTCTCTCTATCTTTTTCTTTTTCTTTTTCTTTTTATTTTTATTTTTCTCTTTCTCTCTCTCTCCCTCTCTCTCAAGTCTCTTTCGTCCCCGTCCGTCCATCCATTCTAATTTACTTCCATTCCTTTCTTCTTTCCTTCTTCCCTCCCTCTTTCCCTCCCTCCCTCCTTTCCTCTCTCTCTCTCTCTCTCCCTCCCTCCTATCTCTTTTTTTCGCAGCACAATAGCCCCCGCCCCCCCGCCCACCTCCTACGCCTCCCACGCCTCCCGTTCCCCCCCCCCCCCCCCCCCCGCCGACAAAAAAAGAAATCGACACCCCCTCCGCTTTGAGGGTCATTAATCGAATCAAGATCGAGCAGGAGTATCGATCGCATCCTTATAAGGCAGCATTACCTCACCGCACATACCCTGGAGCTCCATCCACGCATTCCATCATGACGTCACTCCTTATCTGCCGTCGAGCCTGTCGTTCATTCTCTCTCCCTCCCTCCTTTCCTCTCTCTCTCTCTCTCTCCCTCCCTCCTACCTCTTTTTTCGCAGCACAATAGCCCCCGCCCGCGCTGTGATGCCATCAGCCGCGTTATGACAGAAGCACGAACAAAAATCTCGACCCTTGACGCGAGGAGCAATACCCACTTGCAAGGTAATAAGGGCGCCCCTAAAACAAGCACAGCCTCGCGCTTCTTGAAATAACAATAAAGAAATGAGCTAAAACCGTAAATCTGCGGTCGGGGGCAGCGCTCCCCTTCCCTCGCCGCTGCCAAAAATAAAAGTTTGCTTGACGAGTTCAGAGGACAGCCACAAAGGGAGAGGGAGAGGGAGAGGGAGAAGGAGAGAGAGAGGGAGTGGGGGTGATAGGGAGAGGGAGAGGGAGAGGGAGAGGGAGAGGGAGAGGGAGAGGGAGAGGGAGAGGGGAGGGAGAGGGAGAGGGAGAGGGAGAGGGAGAGGAAGAGGAAGAGGGAGGGGAGACAGAGGAAGGAGAGTGGGAGGGGGTATAGGGAGGAGAGACGGAGAAGGAGAGGAGGAGGGGATATAAAAAGAGGAGAATGGGATGGGGAGGGGGAGGAAAGGGAGATGGATAAGAAGGAGCGAGAAGAGGGAGAGAGAAGGGGATATGAGAAAAAGGAGAAGGAGAGGTCGATGGAGGAGGAGACGGGGAGCGGGAGGAAGCGAGACGTAGACGAACACGAGCTCCGGGGCCACCTCACCCCAAGAGTGAAATGACTGGCGATAACAAAGTCACGGTCAACAAGAAGATAAGGTCACCAGAGAGGAGCCGTCGCGGAGATGCAGGAGGATCGGGTTTCGGCGCCGCCATGCAGTCATGCAACAGGAAAACAGGAAGATCAGGTTATTAAATAATCCTGATAATGAGTCAAATCACGTGATCGTGTGTTTGGCAAGCCGGACGCCAGGGCTCCCTCCTGCGACCGAGGAGCCGGGCGGTGTACGAGTCCCGAAATCTAAATAATATTATACGCGAGATACAAAACCTCTGTCATGAGCCACAACCTTCGGCCGAAGCAGTGACATGAAGAGAAAAAAGGCCGCATAAGGGCCGATCCATTCAATACGTTTGTAAATACATAATATAGACCTAACGGTGTTAATAATAAGAAAACAATTAAGGCCGAAAATAAGAAATGACAAGTATGAAAAATCTAAAAAAAATATTTCAAGCTAAATCGAGGCGAATCAGCATCTCCGTTCTCCTTTTCCTCGAGGGTTACCTTCACCCACTGCCCTTATGCCACTCGAATCAAGAAGTGGAAGGAGAGGGACTGAGAAAGGATTCAGGCGAGTGATACTCAGGCTAACGGATAAGTTTCCTAAAGATCTTCCTTCTTAAACGAAACATTGTTTGTAAAACTCAAATATGAATAAAAACAATTCAACGCTATCTGCTGCAATGAAAAACAGTGCACCGACTTTTAAATGATGAACGCAAAAGCTTTTGTGCTTGTCCCCCCCCCCACTCCATCTCCCTCCCTCCTCTATTCCATGCACCTTCCACCCCCCACCCCCCCCAACTAAGCCCACTTTTGACTGAGGTTACACACGTGTTTCATAAGCTAAGCAAAGAAAATTAAGAACATGGTAATTTGTTATGTAAATACGTTGAGGAATTTGATTATTCACTTTACTATAATTTACACTAATTAGCTGAGAAGAAACGTAACCTAAATGGAAATGCCTATCAGATAACATTCACAGAGGAGTCTATTCTAACTTAAATACCTTAGTATCTCTTTCTAAAAATATCTTCGCTCCTGCAAGTGTGCTAAAACTTTTGTCATCGGTCCACTGCAACAGCATCAATAAACCAAAACGACCACTCGTTTTCCTCAACCTCCTTTGGGAAGAAAAGCCATAATGGAAAAAAAAAATCCTCTCCCGTTTCGTATTGCAACTTTCCTCTCTTCCTACTACCCCCCCCTTCCTCCTCCCCTAAGTATCCCCTCCCGACTCCCCCCCCCCATCCCCCCTCCGTGACTCTGACCAACAATAAAAACTTTCTAATAACAGATCACATGGATGTCTCCGCCTGTGTGTTGACAACGGGCCTTTCCTGCAGCCGTAATAACTGCACGCTGCTACTCGCCGCTCGCTTATTGGCTTCGGATCCCCACACACGGGAAGGACACGCGCAGGCAGACATATATTGCATATAGTGAGGGAGGGGAGGGGAGGGGAGGGGAGGGGGGGGGGAGGGGAGGGGAGGGAGGAGAAAGGGCGAAACGGAAGGAGAGAGAGAGAGGGAAGGAGAGAGAAATAGGGGAGGCGAGAGGGAGGGACAGAGGGAGAGAGGGAGAGAGGGAGAGAGGGAGGGAGGGAGGGAGGGAGGGAGGGAGAGAGAGAGAGAGGGAGGGAGAGGGAGAGAGAGAGAGAGAGGGAGAGAGAGAGAGAGAGAGAGAGAGAGAGAGAGAGAGAGAGAGAGAGAGAGAGAGAGAGAGAGAGAGAGAGAGAGAGAGAGAGAGAGAGAGAGAGAGAGAGAGAGAGAGAGAGAGAGAGAGAGAGAGAAAGAGCGAGAGAGAGAGAGAGAGAGAGAGAGAGAGAGAGAGAGAGAGAGAGAGAGAGAGAGAGAGAGAGAGAGAGAGAGAGAGAGAGAGAGAGAGAGAGAGAGAGAGAGAGAGAGAGAGAGAGAGAGAGAGAGAGAGAGAGAGAGAGAGAGAGAGAGAGAGAGAGAGAGAGAGAGAGAGAGAGAGAGAGAGAGAGAGAGAGAGAGAGAGAGAGAGAGAGAGAGAGAGAGAGAGAGAGAGAGAGAGAGACAGAGAGAGACAGAGAGAGAGAGAGAGAGAGAGAGAGAGAGAGAGAGAGAGAGAGAGAGAGAGAGAGAGAGAGAGAGAGGGAGAGAGAGAGAGAGAGAGAGAGAGAGAGAATGTGAAAGGCCCTCTCCTCCTCCTCACTCGCCTCGCCTCGCCCAACCGCGGACGCCCGCCTGTCGCTCCTCGTGGGTCATATCATGCCCATCCAAGTCACAACCTTAGAATCCTTTTAATGTTGAATGGTAGCGGTCAGGCTCGGGGCGGGAGTGGGGGATGGGGGCGGGTGTGGGTGTGGGTGTGGGTGCGGGGGCTCTTTCTCCCGTTTCCCCCGATGGGGTTTGTATGGGTTCGGGGTCCGGATGCCGCGTCGCCCGACTGCGGGGCCTGAATAAAGGCTCACTTTTTTATTTTCAGTGAAATACGTCTTCTGTTTCAATCAATAACTTTTGATTCCTGAAATCATTCCGGTTCTGCGATGCAGTTTCCCCCCGCCCTTTCTTGCACCCGTCGCCAAACAGACTCACGGACACTTTGGGAAATCAAACATGAAACATATAGCAGTTTTGACGACGTGTATAGCTCAGGATTGCAGAGCATACTGCCCTACGCTTGAATAATCCCCGGCATCACAGATCCAATTAAAAAATACATACGTGTGTGTGCTGCTGTGCGGATTCACATAGGGAAAGCATTACTAATCGCTATTCATTTTAACAGCGGCCCGTTATTCAAAACGAAATATCAATGATTCACGCCTTTTTATCACACGCATATATATTTCGATCTCCGCGTTCTTTTTTTTTGCCATTAGTCATCGCATTATTTTCTTGAACTGTTTACACCGTGAAGTGAACAGAAGCCATAAAGTGCTCTGATACGGACGCAGCTCAAGGGCCTCTATCGTTTCCATCGCACCCATCAGTCCGCCCCCCCCCCCCCCCCTCCGATCGGCTGTCGTTGCTCCCTCCTCCCTCCTCCCTCCTCCCTCCTCTCTCCATCTTCACCTGCCCTCTCTGCAGCGCGTTAGGGCATTCATCAGCCTCTCTTTCTCAACTTCCACTAGACTCTTCTTGTAATAACCCACACTAGGGAGTCCGCTCCATCCGAGTCACACTCTATCTCTCTGTCACAACATCTTACATTTCATCTTCTTCCCTGCTTTCCTTCCTCGTGTATTTTTTTCCTTCTTTCTTCTGCTCCATCTTCACTTTGCATATCAACACACATTCTTTTATCCTTCAATCTCCGTTCTTCCCTTCCATCTCCAGGCAGACACATAAATCAAACACAGATGCGGATCGGCATAAAACACACACACATACATACATACATACATACACACACACACACACACACACACACACACACACACACACACACACACACACACACACACACACACACACACACACACACACACACACACACACACACACACACACACACACACACACACACACACACACACACACGCACGCACGCACGCACATACATACATACATACACACACACACACATACACATAAACACAAACACACACAAAGAGTCACAGAACGACAGAAATGCACGGACAGAAAAACAGACACAGACAGATGACAACATACCATATATAATTCGAACAAGGTTAGATAAGCTTCCCCTCCATGCAAACATGCACACTTACGCGCAGAAATCATGCAAACATTTTTCTACACGAACTCAAGTAGCAAATTAGCTCCTGCACCGAAACAGAGAAAAAGGGGAAGATAAAAATAGAAAAGAAAAAAAAGTGAAAAGACAAGAAAAGAGAAGGGGAAGAGGAAGAAAGTAAAAGAATAAGAGAGGAGAGAGAAGAGTAGGCGTGAGGGAAAAGGAAAACAGCAGAGGCGAAGAACAAGGAAAAAGAGACG
>BOPN01000129.1:635497-637997 GCA_017312705.2 Penaeus japonicus
TCGTTATCATCATCATCCTTATCATATTCATTAACATCATTAACTTTATCATCACTATCATTGCCATTATCACCATCATCATTACGACGATCATTGTCTTCGTCGGAGGTACCACTACATGTTCTATATATTGCATTAATTACAATAGAGGCCATCTTCAATTAGACATCCTGAGCCGGGGCTCTGAAACCGAACCTTCTCCGCGGGCAGTGAGGGCCTCCTATAGTCTATACTCGTCTTATCTTTTTTAAAGGCATTTATAGCATCACAAAAACGTTCTGAGGCAAGCCTAGCCGCGCCTAGTCCCGGGGCAATTAAAAAGCAGCCGGAGGTGGCTCACGAGCCGGGACTGCGTCTGTTCAGTGGCACCTGGGTTTTAGCAGGCGAAAACTCAAGTCAAAAATAAGACTGAAAGACAAAATAAAAAATGACAAAGTGAAAAATGAAACGAAACGTGTCACAACTAGACTTGCGAGTTTGACAAGATATTATCTCGTTAAGATTAAAATCAATTAATAGCTAACACTTGGGCCAGTCTGTCAAGCAGTGACATAAAGCGTTGACACCAGGCTGTCTGTCAACCAGTGATATAAACAATGTGCACGCGGGCGCGCACACCTGCTTCCTCGTATCCAATGCCACAATAGAGATATTGCGTGTAGGTTATAGCAGGTAAAACAAGGACAGAAAATATACCTTTTTCCACCTAACTGACAAATGCTTCTCCCGCTCCTTAACTGAACCATACCTGTAAATGAAAAATAAATAAGTTGAGGACATATCAAAAGATAAATCGAACAAGTAACATCAAAAGAATGTCAAAATCTTATTAAGTTCGGTTTAAATGGAAAATCAATAGAATAAATCATAAAATGAAATATTTCACGTGAACAAACCAAATACAGACAAATACACACACAATATCGTTGGCATCTTTATCATCGTAAATAATACTATTACTATTAGCACATTACCATTATCAAAAATCACCATCATAATTATTGCTACTGTTTCTATCATTACTACTACTACTACCATCAGCATTACTAGCGTCACGCTTACTATCATCAAGCACACAATTGCTTGGATTAATTCAATGATCACCGCTAAAAGCATTCTAATCCTCCCCATGACCCAGAAGCGCCCCATAAGCCCAGCTGCTCGCCCTGTCCCGACGCTCGGCTGCAACAGCTGCTGCAACAACACCCCTTTGCCCTGCAAGCGTTGCAGGCGGGTCGCGCAGATGCTGTCGGTATTAATTATTCCCTGATGGAGTTGCGCGCGCGCGTGCGTACGTACGTGCCCATGTGTGTGCCTATGTGTGTGTGTGTTTGTGTTTGTGTTTGTGTCTGTGAACGGCTGCCTTGGTGAAATAATGCGGTGAAATTCAACTAAAATAACTAAAAACTCTTTGTGCTTGCTGTGCTTGCTGTGCTGTGACCATCTTCATTGCGACCTCTTCTGATCCCGGTTCTGCAATGCACAGCAACACTTGAAATGGTGCAACCTTTGCCTTCACTTGACGAGAATTTCAGCCTCTAAAATCTGAGAGAAATCAAACCGTTCGCGTGGCATTCATCACGTGTGCACATTAATCAAATTCATGTTTCTGAGACGACCAAGCAAAATAAATAAATGCCTAAGAATAAATATGCACCAGCTAACGACTTCTTAATCAGCCTCTCGACGTAGCAGGCGACACGCACGGCAATGCTGATACCCGAGCGGACGGGCAGGGCCTCTCCCCTCGTCACCCCTTCTACCCTGAAACTGCCCGACCACCATCCCCTGCCATGCCCTTCACGCCCTGCTGTCACCTGCTCTCCACTCCAACCCCAATTCCCTACCACTACCCCCCCCCCACACTACCCCAACTAGTCGACACCCGGGTACGGACTTAATTAAAAGGTCAATCTTAATACGACATTAGTTAGGTGCTTGAGCCGAGCGGGTCCGGTGGCCGAAAGCTCTTCGGAAAGGAGGGAGGAGGGGGAGGGGGAGGTAAAGGAGGAAAGGAAAGGAGAACGAGGAGACGAGGAATGACGAATGGGAAGTCAAGGAGGAGGGGGATGTGGTGATGATGGAGGAGGACGAGGAGAAAGAGGACAAATTATGGAAGACCCCAAAGGCGAAGAGGTAGAAAGAAAATGATGAAGGAAGGAAAAGAAGAAAGAGGTCGATGAATGACGAAGAGAACTGCGGGGAAGAGGAGTGAAAGGGACGCTGACCAGGGGGAACAGACGGGAATGGGGCGGAGGCGTAAGACCTGACCGGAACCAAGCGGAGTCGAGACGCAAGCCGACGACGCGACCAGGAAGCAGCAGAAGGAGGGCCGTCCGCCCGCTTTTCCTCCCTGCCTCTCTTCTCCCTCTCCACTACCCGCTCGGAGGCGCCGATGATACCTGATCACGCGCTGCTGCTTCCCTCCCTTGGCACTTTTCCCTCCCCGGGCCTCGCCCTTCAACCCGATCGCAATTAAAACGCAGCGGGAAATGTCAGC
>BOPN01000129.1:642997-647997 GCA_017312705.2 Penaeus japonicus
GCGAGACCAAGAACAGCGGAATCTCCGAGCGTCTTTACGATACGCGAGACCAAGAACAGCGGAATCTCCGAGCGTCTTTACGATACGCGAGACCAAGAACAGCGGAATCTCCGAGCGTCTTTACGATACGCGAGACCAAGAACAGCGGAATCTCCGAGCGTCTTTACGATACGCGAGACCAAGAACAGCGGAATCTCCGAGCGTCTTTACGATACGCGAGACCAAGAACAGCGGAATCTCCGAGCGTCTTTACGATACGCGAGACCAAGAACAGCGGAATCTCCGAGCGTCTTTACGATACGCGAGACCAAGAACAGCGGAATCTCCGAGCGTCTTTACGATACGCGAGACCAAGAACAGCGGAATCTCCGAGCGTCTTTACGATACGCGAGACCAAGAACAGCGGAATCTCCGAGCGTCTTTACGATACGCGAGACCAAGAACAGCGGAATCTCCGAGCGTCTTTACGATACGCGAGACCAAGAACAGCGGAATCTCCGAGCGTCTTTACGATACGCGAGACCAAGAACAGCGGAATCTCCGAGCGTCTTTACGATACGCGAGACCAAGAACAGCGGAATCTCCGAGCGTCTTTACGATACGCGAGACCAAGAACAGCGGAATCTCCGAGCGTCTTTACGATACGCGAGACCAAGAACAGCGGAATCTCCGAGCGTCTTTACGATACGCGAGACCAAGAACAGCGGAATCTCCGAGCGTCTTTACGATACGCGAGACCAAGAACAGCGGAATCTCCGAGCGTCTTTACGATACGCGAGACCAAGAACAGCGGAATCTCCGAGCGTCTTTACGATACGCGAGACCAAGAACAGCGGAATCTCCGAGCGTCTTTACGATACGCGAGACCAAGAACAGCGGAATCTCCGAGCGTCTTTACGATACGCGAGACCAAGAACAGCGGAATCTCCGAGCGTCTTTACGATACGCGAGACCAAGAACAGCGGAATCTCCGAGCGTCTTTACGATACGCGAGACCAAGAACAGCGGAATCTCCGAGCGTCTTTACGATACGCGAGACCAAGAACAGCGGAATCTCCGAGCGTCTTTACGATACGCGAGACCAAGAACAGCGGAATCTCCGAGCGTCTTTACGATACGCGAGACCAAGAACAGCGGAATCTCCGAGCGTCTTTACGATACGCGAGACCAAGAACAGCGGAATCTCCGAGCGTCTTTACGATACGCGAGACCAAGAACAGCGGAATCTCCGAGCGTCTTTACGATACGCGAGACCAAGAACAGCGGAATCTCCGAGCGTCTTTACGATACGCGAGACCAAGAACAGCGGAATCTCCGAGCGTCTTTACGATACGCGAGACCAAGAACAGCGGAATCTCCGAGCGTCTTTACGATACGCGAGACCAAGAACAGCGGAATCTCCGAGCGTCTTTACGATACGCGAGACCAAGAACAGCGGAATCTCCGAGCGTCTTTACGATACGCGAGACCAAGAACAGCGGAATCTCCGAGCGTCTTTACGATACGCGAGACCAAGAACAGCGGAATCTCCGAGCGTCTTTACGATACGCGAGACCAAGAACAGCGGAATCTCCGAGCGTCTTTACGATACGCGAGACCAAGAACAGCGGAATCTCCGAGCGTCTTTACGATACGCGAGACCAAGAACAGCGGAATCTCCGAGCGTCTTTACGATACGCGAGACCAAGAACAGCGGAATCTCCGAGCGTCTTTACGATACGCGAGACCAAGAACAGCGGAATCTCCGAGCGTCTTTACGATACGCGAGACCAAGAACAGCGGAATCTCCGAGCGTCTTTACGATACGCGAGACCAAGAACAGCGGAATCTCCGAGCGTCTTTACGATACGCGAGACCAAGAACAGCGGAATCTCCGAGCGTCTTTACGATACGCGAGACCAAGAACAGCGGAATCTCCGAGCGTCTTTACGATACGCGAGACCAAGAACAGCGGAATCTCCGAGCGTCTTTACGATACGCGAGACCAAGAACAGCGGAATCTCCGAGCGTCTTTACGATACGCGAGACCAAGAACAGCGGAATCTCCGAGCGTCTTTACGATACGCGAGACCAAGAACAGCGGAATCTCCGAGCGTCTTTACGATACGCGAGACCAAGAACAGCGGAATCTCCGAGCGTCTTTACGATACGCGAGACCAAGAACAGCGGAATCTCCGAGCGTCTTTACGATACGCGAGACCAAGAACAGCGGAATCTCCGAGCGTCTTTACGATACGCGAGACCAAGAACAGCGGAATCTCCGAGCGTCTTTACGATACGCGAGACCAAGAACAGCGGAATCTCCGAGCGTCTTTACGATACGCGAGGACCGTTCAAGCGAAATCTCGAGGCGTCTTTACGATACGCGAGAGACCAAGAACAGCGAGATCTCCGAGCGTCTTTACAATACGCGAGAGACCAAGAACAGCGAAATCTCGGTATCTTTACAATACGCGAGAGACCAAGAACAGCGAAATCTCCGACCGTCTTCACAATACGGGAGAGACCAAGAACAGCGGAATCTCCGAGCGTCTTTACAATACGCGAGAGACCAAGAACAGCGAGATCTCCGAGCGTCTTTACAATACGCGAGAGACCAAGAACAGCGCAATCTCCGAGCGTCTTTACGATACGCGAGAGACCAAGAACAGCGAAATCTCCGGGCGTCTTTCCGCAACAGCATTTGTCACGGAACAAGGCGTGCCAACTCTGACGCTAAAACCATCATTGTGTTATCTAAGATTCTGCGTGTGCCAAGTTAAGCGCAAAAAGGGAAAAAAATAGAATTAATTCGGTTTAGAAATGTACCAAGGCATACTTGAAGGTCAAGTCGAGTATCATTTCTGCGAGGTAAAATGTTTTTGCTAATTCTGTGAGAAGAAAACGACATTTAGGAAAGTTTATTTTTCCTTTGACTTCATTTCACTTACTCTCTAATTTCTCTTTTCTTTAATGTTAATTACTTTGACATCAAGGCACACACCAGGTAATTAACACGCTCTTTCCTCAGCGATCCTGTCCCAACAGCAGGGACCCCGGGACCACGGTTATTAGTGTGTGTTGCAGCACAAAGAGAGAGAGAGAGAGAGAGAGAGAGAGAGAGAGAGAGAGAGAGAGAGAGAGAGAGAGAGAGAGAGAGAGAGAGAGAGAGCGAGAGAAAGAGAGAGAGAGAGAGAGAGAGAGAGAGAGAGAGAGAGAGAGAGAGAGAGAGAGAGAGAGAGAGAGAGAGAGAGAGAGAGAGACCGAGAGAGAGAGAGAGAGAGAGAGAGAGAGAGAGAGAGAGAGAGAGAGAGAGAGAGAGAGAGAGCGGAGCGGGGGGAGGGGAGAGGTAGAGGAATGGGAAGAAAGAGTGAGAGTGAGAAGAAGAAAGAGAGAAGCGTGTGAGGGATGGAGGGAAGGAGAGAGAGAGAGCGTGGATAGGTGAGAGGGAGGGAAAGTGGGAAAGAGGGAAATATGGAGGGGAGTAGGGAGGGAGGGAGGGAGGGAGGGAGGGAGGGAGGGAGGAAAGTGAAAAGAGCGGGAGGGAGGAAGAGAGCGCAAGGGAGATAACAAGTCAAAGGCTGCCAAATCCAGCGCGAGGGGCAACTCCAAGGGGCTTCCAGAGGCCGTGCGTGGCGATCCCGTGGCGGCCTCGTCGGAGAAAGCACTGAGGCCTCCACGCCCTTATGACTGCGAGTGAGTCCGGTCCAAATGGCGGACAAACACGGAATTCCACTTCAGCGCGTCCCGCGTATTCTCCCTGCCTTCCTTCTAACCCCATTTTCCTTAATTTCCCTTAATTTTCCTCAATTTTCTCCCGCCCTCCCCCCTCCCTCCCTCCCCCCCGAGTTGGCAGCCGCCTCTCGTTCTCCCTCCTTTACTGCGCCTTTTATTTGCTTAACCGCCGGCGTCGTCCTCTCTGACGTCCGTCCCTGTTTTTCCTTTCTACCGAGAAGGACTTTCTGAGTCATCCTCCAAGCTGTTGACTCTCGGGATGGAGGATCACAAGAAAGAGAGAGGGTGTGTATGGTGTTATGGTGCAGGAGGGGAGCTGCCAAATGCCATCAGTATCGTCATTTTTGTATTTTTGTCACTCTTCTGCCGCCAAACGTACAATCGCGAGCAGAAAAATTCAGGTGCCGGGTTTCAGCCTCTCATGTTAGCATTACGGTGTTGGTAACGTGGCTATGCTGACACGAGGCGCTGACACGAGGTCGCACCCCTGGGGACACGGCTGGGCTGCGTGGATTCACCTCTCGAATGGAAAGCAATTTCCTGTTTTGAACCTTCCAGGGACTGGTCTTCCTGACTGCCTGTATTTTGCACACGAACGCGCTCTTATATATGAATACGCACACATTCACGCACACACACGTGATGCCAAAATTTGTATCTTTCCTTTTTCTCATTTAGAAAGTTGATTTTCATATTAACGCCCTGTGACCATCTTGTATGGGACAAGACTATAAATGTGTTCTCATACATAGAACCAGCTGTCGTCAGTGCATAAACATCTTTTGTTTACTTCTTGTACAGCTTTTAGTCCCTAGACAAGCGGGCTGATTGGGCAAAGATAGGCAAGCCGGGGCACGGCAGCGAGGCTCTTCGTGGCTGACACGAGTTCTATACACTGTTGTCCTATCCGTGACACGCCCCCTTCAACTAGATTATGTATAAAACTCAAAATTAACCTATGTTCTAAATACGTATAATGATGACAAATATATTCCACACAAAGAACAATACTTCCCTTTAAACCCCCCCCCCCATCTCCCCCCTTCCTAAACATAGAATCCGAGACGTGAAAGTATCCGTTGCATCAATTCCAAAGACAGGAAGAAAGAACCGACACGGCACCTCACCCTTCGCTTCACCTTCCCGGGCGACCTCTCCTCTCTCCCCGTGCCGAAGCAGATCCGCTTCACGAGCCAACAACATACCTGTAAAAATAGGACGCAAATTGAAGTACAGAAATGTGATCTTCAAAATACACAAATACATGGGTAAAATATTCGTAAAAG
>BOPN01000129.1:660497-670497 GCA_017312705.2 Penaeus japonicus
TCTCTTATCAGGTCTTAGTATAAACCACAAGTGCTGTTAAAACACTCCCGGGAGATAAGCACCTGTAGAGTGATTCATGCAATTACTTCCGCCTTCGCGCAAACACGCAGGGACTCCCGCCGCAGCGGTTCTGCCAAGAGCTTTATCCCGCGATGGCCGACCGCGCCGCCGCGCCGCCGCCACACACGAACAGCCCTTCCATTGAAGCTCATAACTCGCTCTCTCTTCACGAGAAATTTCTACCTCGCGTCTGCAGCCTCCACAGTAGATGCGCTTTAGGAAGTCCCCAAAGGACGAAAGTTTCCCTATTCTGTTCCTTTTGGCCCCAACAGGCGTCCGGGGTCTGCGCTGGCAATTCATCAAAAACAAAAACGAATGATTTAATATTCAATTTCCCGTATCATGAGGCACTTACGGTCGAGAATCCCCTTAAATGCACGTAAAATCCGAGCCGTCGCTTACCTTCGCTCAGCTGTGAAGATAAATTCCCTTCCGGCCCAAGAGTGGGCTAACCCATAGTACAATAAAACGCGAAATTCCCTGTTATTAAGTCGTCTCCATGACCCTTACGCCCTGCTGGCACATCGCCGGGGACAGACAATGCCAATCCTTAATGAACTTCTTTGATTTCAATCGAAAGCGGAAAATTGAACCTACCGATATGTGAACATCCACCGGGAAATTCTGCAGTTAAGAAAGAAATTCGTATTTCCTGGGATACCTTATTCACCCATAAGGAAAGATCATTTGCATCGGAGAGAGAGGGGCACGAGGAAAGGGAGCCAGGAGATGGAGAGGAATGGGAGAGGAAGCATAAAGCGAGAGCAAGTGGAGGGCAGAGAGAGAGGGAGAGCGAAAGAGCATGGAGGGAGAGAGGGATGCGGAGAGAAGGCGAGAGAGCAAGGAGACAGATAGGGGAAGGGGAGGTAGGGACAGGGGACAGAGGACAGGGAGTGTGGGAGTAGAGAGAGGGAGAGGGAACCCTCCCCCCCCATCCGCTCTCTCCCCAACTAAACCGATCACGAATTTTTGTCGGGATGACATCAATGGATGGCAAATTAAAGGCTCAACTGGTCGATCCCGTCGAGCGGAGAGTTGACTGACCTTTCCGTTCCCGCGACCGAAAACGTGACAGCATTTTTTGAAATCGCAATTCAATATGCAAACTAACCTTTGCTTGAGACAGTTTCCCAAACCGAAGTGATTAGCGCCGATTTCTTAAGCGAAAGCGACCGACTCTCTTCGAAGAAAAGAAAATTAGGAAGACAGCACCTTGGGGGAGGGGGAGGGGGAAGAGAGAGCAAGAGGGGAAGGGGAGACGTGGGGGGGGGGTGCACCTGGTATGGTAGGTGGGAAGGGAATGGGTCGAACGCAGCCGGCCAAATGAAACGTGAAATGCGTCGAGGCCCCGCCGCCGAGGCTGATTAAAATCTGATCCCCGTCTGCATTACCGCGGAGTTGCCGCGTCCTTCATTAGGCTCGGTAGTGAGAGGCGGTGGGGAGGGAGGAGGAGAGGAGAGGAGGGGTGGAAGAGAGGAGAGGAGAGGAGAGGAGGGGAGGGGAGGGGAGGGGAGGGAAGGGGAGGGGAGAGGAGAGGAGAGGAGGAAAAGGGAGGGGAGAGGAGAGGAGAGGTGGAGGGGGAGGAGATGAGTAGGAGAGGGGAGAGGGGAGGGGAGCAGGGGGAGAGTAGCGAGCGGGATTTGGATGGAAAATATTATAAATGAGCGCGTGTGGGGGAGCAAAATATGATATTCCCGGCGGATGCACACACCACTCTCCTACGCTGATGCACATTCAACGTCGAAACGAATGTGGGAATCCGCTGGTCTTCCCCGCCGGGTTATGGCACTATCTTGTCACGACGCGATCTTAGGCTGCTCTCCAAGTCACACCATTTTTCTCAAGAAAAATGGAGAGATGACGGAGGGGAAAAAAATATGGGAGAAGAGGTGAGGAGGGAGAGGGAGAGGGGGGGAGAGAGAGGGACGGAAATGGAGGAGAGGAAGAGGGAGAAAAGGAAGTAGGAGAGGCAACGAAAGGGGGACGGAAAGAGAGGCGAGGAAGAGGGAGGGAGTAGGAAAAGGGAAGGGAGAAGGACGGAAAGGGAGGAGGGGGAAAGGGAGAGGTAATAGATGTAATGGAAAAGGGAGAATGAGGGCCAAGGTAAAGGAGAGGGAGGGGAGGGGAGGAGGAGTGGATATGGAGGTGGAGGTGGAAGTGGGAGAGAGACAAGGATATGGATGTGGGCACAGGGAGATAGATATGAAAAAGAGCGGGAGCAAGGGAAGGAGTCGGAGAGGAGAGGGAGAGGAGCGCTGAAAAGAAAACAATATGTACACAAAGCTTCCAGACTCCTTTATCCGGCATGAATAGGCCTAGCCTTGGCCAAAGAATCCGATGCCCACAGCGTAGGAACTATACTGCCAACGGCCATGCCTGGATGCCTCGCGACCCTCGACCGAAGTTAGAGAGCCAGCGAAGGGACTGCGATCTGCGCCTGAGAACTCCTTCAGTGTTCCGGGAGTGACACGCGAGGCAGTTCAGTGTAAAGGGAGAGGCTCTAATTAAGCGGTGTTGAATGCAACAGCGTTCCATTTCACTTTCCTAACTGTTGTCGATTTTTTTTAAGTCGTCCTCACTCGCAAATCCTTTCCCGAGTGTAACCGATTCACAGGTGTCACGCGAATTTCCATTTAAAAATATACTGCTTCCCAATAAGCCCACAGTATCGCCCTGGCCGCCCTACCTACGCGCTGCCAGGTACCACGGTCTATGCCAGGTCATGTAATCCAATGAACGAGCGGACACCGCGCCTCCGCTGGGTCGACTTTGCTCACGAGAGAGCATCTCGCCAGTTGCTGGACATAGTAACTGGCTACTCATGTCATTTTCCCTTCCTGTAGGCATCGCGAAAAGGAGTTTTTCCCAGCGGCGCTCTTCCTTGGGGGAGCGGTCACCGATTCCGAAGGCCCGATTCCAAAGTCAAGGATCCTGTTCCTTCACACCAAGTCCGTAGCATGCGAATACGTGTCAACGGGGGAGTTCCTACGCAGGACGACCGATCCCTTCATCTAACACAAATAGGAGAACATCCTAATTTACAATTTGTAAGTGTATATGTGACCTCATGTCCCGCTGAATTCCTGTTTCAAAGACCGAAGTAACGCGCGCGCGTATCCGCTCTCGCTCTCTTGCCCGCTGTTTGCTGTGTTGATTCGCCCTGTCACGGCTGTCAGTTTTAGACTTGGCACAGATCCCAGTGGGGAAGGCGTGCGGTCGTTTTCTTTAGTAGTAGCTGTTTAGGGCTGACGCTCAATGATGTGTCAATCGGCGTGAATCAGCTGTGGTTCTTGGAGGGATAACTTCTCTCCTCATGCCAGGGAAGCCATGTATGTATTATATGGCACCGGCGGGATGTACAAAAATAACACCATGAACGTCATCACATATATGTTTGATTCGCTAGGGCTCAGCTCTTCACCTCGCATCCCCAGCGCTTCCACGTTCACTTTCATCACGTTCACAACAATTTGATCCTCTGCTAAATGTTGACAGCACCCACTGATGCAGCGCACAAGGGCTGTCTCTCAGTCTACATAACACAGTTTTCTAAAACTTATCTTTGCAAAACCTACGTGTGAGGTTTTGCATGCAAGAAGGCGCTCCTCCTTCAGGTGTGCTTCCTCCTGGTGCCTACCTGCTCATGCACCCTTCTTCTGGCCTCTCCGTTCGTTTCAATGAAGGGAAAAGGAAGGGGAGGAGGAGGGATGGGGAAGAGAGGGAGTGGGGAGGGGGAGGGAAACGAGGCTGCCACGGGGCCGGATCCTGTTGACTCCGGGGATGCCTTCCCGCGGGCACAAAGGGCGCCCTGCTTTCTGCTTGGCAAGAATCATGACCCAGACATGTTTACTTGCACACACAGATAAGACATGCAGAGAGGGAGAGGGGAGGGAGGGAGAGGGGAGAGAGGGAGAGGGTGAGGGAGAGGGAGGGAGAGAGAGAGAGGGAGAGAGAGAGAGAGAGAGAGAGAGAGAGAGAGAGAGAGAGAGAGAGAGAGAGAGAGAGAGAGAGAGAGGAGGGGGAGAGAGAGAGAGAGAGAGAGAGAGAGAGAGAGAGAGAGAGAGAGAGAGAGAGAGAGAGAGAGAGAGAGAGAGAGGGGGGGGAGAGGGAGTGGGAGAGGGAGAGGGAGGGAAGGAGGGATGGGGAGAGGGAGAGAGAGAGAGAGAGAGTTTGTGTGTGTATGTGTGTGTGTGTGTGTGTGTGTGTGTGTGTGTGTGTGTGTGTGTGTGTGTGTGTGTGTGTGTGTGTGTGTGTGTGTGTGTGTGTGTGTGTGTGTGTGTGTGTGTTTGTGTGTGTGTTTGTGTGTGTGTGTGTGTGTGTGTGTGTGTGTGTGTGTGTGTGTGTGTGTGTGTGTGTGTGTGTGTGTGTGTGTGTGTGTGTGTGTGTGTGTGTGTGTGTGTGTGTGTGTGTGTGTGTGTGTGTGTGTGTGTGTGTGTGTGTGTGTGTGTGTGTGTGTGTGTGTGTGTGTGTGTGTTTGTGTGTGTTTGTGTTTGCGTGTGTGTGTGTGTGTGTGTGTGTGTGTGTGTGTGTGTGTGTGTGTGTGTGTGTGTGTGTGTGTGTGTGTGTGTGTGTGTGTGTGTGTGTGTGTGTCCATGTTTATCTATTTATCTTTATCTATCTATCTATCTATCTATCTATCTATCTATCTATCTATCTATCTATTTATCTATCTATCTACCTTTTTATCTATCTATTTATCTATCTATTTATCTATCTACCTCCCTCCAACTCTCGATATATATACACATTCATCATATTTACATAATACATGTATATATATATATATATATATATATATATATATATATATATATATATATATATACATATATATATATATATATATATATATATATATACATATATATATATATATATATATATATATACACACATACACACACACACACACACACACACACACACACACACACACACACACACACACACACACACACACACACAAACACACACACACACATACATATATATATATTGATATATATGATTACCTATATCTATCTATCTTCCTATCTATATGTATATATATGTATGTATATGTGTACATGTGTATATATATATATGTATATAATATATACAGACTTACATTGTTCGATATGATTAAGCACGCGTCCATAGCACTCGCAATAACAGCCCGCGAACACCCAGACATCAGGAGCTTAAAGTGCCAACATACGCAGTTACACAAACGAGGCAACTTCCAGCGAGAGCCATTCACAAAACCCAATGGACGAGAGAACTGCAAACTGAGGAACACATCTCGGCCAGGACGCGGAAGAAAAACAAAAAAGCCACAAACTTCGCAGTCTGTCTGAGGCTCGAGTCTCTCTGTACGAGTCACCCGCTTCCGGCTCGTCAGGAATTCTGGCCGTACAATTCAAGCTAAAATCACGCCGAAAACCTCTCTACCAACCAAGCATTAGCAAGCATTTAAAACTGAGAGCAAGAGCACGCGCACTGACGTCACGAAGGAACAGCAACCGCTCAGCATAATTGGCCTTGTGCTCAGCATGCACTTGGTCAAACAGCCATTTCGAGCAACGACAGGACTCTCTCAGTAAAATTACCTTTGATTGTTCGTTGTGTTATTTCTGAGCAGGTTACCTCGTCACGCAATTTGATCCTGTCCTTCTTTCTTCTTATACTCCTTCTTCCTTCCTAATCTTATCAAACATTCGAAAGAGCGATACAAAATAGGTCGCGAAATCCCCCCCACCCCACCTCCCCTCTCCATCGTGCGGCCGCGTCGACACGATGGCTATCGCGTGGGAAGACGCTGGGGCGCGCAACTCTCAACCTTCCGGGTGAGGGCCTGAGAGGCGAGAGTCCCTGGCCCCGCTCGCCCTCCGTTATCATGGCGTGCCGCAGCTTATCATTTGGCCGCCCGTAAGCCCCCTATTACGCGCGCAAATTCTCCCGGGATTTGTTTATCCGGCCGCGTTTCCTTCCCGGCCTGCCTGAAGCGGCATCCCTTCCCCGAGGCCATGGGCGACGATGCCCGCGCCTTTTCCCAAATCTGCCGATTTCTCGCGTCCATTCCCCCCCCCCCACCCGGCGGGAGCCAGGCTCTAGGCTCGCAAGCGACTCTTCGTGGTAATAACCGCGACGCACAAGAAATTAGCCGGATCCCTGTAGGCTCACAAGGCTGAGGGCAAGGGGCTGGGGGAAGGACTGAGCCATGGACAAGGGGCAGGGATGGAAGGGAGGGGTATGGGCCACCGGTAGGGGGGACGGTGGAAGGGAAAAGGGGGAAAGGGAGCGCAGACACAATGGGAATGGCGGAGTTGGCAAGGCCAAGAGGAGTCCCAGTCCGGACTCCCCCTCCCTCCCCCCGACCCCGCCCGGGGGCTTAATGGAGGAGCTGAATGAATGGCGTGCATGACGGCGGGCAGGCAGTCATCATCACAGCCGCAAGCACACAATCAGCGGAGCGCCACACAACGCCCCCACCAGAGGGAAGGGCAAAGACAGAGACGCGAGGGAAGGGCTCACAAAACGAAGAACTGAAACGCATGTCAAAAAGGAGGAAAAATCACTGATTCGTCAATCATTTGAATACTACGATCAACAACCAGGCTAAATAATTAATCACTGAGGACTAAGTTGAAGCCGAAAAAAATCAAGGCAATCATTCAAACATACATGCACTAAAATCTAATTCATGGATGCTGAAGATGCGTCTATCAAATACAGCAATTCATAACAATAAAAATTCCACCTAAAAAATCTTTAAAATCTAAATACATTTGTCTTGAAAGCAGTGCCCCGATTACCTGGAAATAGCAACGAGGCCTCACTTTTTATGCATCATTAACAATAACAAAAAACGACGTATAACAATCTGCAGTGACAGTGAACAGTGAAATATTATGATATTCCTAAGGTAGCGAGTGTTAAATCACGCCCTTAAAAATAATTGTTCATAAGATTATCATACACGAGAAATTCCGAGAACAAATAGATTCCTATAATAATCTCACGTAGAGGAAAAACAACGTAAATATACCACTTCAGTCTAATTCATACTGAATTGATAATCATATACACGGTTATAACATTAAATTGCATTACCACTCCAGGCCATAACGAAAAACATATTTTCCAGTACATCAGACGAGATAATGTAATTAAACAGCGCTTTGTGCCTCATACTCGGCGGCCTAAAAAGGCTGAAGCACAACTATCATTCTTGAAGCGGCAACGATTCTCGAACGCAACGCGGGGACTGTGTTGCATGAAATTTATTCTCCAGCTTCCAATCCTTAAAATCTTCCCTTTGACGCGTCCTACCAATACCGGGCTAGCATCACCAGGGACGGCGAGGCGACGCGAAATGATCGCCACTAGACAAAAGGCAATCGCAGTGAGGATGCGGCCGATATACAACGATTGAACAGAAGACGAAGAGCACGACCTGGGAGCACGTTATCTGGCACCACATTGATTTTCCTTCGTGTATCCTTAGCTACACCTATTGTAATATTCAGAATGTAGTCCCCAATAATCTCCTTAAATGCCTGTTCAATGCTCAATAGAAAATCGTAAGGTGCATTTCCCACCCGTAAAGATACGATCAAATCAACGACGTATTCAAAGAGCTAAACATACTGAAGCTCTATGGACAAATTTGCATATCGCAATAATAGCACTACATCTTAAGAAATGCAACCCTCCCCTTTTGCAATACGTCCAAGTCACAAACATCCATAAGGTTCCGAAGTGAAAATCACCTTGGAGGTTCTTAAACGGGTTCTCAAACGTTGATCAGCAGACAGGTATAACAATGAAAATGACGAGTAAAGCAACTCGTTGCAATACCATTAATATTCACATGTAATTGTATATCTCTGGGTTTCATTATTAAACTACATTAAGGATATTTGTTTGTGTTTGCTTTGTATACAAATTTTCCACGTTTAATTTGTTTCTTTTATTAATTTTGAAAATGTTCTTTATCTTGTTTTGTCTACTGATATTTGTTTCCCACAATGTATTTGTTGCATAATGCCTTCCTTATTTTCCTTTGCATAGCTTGATTCCAGCACTGAAAGTATAACATTGTTAATCTATTATTGAGACTCAAGTGTTAAATATTGGTATAGTTGCATATCTGATTCCCTCAACTCAGCTCCTGACAAATACATTACGTTAAACAAAAACCTTTTCAAGTGTTTGCTCTCGAAAGGTTGAGCCACATTTTTATAAACTCTCACACCCATGGGATCCGCAACACCAGACGATGGCCAAATAAAATATTTCACTCTCAATGTCGAAGATGCCGAGCTTCTGCGAGTGCCTGCGCTGGCGACGTTTGCATGGCGGGTGCATGAATATGCGCAACGTGGGTATGTGTAGTGCAGGGAGCGATGTGTGTGAACGGTCGTGCATGCAAGGGTAAGATACGACGTGGAGGTGCGTGCGTGCATGAGAGAGAGAGAGAGAGAGAGAGAGAGAGAGAGAGAGAGAGAGAGAGAGAGAGAGAGAGAGAGAGAGAGAGAGAGAGAGAGAGAGAGAGAGAATCCTGTTCGAAAACAGACTGGAAGAGTAAACAAGCAACAAACAGCCAGTTGTTGCTATCTGGCCGAGTGAGAGCCGAGTCGAGACGTGACGTCAGAGGGCGCTTGACAGGTCCGTGCTTCCTCAACCGCGTGACCCGCCGAGGAACGCCGGTCAAGGTCACGCCCGACACCGCTTGCATACTCCTCCGTCTTCTCTTTTTTCTCTTTCTTATTCTTTCCCTTCCTCCTCATCATCATTATCATCCTCGTCGTCGTCATCGTCATCGTCATCGTCATCGTCATCGTCGTCGTCGTCGTCATCATCATCATCATCATCATCATCGTAATCATCACTATCGCCCTCAGCTTTATCCTCACTCTCACTCTCACTCTCACCCTCATCCTTATCATTATCCTCATCCTCACCCTCACCATCACCAACCCCTCATTATCACTTTTTTTTATTTTCCGTCCCTTCTTTCTCTCCCCGCCTCTTTCTCTTCTGTCTCCTTCGTCAGTTATTTATGCCCCATCTATTTTTTGTTCCTCCTTCATTCTCCCTCCTCCATTCCCATCCTTGTCTCTTCCACATTCTTCCCTCCTGCCCTTTCTTTCCGTCTTCCTTCGGCCCTTCCCCCTCCCTCCCTCCCTCCCTCCCTCCCTCCCTCCCTCCCTCCCTCCCTCCCTCCCACCCACCCACCCACCCACCCCTCCCACCCACCCACCTCCCCTCCTCCCTCCCACCCACCCACCCTCCCTCCCTCCCTCCCACCCACCCACCCTCCCTCCCTCCCTCCCACCCACCCACCTCCTTCCTCCCTCCTCCTCCCTCCCTCCCTCCCTCCCTCCTTCCTTCCTCTCTCCCTCTCTCTCTGTCTCTGTCTCTGTCTCTGTCTCTGTCTCTGTCTCTGTCTCTGTCTCTGTCTCTGTCTCTGTCTCTGTCTCTGTCTCTGTCTCTGTCTCTGTCTCTGTCTCTGTCTCTGTCTCTGTCTCTGTCTCTGTCTCTGTCTCTGTCTCTGTCTCTGTCTCTGTCTCTGTCTCTGTCTCTGTCTCTGTCTCTGTCTCTGTCTCTGTCTCTGTCTCTGTCTCTGTCTCTGTCTCTGTCTCTGTCTCTGTCTCTGTCTCTGTCTCTGTCTCTGTCTCTGTCTCTGTCTCTGTCTCTGTCTCTGTCTCTGTCTCTGTCTCTGTCTCTGTCTCTGTCTCTGTCTCTGTCTCTGTCTCTGTCTCTGTCTCTGTCTCTGTCTCTGTCTCTGTCTCTGTCTCTGTCTCTGTCTCTGTCTCTGTCTCTGTCTCTGTCTCTGTCTCTGTCTCTGTCTCTGTCTCTGTCTCTGTCTCTGTCTCTGTCTCTGTCTCTGTCTCTGTCTCTGTCTCTGTCTCTGTCTCTGTCTCTGTCTCTGTCTCTGTCTCTGTCTCTGTCTCTG
>BOPN01000129.1:672997-677997 GCA_017312705.2 Penaeus japonicus
GATTCTCCTCGCGGGGCAGAACCTTCGCGTTTCTGTTTGAATTTGTATCTCATCCTGTGTCGCAGGGGAAAACGTAAATATTTAAATAAACTATTTATGTAAGAACATTTACACAAACGTTTATATATATCAAGCTCTGCAAGTGCACGTTTATATGCAATTAACCACCTTTGAGCGTATTTACGAAGACATAGACTTCAAGATCCTCAAGCCATTTCACATCCAACACTTCTTTGCAGCCTAATCCTAGGCTTCGTGGGCGGACGGCAGGCCCTTCATCATGCCGAGGCTCAGCCGGCCGACGGAGGCGCGCGGGTGAGTGGGGCGAGGGTAGGGGGTAGGGGGGGAGCCGACATCATTATCTGCCGGAGCGTTTATTAAACGTGCAATGCATAATGTGTGCCTACCGCCAACTTAATATCTGGGGTGCTATGTTGTGCTGTGTTGCGTTGTTCTCCTTAAAATGTCCATGCATAAACCGCAGTGACCTACCAAATATCAATCGTTCAAGACGTCTGCGATGCAACGTACAGAAAGCGTCAATTTACCTGGAAAGAAGAGAAAAAACAGTTAGAAATGCACTGAAACATACTATTGCAGCAAACTGGTAACAAAGCACAAGCATCATAGTAAAAAAAAAGTTGCAAGAGTTAATTAATTAATATTCTACCCAACAAAGATGCAAGCAAATTTCAGCACATTCATACTCGACTCACGAACTTCGTTAAAAATAAACGCACCAACATTAATATTCTACCACAACCTTAAAACATTAACGCAACTGAAGAAATAATAAACAAACAGTTGCAAAAATAAACATCCGAAGAGACACACCGACCGCCGCAAGGAACCATAAGCACAGTTCCCAAATAAAAGAAAATTCCTCCGCGCATGAGGGCGAATTTTCTCCTCGGCGGAACGCGATCATTTCCTGTCCGTGCATTTCGTGCGCGATAGCCTTACCTCCTTAGTGCCCACGGCAGTCGGGACTTCACTTCACTGCTGTTTGCGCGGCGATGAACCCTCCCTTCACTGTTTGTTGCAAATAGTGATTTTCCAAACTGAATGGAAGTGATGCAAGAAGTTCATAAATAGTAACAAAGGTTTAAAAAAATCGCAATTCCTTTATGGTGATAACGATTCCGAAACAGAATAAAACCACTCAGCGCATAGCTAAATGAATTGACCGCATTGCAGTGTCGCATTCTCCTATGTATGTACTGAGCATCGACCGCCCGAACGCCCGCACACAATCTATTCCCGTCAAATACGTCGCAAGAACCCAACGCGGCCGTCAACACAGGTGGCCAGACGAGGCGACGGCTAAGCGGGTCGACTCTTACTCTCTCTACCTTTCTATCTGTCTATCTATCTATCTATCTTTCTATCTGTCTGTCTGTCTATATCTATCTATCTATCTGTCTGTCTGTCTATCTATCTATCTATCTATCTGTCTATCTGTCTATCTATCTGTCTATCTGTCTATCTATCTATCTATCTACCTATCTATCTATCTATTTATCTATCTGTCTATCTGTCTATCTATCTGTCTATCTATCTGTCTATCTATCTATCTATCTACCTATCTATCTATCTGTCTGACTGACTGTCTTTCTGCCTGTCTGTTTGTCTGTCTATCTGTCTATCTGTCTGTCTGTCTGTCTGTCTATCTGTCTGTCTGTCTGTCTGTCTCTATATCTATCTGTTAGTATATCTATCTATCTATCTATCTGTCTGACTATGTCTTTTCTCTCTTCTTTCTGTCGTTGCTCTCACCTCTCATACTCCTGTGAAAAGCCTTTCGACTTTCGACTGAATTTCTTCTCGGTCACTAATTTTCCTCTTCTTTGTCCCCCAAACGTCCCCTATTTCCTCCATCTCCTTTCCCTCGTCTCCTTCACCACATAATTAATTAATCATGATATCTGAATGATGATGCCAAATGATAGTAATCCAGATGGCGACACCCACAGTACTAATACCAGTAATAACATACAATAACAATAACATGAAAATATCCGGCGCCACCTCCGCCTCGGCGCCCATCTTCCTGGGAGGGCGAGCGAGGGCGAGGAGTCGGCGCCGCCCCGGGGGGAGACGTCCGGGTCCTGCGATTTTGATCAGCTCTATCGTCGTCTCCATCGTCGCCATCTGTTGCCGGCGGCCTCTCGGGGCGCGGGGGAGGTCAAGGTGAGGCGCGGAGGCGAAGGTCAAGTCCACGCACCGAGGAAAGTCAAGGTCACGACCGTGAAGGAGTATTGGTCATCGGTGCGCGGGGATCGATGCGGTAGGCTTACACCACAGAGGGAGGGAGGGGGGGGGGGGGATAGGGTTTCTGTCACGCAGGAGGGGGGGGGTATGTGGGGGGTGTATGTATGTGAACTTGTTTGTTTGCTTGTTTGTCGGTCCAACTATCTATCTATATATATTTACATTCATATCTTTATCCATTTATAAGTTTATACATACACACATACATACATTATATATATATATATATATATATATATATATATATATATATATACATATATATCCTAGAACGGCAGGGTGATGTGAGCTACAGAAGACAATAGATCTATAAAACAATAAGAATAAAACTAATGCCGCTGACGACAACAGCAATAATACCAATACCAATAACAACAATAATAACAACTGAGTAAGCGACCGACCAGGTTCCGCTGCGAAGCCCGCAATGTGGCAGCGGCAACGCAAACAGCCAAGCTTTGGCAGATTAGACGACATCACGTGCCAGGTAAGTCTACTTGAGCAAAGCTTGGCCGTTGCTTGACCTGGAAGGCCACTCACATGCACTCGCCCCCCCCTACCCCCCTTCTGCTCGCCCCCCCCCCCCTCCCCTTCTGCTCGCCCCTCTGGCCAGTCATGACGCGAAACATTAGATAATAATGTGTCAACAGCCTGGCATGGATTGGGGGTTAATATTGCATAAAAGACGCTTGGTAGCAGCACTAAGCCAGCTCAGGGGGAGGGGGTAGGGGGAGGCAGGGGGGGAGAGAGGGACAGTTGCATTGATAGGAAACCACAGAAGACAGTAATAAAACTGATAGTAATGCTAGTAATAAAACTAGTACTACTGCTGTTGCATATGGCGTCATCATCAAGGCTGTATGTGCATTTTCAGCAACAAAGCAAAATCCGAAATTCTGTGCTGCAATCAGCCCCAAGGAGAGAGGATAGCTACAAAGGGGGAGAGGGGGGGGGGGGTGCGCTATGCAACTTAGCACTTGAGTGACACTACGATGACGTGTCACAATGTGGCTGCGTTGCAAGGGGAGACAACCGCCGTAAACTGAGTGACACTGACAACCACCACAGCTGCACCATCTTTTACGCAATGCCACATAATTAAATAGGAAAATATATATTCATTATCTTACCCGTTAAACAAACCACTCCGAGTCGACAAAGCAAATATATATGATTGCCTTGTTAATTCTGATAAATATGTTACGTAGCGCACCAGTGACAAGAGGGGGGAAGGGGGAGGGGGTAAGAGCGTGAGTGAGAGTGAGAGAGAGAGAGAGAGGGACAATTTAAACAAAAGTAAATATAATTCCAAAACCGCATCTGTCATCTCCGGCTCCTCCACCTCGCCGCCCACCAGGTCAATAAAAGCGACTCCTCAAGCACAGACACGCGCCGCCCGCATTACCTGGCGCGGCGGGTGAAAGGGCAGACGAGGAGCGGTGACCAGGTGGCCGCGAGACTAATTCGCCGGCGAGGGAGGCGTTGACGCGCCACTGCATTAATAAGTTAATAGCTCGTTGTCTTAATCGCGAGGTCTCATTATGCTAATGACCCGCTCTATAATTACCTTGATCGCATTACATATATGAAGGGGGAGATAATGAACTCTGTTTATTCCTCTTATGGCTCCCTTTATGTTCCTCATTAACTATTTTTTCAATTGTATGTCACTTCATGCCATAAATACAACCAACAGTGAGTGACCTGTGTGCATGGACGCCTCACCATGTAGACCCGAGTCAGTATCATGCATCTGGCTGTATTGAGTGTATTCCCCCTGGAAATGACCCGAGAGCTCTGCCCTCGGCCGACGGCGAGAATATCACTCCGATAATGACATCAGACTCCGCCGCGGGCCAGGGTGCGTCCCACAGGGGGGACACCGAGTCGGGTTATTTCGGGCCGCGTCGTGACCGAGCGCAAGCAAGTGACAGGATTCGTGTCAGCTCCCGTATCCGACGCAGGACGACTCTCGCCGCTTACGTGTCTTGCTTCGACTACGAGCTCTCGTTATTCCGGATCTCGCCCTGTCTTGCTGCCGGGCGACTTCTCACTCTAGCCTCATCCAAGACTGCCTCGCTTCGCCTCTCCTCCCGCCCCGCCCCGCAGAGAGAAAATAGCCGCGGAATAAATTCAGATCTCGTGGACCGCATTGCAACAAAACACCTTTTCAGAATCTTGCCTCATGCGTGAATTCTTAAGAAATTTCAAGAGATAACAAGAAATATGTTAAAGAGTGTGTGCTAGACATATTCTTTCAAATCTTGCCGGTCAAAAAAAAGAAAAAATAATACAAAGCCAGATATTCCTAAAATGCAGAATAACAAGGCTGCAAATCTACTCACAGTAAGTGCATATGGCTGTTGCGAAACACGATGTTTATCTTCGGTCTCGCCTAACAGCGCTCGTGACAAGAAACATTCAAAACATTCTTCTCTGCCGGGATTCTCAGGCCCTCAGACCCTGAATCAATTAAGTCGCACGTCATGTTAGAATGAAAGGAAAACGAGAGATAAGGGCAGAGAACGAGACCCTCTGGTGCTGATGCAATTCGAAGAACTTACTTGTTACCCTTTGCCGCTTATGCAATCTTGAAATGTGACGACCTTGACACTTAAGTGGAGAATCACTTGGACCAAATGCCTCGCAAAAAACTCACATGAAGTGGCAAAATTTAAACAGACATACTCCCTCCCCTCTCTTTCACCGTTTCTTTCCTTGATTCTTTC
>BOPN01000129.1:682997-700497 GCA_017312705.2 Penaeus japonicus
AACGGAGTGGTGAAGGGAAGGGAAAGAATTGAAGCGGAGGAGATGGCAGAGAAGAAGGGTTTAGGGAAGAAAAAAAGGGGAAGGGAAGGGGTAGGCGAAGTGGTAGGCGAAGTGGTAGGGGAAGGAGAGGGAGAAGGAGAAGGAGAAAGAGAAGAAGGGGAAGGGGAAGGGGAAGGGGCAGGGGAAGGGGAAGGGGGAGGGGAAGGAGAAGGGGAAGGGGAAGGGGAAGGGGAAGGGGAAGGGGAAGGGGAAGGGGAAGGGGAAGGGGAAGGGGAAGGGGAAGGGGAAGGGGAAGGGGAAGGAGAAGGGGAAGGGGAAGGGGAAGGGGAAGGGGAAGGGGGAGGGGTTTGAGGGAGAAGGGAGGAGAGGGACGGGAGGAGACTGTTTCCGCTTGAACTCTTCGCTTTGCTCCCTGTCTTTGTTCCTGGAGTCTCTAACGATTCTCATATTTCCCTTTTGTCACTTCCTTCACAAACACATTTATTACTCCAATTCTATCTTCCTCTCTTCCTCTCCTTCTCCTTCTCCTTCTATTCCTCCTTCTCCTCCTCCTCCTTCTTCTCACTCTCCTGCTTCTTTTCCTTTTCCTTCTTTTCCCTCTCCTTCTCTCTCTCCCTCGTCTTCTTTATCTTCCTCTCCCCCTCCCCCTCCTCCCTGTCCCTGTCCCTCTCCCTCTCTCTCCCCCCTCCTTCTCCCTGTCCCTGTCCCTGTCCCTCACCCTCATACTCACCCTCACCCTCACCCTCTCCCCCACCCTCACCCTCACCCTTCCCCTCACCCTCACCCTCACCCTCACCCTCACCCTCACCCTTCCCCTCACCCTCTCCCTCACCCCCTCCCCCTCCCCCTCCCTTTCCCTCTACCACTGATGGTAGTGATGATGGTAATGATGAGCGTTCGCGTTAACCAAGACACGGCCCGCGACGGAGCAACGAAAGGGGCGACGCGAGGAAAGAGGAAAGGGGGTGAGAGCGACAGCGAGGAAGACGAAGCAGAGTGAGAATTCCGGGAGCAAAAAGCGACCTTCCGCGACGCAGGCAAAGAAATGTCCTCGTGCCTGCAAGCAGTTTCACGCCGGACGGACCCGCACAAAACAGTTAACACGCTGATCCGCTGATCCGAGACCACATAAATTCCAGTCAGAGGGGGGGGGACGGGCGTAAGGGGGGGAGGGAGGAACACAGGAAGAGGGAGGGGGAGGGGAGGGGGAAGGGGAGGGGCATAAAGGATGCAGGAAGGAGGGAAGGGGGCGGATTAAATTTCACCTTCAGGGAGGCGGGGGCGGACGGCGGGGAGTGCAATGAATAATCATTTCTTGCAATTCTCATTTTATTGAAAATTTCTTTCCGGGTTTATATTTGTCTTCCTCTTCAATATATTCGCATTCCAGTTCTCTCTCTCTCTCTCTCTCTCTCTCTCTCTCTCTCTCTCTCTCTCTCTCTCTCTCTCTCTCTCTCTCTCTCTCTCTCTACACACACACACACACACACACACACACACACACACACACACACACACACACACACACACACACACACACACACACACACACACACACACACACACACACACACACACACACACACACACACACACTCACTCACTCACTCACTCACTCACTCACTCACTCACTCACTCACTCACTCACTCACTCACTCACTCACTCACTCACTCTCACACACACACACACACACACACACACACACACACACACACACACACACACACACACACACACACACACACACACACACACACACAGAGAGAGAGAGAGAGAGAGAGAGAGAGAGAGAGAGAGAGAGAGAGAGAGAGAGAGAGAGAGAGAGAGAGAGAGAGAGAGAGAGAGAGAGAGAGAGAGAGAGAGAGAGAGAGAGAGAGAGAGAGAGAGAGAGAGAGAGAGAGAGAGAGAGAGAGAGAGAGAGCCGGGTAATAAGGCAGGGAACGAGGCTAAAGTGAGCCACAAGAGGACCAAGGAGTGGCCCCGCAACAGGGCGCATCGCCTCACGAGACGGCAATAACTCCCTCGACCACGGTCCGCGTCGCCAATCAGAACGCGGTCTTGGCAACGCAGGTCAAAGGTCACATTCTCCTGCCGCAGCCCTCGGGGGACCAAATACTCCAGAGATTCACAAAACAGTCAGGCCGGCAGCGGATATACCACAGCGCGTCTCACGATTCGGCGAAAAGCCCACAGCCGCGCGCCTCCCTCATCCCCGACAGCGAGTGCGAGAGAGAGAGAGAGAGGGAGAGGGAGTGGGAGAGGGAAAGGGAGAGGGACAGGGAGAGGAAAAGAAGGAGAGGGAGCGGGAGAGGGAGAGAAGGAGAGGGAGAGGAAGAGAAGGAGAGGGAGCGGGAGAGGGAGAGGGAGAGGGAGAGAAGGAGAGGGAGAGGAAGAGAAGGAGAGGAAGAGGGAGAGGGAGAGAGAGAGGGAGAGGGAGAGAGAGAGAGAGAGAGAGAGAGAGAGAGAGAGAGAGAGAGAGAGAGAGAGAGAGAGAGAGAGAGAGAGAGAGAGGGAGAGAGAGAGGGAGAGGGAGAGGGAGAGGGAGAGGGAGAGAGAGGGAGAGGGAGGGAGAGGGAGAGGGAGAGGGAGAGAGAGAGAGAGAGAGAGAGAGAGAGAGAGAGAGAGAGAGAGAGAGGAGAGAGAGAGAGAGAGAGAGAGAGAGAGAGAGAGAGAGAGAGAGAGAGAGATTTAATTAGATATAGTTTATTTGCAGGACAGTTTACATGCTCTGCAAAAAGCCAGGGTACGATGTCAAGCATCTATCCAAACTGGCTAAGCTTCTATTGAGTAAAGAGCTTAGTCAAGCATTAATCCTACATACCTGAAGGGCTGCATTATACTGGTTAACATATTTACATGTTTTATCTGGTCGGTAATAAACTTTTGTATCACTGCTCATGTCAAAGACAAGACCAGTGGCTATAATAAAATTAATATAGTCTACAAGTGATGTTCTTTATGCAGTGCTGTTCGATTGATAGGATGCAGTTTCCGTACAGCAAAGCAAGTAGTGGTTTGTGATTTAGCTTTTTTGTACAATTTGCAGTGCTGATATGTGACTGGTTTTGCATCCAAAATTGCATTCTGCACATATTGCATAGTATAATGATAGCCTATGCGTAGCCTGGTTAGTATAACTTGTTGCCTTCGTGACAGACCTTTATAAATTTCATAGGGACTGTCCATGTTTGGTGTCCCAGCAATACTTTCATAATGCCAGGGAGTGCCATGTCCATTATTTTTCATCTTTTCTGTAACCCATACCTGATCCTCATAATCTCTTAGACGTTAATACGTCTTTTCATCTGAGTAAGAGATAATGGTATAGCCGGAAATTTGATGTAGGATGTTTTTAGATGCCATGTTTTCTGGCCACACTTTCCGCACACTTTGAGAGAGTGAGAGAGTGAGAGAGAGAGAGAGAGAGAGAGAGAGAGAGAGAGAGAGAGAGAGAGAGAGAGAGAGAGAGAGAGAGAGAGAGAGAGAGAGAGAGAGAGAGAGAGAGAGAGTGATAGGGTAGGTGAGGGGGAGATAGACTAATATGGTAGTATAATGCAATAATGTAGTTAGGATCTTGTACGTGAAGTGAAGGTTGATATCCATGTAGCCAGTGGAAGGTGGAAAGAAAGAGAGAGGGACGAAAGACGGGTAGGAAGGATGTACACAGATAGGGATAGGGATAGGGATAGGGATAGGGATAGGGATAAAGATAGAGATAGAGATAGAGATAGAGATAGAGATAGGGATAGGGATAGGGATAGGGAGAGGGAGGGAGAGAGAGAGGGGGGAGGATGAGGAAAGGGATTATGAGCGAGAGAGGGAGGGGATTATTAAAAGTAAAGAGTGAGGCCAATGGTGGGGGGAGGAGAAGAGGAAGAGAGGGGGGCTGGAGAGAGAGAAGAGGGGGAGGGGGAGGGGAATGGGACGAGGGGAAGGACCGACCGATTCAGTAACTCAAAGGTTTTCCTGAAGGGATCTCCGAAGCAAACTCTCAGCCTCGCGACGAGATGAGGAAAATACCACACATGAAAACACAAGAGCCACAGGAAAAACACCTCCAGGAAAAGCAGGAGGCCCGCTGTTGACACTAAGCTGACTCCTTTGATGGCCTCCTTCCCCTCTTCTCCCCCCCCCTCCTTCCCCTCTTCTCCCCCCCTCCTTCCCTTCTTCCCCCTCCCTCTCCTGCCTTCTGTTGCTTTCCGGGCTCTTTTACGGGCTCGCCTTGCAAAGCCAGGGCTGAGCACAGGGCGGGGACGGGGGTTCAGAACCCTAGGATGCACGGCGGCCCGAAAGTGCGACAGTGGCGTTGCAGATTCCAGAACCAAGAGGCTGCGACAGGCCAAGAAGGGGCGCTCGGTGATCGCGTTCCCGTGTGCTATTAATGCAATTATATCTTAAGTGCATCTTAATTGGAACACATTAACTATAATCACAGCGATTCACTCATAGCAAGCAGTATAAAATGAACCAGGACTAGCGTGGGAACAAAGCGACGACACAAGGTATCCAGGAAACCCATCTCGACGCAACTCCGCGGTCATTACGAGACAGACGGGACACGGAGACAAGAAGAGAAGCGGGGAGGGCAACAAAGACCGCAAGGGGGGGGGGAGGCTTGCTTTGTGCTTGGCCGGCAGGGGAGGGGGGAGGGAGGATGGAGGAGGGGGAGGGAGGATGGAGGAGGGGGAGGGAGGATGGAGGAGGGGGAGGGAGGATGGAGGAGGAGGGGGAGGGAGGATGAAGGAGGAGGGAGAGGGTAGGGAGAAGGGAGGAGTAAGCAGAGAGGAGAGAGGGAGGGAGGAGGGAGTTAGTAAGGAAGGAGAGATGGAGGGCGGAGGGAAGGACATCTATGAGTATGGGAAAAAGGAAGGCGGAAGAGGGGGACGGGAATACACAGCGCTCAGTGTAATAGAGGAGTAACTAACTGTAGGGAAAGTGGAGTCGAGCGACGCGAGTGGATACACGACCTGTCCCTCCCAATGACAGCAAACGTCTTGGATGATAAAAAAAAAGGCGCCAATTTGGCCGGATGGCCGCAGCCTCCCCAGGGACGGGCGCCTTCCGAGCTCGGCTTAAAGGAAAACTTTGAAGCTAGGAAGTAAAGGCATTCACTGGAACGACGAGGCGGGAGAGCGGGGGGAGGGAGGGAGAGAGGGGGGAGGGAAGGAGGGAGGGGGAGGGAGGGAGGGAGGGAGGGGAGAGGGAAGGAGAGAGGGGGGAGGGAAGGAGGAAAGGAGGGAGGGGAAAGGAGAGAGGAGAGAGGGGAGGGGTTATGACTCTTGATGGAAATGGAAAGCAACGAACGAAGGGGAGATACCGAACTACAGAGGGGAGACGAGAGGTGGAGAGGTGAGGTGAAAGGAGACGTGGAGATGGTGAAAGGAAAAATCCTAATGGATGAGATACGATAGAAAGGAACGAATAAAAAAAAATCTAAGTACGAGAAGCGAAGAAAATAGCGAGACAGCACCGGAAAAGTTCAAAACAAACAGGAGGAAGAGCGAGGGAAAAGTTCGCGCGGGGGCCGCAGCTGACTCGGGAAACCGCCGATAAAGACGCGGAAGAAGACCGGAAGGAAGACGGAAAAAATAACGGCGCGAGCAAGCGAGTCAGCCCGACCGAAATCCCCGTCGGCGCTTCTCTAGCCGAGGAGGAGGACGACCGCGCACTCACCCAATGTCGAGCGAGCAATAGTCCTTCACCTGCAGGACTGAAAGCGCTCTTTATTCTCCTCCTTGACCTTGGCGCCGAGGCCGTGGCAGTATCCGGCGGTGCATTATCTGCAGCTTCGACAAGGACGCTCAACAATAAACCTTGCTCGGCGGCCCCGCCCTCCGCCCTCCACGACCTCTGGACGCGAAGGGAGGAAGTGAGGAGGGAGAAATAGCCGGCTCAAGGGGACGACAGTGCTCGAGGAAGAAGGCAAGTCATGGGTAAATGCGCGTCCTGAAGCAAGGACAGTTTCGTGGGAAATGCATCTGGGGAGGAAGTGAGCGCGGGGAAACCGCATGCGGGGGAGGAAACGGAGGAAGAAATATACAAGGGGAAATTCGTAGAGCTATATTCAACACACTGTGCAAGAACAAAAGTACATAGAAAGCATGTGAAGGAAAAGAAGAGAAAAAACAAATATGGAGGAAAGTAACCGTGAACGGAAGAAGAAGAAGCGATACGGCAGACAGCCGCCGCGAAACCAGTGTCGGAGAACCACTCAAGGTAGACCACGCAATGCGAGCGAAAAGGCGGGGGGGATGGCAGTCCCTGCAAGAACCGCAGGCAATTTTCGGTAAATGCAGACAATAGGGGAAGGCAGGTGCGTCGTGGCGCAGGGGAGAGGGGGGGGGCTCCTTGTCGGCGCGGGTAAAATGACGATGGGGGCAGGGTTGGAAAGTGAGAAGGGGGCGAAGGGGGCAAAGGGGTAAAGGGGCGAAGGGGGCAAAGGGGTAAAGGGGCGAAGGGGACAAGAAGGCGAAAGGGACAAGGGGGCAAGGAGGCAAGGGGGCGAAGATGGCAGGGTGGCGAAGGGGGTAAGAGGGAGAAAGGGATAAGGGGGCAAGAGGGCGAAGGGGCAAGAGACGAGAGCGTTTAAAAGGGAAGGAATAAAGCGAGCGAGGAAGGGAACAAAGGGAACCGAGGGAAACGGGGGGCGGGCGGAGGGCCTTAAACGGCAGGTGGATGTTTGTGTGGGTGCGGAGGGTGTGTGGAGGGGAGGGGATGTCAGTGACCCCACATGGCGAGGCCCGCCCTTCCGAGCGAGCCAGGTGAGCCCTGAGGTAAACTTTCACCTCATGACCACCTCCGCGACCTGCCCTGCCCGGCACACAGCCCCACCCCGCCCCCCCACCCCTGTACCCTCCCACTCGCTCCTAACCGATCCGTCCCTTGCATGGCTCCACCAACACTACTTCTTCTTCTTCTTCTTCTTCTTCTTCTTCTTCTTCTTCTTCTTCTTCTTCTTCTTCTTCTTCTTCTTCTTCTTCTTCTTCTTCTTCTTCTTCTTTTTACTACTCCTGCTACTTCTACTACTTCTACTACTATCACTACTACCTCTACTACTACCTCTACTACTACCTCTAATACTACCTCTTTTACTACCTCTTTTACTACCTCTACTACTACCTCTAATACTACCTCTACTACTACTACTACTACTACTACTACTACTACTACTACTACTACTACTACTACTACTACTACTACTACTACTACTACTATGACTACTACTACTACTACTACTATGACTACTACTACTACTATTACTATGACTACTACTACTACTACTACAATTTCTCCTTATACTTCTACTACTTATCCTACTACTACTTATCCTACTACTACTACCACTGCTACGCCTGTTACTACTGCTACTACTACTACTTATCCTACTGCTTCTCTTGCTATGACTTCTACTACTACTGCTACAAATACTACTTCTACTTCTACTACTTCTACTTCTACTACTTCTATTACTTCTCCTGCTACTACTACTATTTCTCCTACTACAACCATTACTACTATAACACTACAACTCCAACTACTTCTCCTACTACTACTACTACCACTATTACTACCACTACTACTACTACTACTACTACTACTACTTCTTTTACTACTTCTACTACTACTACTACTACTACTACTACTACTTCTTTTACTACTTTTACTACTACTACTACTACTACTACTACTACTTCTTTTACTACTTTTACTACTACTACTTCTACTACTACTACTACTTCTTTTACTACTTTTACTACTACTACTTTTACTACTACTACTTTTACTACTACTACTACTTCTACTTCTACTACTTCTACTACTTCTGTTACTACTAATACTACTACTGCTACTACTACTACTATTATAGCCGCTAGGATAGTGCAATGGATAGCGTGCAGGCCTCACGTCCTTGAGGTCGGTAGCCCTGACCAGGCCCGTGAGTTTCCACTGTCGCCTGGTGGTCACTGCCATGCCTGGTCAGCACGGTGGGTAAGGACCAAGCTCGGATCGAGTCAACACGCGTTGGCACATTCTCTCACGAGTCAGCATATGCTGACACAGGCAGGCTCGTCTCAGTGCACATAAGCCCGGCGAAGTATCTGCTTCGCAAATCCAGCTTATCCTTAACTATTATTATTATTATTATTATTATTATTATTATTATTACTACTACTACTACTACTACTACTACTACTACTACTACTACTACTACTACTACTACTACTGCTACTACTACTACTACTACTACTACTGCTACTACTACTACTACTACTACTTCTTCTTCTTCTTCTTCTTCTTCTTCTTCTTCTTCTTCTTCTTCTTCTTCTTCTTCTTCTTCTTCTTCTTCTTCTTCTTCTTCTTCTTTTTTCTGTTTCTCTTCTTCTTCCTCCTCCGTATCCTTCACCACACAATCCTTCCCTCCTTCACCACATCATCCTTCCCTCCTCTATTACAACCACAACCTCCTTCCCCTCCTCCATCCAGCAAAACCTCCGCTCCTCCTCCTCCTCCCCCTCCTCCCCCGCCACCCTTCGCACCCTCGCATCGCTGTTAATGTCCCCACAAAAGGGTTGAAAAATGCCGTTTCCAATTAGCGGCTTAATCACGACCTGCAGCGGAATAAAAAGTCTTGTTGTCGTCCTGAGCGCCACTCGGAGGGACGTCAATACCGCGGCCTCCACGTCAAGGGCCTGAGGCACCGAGGGAGCCAAACAACGCCGTCAATGAAGATGCGCCAAAAGGTGAAAAATGCAGTTCAAACAGAAACAAACGAACTTCAAACAGAATCGACATAAGAAGAGAGGTAAGTAAGCGCAAGCATATTATATATAAATGGAAACTAAAAACAAATATTAAACCCAAGGCAACGACAAAGAATGAAACCAAAATAAAACCAAAGCGAAGCGAGAAGCCGACAAATATAAACAAGTAAGACTCCGACCCCGAAAAACAAAAACATATCGCATAGCAGAACAAACAGTATCATATAAAAACTAAACAGATCACAAAAACACACAAAACAAGACAAAACAAATTTGCACAACACCAATCAAGACCAATAAACCAAAGACAAACAGCGGAGGCTAAACGGCGCTGCGCTGGTGTCCACTGCCTCAGAGGAAGGCCTTCCGCCAGATATGCACTCGTTGGCATCACAAAAATGGCATTCGAATTTCGCCGGTATTATTGCACAATGCCAGGTGACGTCACAAGTGCTGCTTCACTCCAGCCTCAAGATTTGACCCTCGAGCGGCTCAGCATCGACATCAACACATCATACAAAAACATACACACATTAATTTCAGTCTACATAACTGAATGTATGTGTATTTGTACTTTATATATATATATATATATATATATACAAATTTTTACCTCCCTGACCGAGACTCGAACCCGCGCCGTAAGATTGACATATATATATATATATATATATATATATATATAAAGCAGACATATGCATTCATTTATGTATGTATGTATGTATGTATGTATGTATGTATGTATGTATGTATGTATGTATGTATGTATGTATGTATGTATGCATGTATGCAGACATACGCATTCATTTATGTATGTATGTATGTATGTATGTATGTATGTATGTATGTATGTATGTATGTATGTATGTATGTATGCATGTATGTATGTAATTATGTAAGTAAGTATGTAAGTAAGTATGTAAGTAAGTATGTAAGTAAGTATGTAAGTATGTATGTATGTATGTATGTATATGTATATATGTATATACATATATTTGTATATTTATATATATATATATACATATATATGTATACTTATATATAAATATATAAAAATAAATATATAAATACATATATAAATACACACAAATACACACAGACAGACACACACACACAATTAAACAAACGAAGAAACAAAGAAACAAAGAAACAATCAAACAAGCACACAAACACACACACACACGCACACACACATTATATATATATATATATATATGTGTATGTATATACATATATATATATATATATACATACATACATACATATAAGAAGACGGAGAAGGGGAACAGGAAAGAGAGGGGGCAAGGGAAGGGGAAGAGAGACCCGCGGCCCGAGAAAGGCAAAGCAAGCGGTGCCCGACCCCCCCCCCCCCCGAGCGCCCGAATGCACAGCGAAGCGACTCGCCGAGAGCGCCGAGCAACGAACCCAAAGTTCTCGTATTTCCCGCCGGCAAATCTCCTCCCTCTTCAAGTCGAGTCTTAATACACAAACTGAAGCCACCGATTTCGCCTCGAAAGTTTATTCTGCTTAAGCTCTGCTCGCATATTAAGTTTCTAATCCGAGGCGGCGCTGTAATCACGGCGAGGCGACGCCGCAGCTCTCGCCCATCGCCGCACGCCATTTGCAACACTTGCAGCTTTCAGTTCCCGAGAGAGCACACCTGCTGACCAGAGCGCCTCGCTTCAAGTCGAAGGATATCGGACCTTGCCAGGTCGATCCTTTTGATAAGCCAGCTTTCTTCTTACCACTACTGAGAGAAAGGACACGCGACCCGCCCTCCTGACCCCCCCCCCCCCCAACCCGCCTCCGCTGCTTCCGACGCATTCAGGGTGAAACAAGAGGTCACGTTGGGTCACAGGAACTCTGCTCCAGATCCGCTCCGGGTTTGCGTATCCCTACCGTGTGGAACGGCCTTCCCGATAAGAGCACGGCCTGTGCTACAAACCTCCGATTGGCGATCTTTCTCCACATACCTGCAACAGACAGAGAGAAACGTCAGTCAAGTCCTCAAGGAAAGAAATCAGTTCATAACAATAAAATGGATCATACTGTCTAATTAAAAAAATAAATAAATAAACCGTGAATGAGTGAGCACACTTCTAGGCGTGTTTTATTCGGGGCGCATTGGAGGCAAACTAATTAGGCCTATGAGGAGGGGAGGCCGCTCTGGCCTCGCTCCCGCCGCCCCTTCCTGCTACCAGGCTTCCTTCCCCCTTCCCCCTTCCCCTTTCCCCCTATCCCCCTTCCCCCTTTACTCTTTCCCCCTTCCCCCTTCCCCTGCCCCCTCCTCGCTCGCCCTCTCCCCTTCCTTCCCCCATGGTGAGCGAGGGTCATGAGTGGCAGACGGCGATGAGGCGTACGCGGTGGAGGAGGGCGAGGAGGGCGAGAAGAGGCGAGGCGGGGACGGCGAGGAAGGCGAGAAGAGGCGAGAAGAGGCGAGAAGAGGCGAGGCGGGGACGGCGGCAAGGACAACTTCTCCGTTACGGCAGCCAAGTGACAAGGCCGCGGATGAGTCACGACTCATATCAACACTGTGCACTGTCGAGCGCGAACTGAATATGAATTTAAACACGCACACACACACACACACACATACACACACACACAAACACACACACACACACACGCACACACACACGCACGCACGCACGCACGCGCACACACACACACACACACATACACAAACACACACATAAACATAAACATAAACAAAACAAACATAAACATAAACATAAACACACGCACGCGCGCATACATACAGACACGCACACGAACACGCATACACACGTACACGCACACACACGCACACTCAAACATATATTTATGCATACATGTATAGCGTGACTGCGTGAGCGAGCAACGAAAGCGGCTAAAGGGGCGAGAGAAACGGCTGCGCTCCCCAGGTGGTGACAGACCAACAGCAGCACCAGCTGGCGCGGCGCTGCGAACGAGGCCCGCTCTCCCGCGGCACAAGGCTAAAGGGAAGGGGGGGGGAGGAGGAAGGGAAGGAGAGGGAGGGATGCAAGAGAAGGAGGGAGGGAGGAAAAGAGGGAGGGAGGGAGGGAGGGAGGGAGGGAGGGAGGGAGGGAGGGAGGGAGGGAGGGAGAGAGGGAGAGGGAGAGAGAGAGAGAGAGAGAGAGAGAGAGAGAGAGAGAGAGAGAGAGAGAGAGAGAGAGAGAGAGAGGGCGGAAGAGAGGGGGGTCGGGAAGAGTGGAAGAGAGGAACAGAGGAAAAGAGGAACAGGAGAAAAGAGGAGGGAGAAAGAACGGAAGAGGGGAGAAAGGTAGAAAGGAAGGGAAGGAGGGACGGGAAGGGAGGCGTAGGAAGGTAATGCCAATTGGATCCGTAAATAAAACGTCGAAACATGACAGAAGCAGAAAGCGAGACACGTAAACAAACAAAACAGACGAGATCCATCGAAGAAAGGCCTACCATCTGACAAACCGAAAGACGGCGATCAGAGGAGAGGCGCCCTCGAAAGAATCGCGTCCAAACCCAGAGAAGTATTGGCGGCGCACGAGGGTCCTGGGGCATTGATTCTTCAGCGTCTGCTGAGATGAAACAATCGGGTGTGCAATCAGCATCTTTTAATTGCAACTTCATGGAAGGTGGCCCTACTTCCGGCTGCGCTGCAAGAAGATTAAAATCGGAAAGTCATCCGCGGGGGCCAGCGACAGCAGCGGCACAGAGCGGCGCCAAGCGATACGCGCCAGCGGAAGAAAAGCCCCCAACGGAGTGGACGCGCAGTGAAGAAGCGCCTTCAGTCCGCCTGCCAGGGAGGCTTATCCTCCGCCGCCTCCTGCCACGGCCTCTTTCCTCAACATCGTGGGACGACGGGGCCGGCAGGTAGGATCGCGGGGCGACGTAGGCCCGCGAGAACAAAAAGCGTATTCAGGAAGGGGAGGGGAGGGGGGGGGCAGCATCCCATCCTAGGCATCCTGCACAGATGCGTCTCTCGTGAGCTCCCCTTAAAGGACCTCCCGCTGTCAGCCGCGCCTCGCCCTTTCCTTTACAGGACTCAACTTACCTCCCGGGCCTTGCTGGCGTGGAGGGCGTCCTACAACACATAGCAACATTCTCAGGGTTTATTTATCATACTTTTACTGATATCTGCATCACTCCTCGGATAGCGAAAGGCGGCCGCCGGACAGCGGTTCCCGGAAGGAAAGAACGACACGACATTGCTGCTTCTACTTCTTTTTATTCTTCACTTCTTTTTCCACATCTACTTTTTCTCCTTCTCCTTCTCCTTCTCCTTCTCCTTCTCCTTCTCCTTCTCCTTCTCCTTCTCCTTCTCCTTCTCCTTCTCCTTCTCCTTCTCCTTCTCCTTCTCCTTCTCCTTCTCCTTCTCCTTCTCCTTCTCCTTCTCCTTCTCCTTCTCCTTCTCCTTCTCCTTCTCCTTCTCCTTCTCCTTCTCCTTCTCCTTCTCCTTCTCCTTCTCCTTCTCCTTCTCCTTCTCCTTCTCCTTCTCCTTCTCCTTCTCCTTCTCCTTCTCCTTCTCCTTCTCCTTCTCCTTCTCCTTCTCCTTCTCCTTCTCCTTCTCCTTCTCCTTCTCCTTCTCCTTCTCCTTCTCCTTCTCCTTCTCCTTCTCCTTCTCCTTCTCCTTCTCCTTCTCCTTCTCCTTCTCCTTCTCCTTCTCCTTCTCCTTCTCCTTCTCCTTCTCCTTCTCCTTCTCCTTCTCCTTCTCCTTCTCCTTCTCCTTCTCCTTCTCCTTCTCCTTCTCCTTCTCCTTCTCCTTCTCCTTCTCCTTCTCCTTCTCCTTCTCCTTCTCCTTCTCCTTCTCCTTCTCCTTCTCCTTCTCCTTCTCCTTCTCCTTCTCCTTCTCCTTCTCCTTCTCCTTCTCCTTCTCCTTCTCCTTCTCCTTCTCCTTCTCCTTCTCCTTCTCCTTCTCCTTCTCCTTCTCCTTCTCCTTCTCCTTCTCCTTCTCCTTCTCCTTCTCCTTCTCCTTCTCCTTCTCCTTCTCCTTCTCCTTCTCCTTCTCCTTCTCCTTCTCCTTCTCCTTCTCCTTCTCCTTCTCCTTCTCCTTCTCCTTCTCCTTCTCCTTCTCCTTCTCCTTCTCCTTCTCCTTCTCCTCTGCTCAGTCTGTTCTCCTCCTCCTTTTCCCTATCTCCTTGTCCTCTTCACCTACTCCTCCCCTACACTCTATTCCTCTCTTCATTTTCTTCTTTCCTTCTCTCCCTCATCAGGCACCTGCAAGTCATTAGATTCCGAGCTACAGGATAACAACGCTGGCGCCGAAGGTCAGGGCGCGGGAGAGAAGGAGGAGACAGTCGGCGGGCCGCAGGGGCCGTGGATGCGGACGACGTAAAGGAGAAGCAGTCAAAGGCAAGCGAAGGAAAGAGGAAGAAAATTTACCTCTGGCGCAAAGTAAACCCTCCGTTACTAACAAAAACAAAAACAAAACAAAAAGAAAACACATTTTTAGCTGTATAATTCCGAGTACCGACGGCGACGTGGCACCGTCCTGCAAGGAGTGCCGGGGAAGTGATGAATGAGGCAGAAAAGAGCGAGACAGTACTTACAACAAAACAACCCGTCACAGGACCGCTTCCCTGCCAATAATAGTAGCGCCAAGACGACGATACGCACACGAACACAAGTAAACCAAAACACCATAACACCGCCTTAACTAACCATTCAAGTACATACGATACAGGTAAATACACGCCCACCGACCAATCGACGACAAATGACAGCCAGACACAAACACAGACAGACGTATACACCCCCCCCCAAGCCCTGTTCCCCTGTCAAAGACACACAAAGAAAGCAAAAGATTCAATAATCAATAAGAGATCTAACTCAATGCGATAAGGAATCATCAGCCTGTCCTCCAGACCGTCCACACACGGCCCCGAGTGGGACAAGCGACGCTTTGTGCTACCAGAGGACTTTTGGGCCACCAAAGGGAAGACACACACACACACACACACACACACACACACACACACACACACACATATATATATATATATATATATATATATATATATATATACATATATATCCCCCCGCTTTGGCTCAGCCTTCCTCTGGCTCAGCATCCTCTGTCACTGTGTATTTTCTCTCTCTCGGCACTGGCACCTACGCTTTATCAGTTTGTCCTCCTCCTCCTTTTCCCTATCTCCTTGTCCTCTTCAGCTACTCCTCCCCTTACACTCTTTTCCTCTCTCCATTTTCTTCTTTCCTTCTCTCCCTCATCAGGCACCTGCAAGTCATTAGATTCCGAGCTGGGATAACAACGCTGGCGCCGAGAAAGGTCAGGGCGCGGGAGAGAAAGAGGAGACGGTGAGGGCGGGCCGCAGAGGACGTGGATGCGGACGACGTAAAGGAGAAGCAGTCAAAGGCAAGCGAAGGAAAGAGGAAGAAAATTTACCTCTGGCAAGAGCAAGCCCCCTCCGTTACTAACAAAAACAAAAACAAAACAAAAAGAAAACACATTTTTAGCTGTATAATTCCGAGTACCGACGGCGCCGTGGCACCGTCCTGCAGGAGTGCCAGGCAAGTGATGAATGAGGCAGAAAGAGCGAGATGATGCCACAGCAAAACAACCCGTCACAGGACCGCTTCCCTGCCAATAATAGTAGCGCCAAGACGCGACGGAAGTACGCACACGAACACAAGTAAACCAAAACGCACATAACGCATACTTAAGCGTACATTCAAGTACATACAGACACACAGGTAAACCACACGCCCACCGACCAATCGACGACCGACTGACAGCCAGACACAAACACAGACAGACGTATACACCCCCCCCCCAAGCCCTGTTCCCCTGTCAAAGACACACAAAGAAAGCAAAAGATTCAATAATCAATAAAGAGATCCACACACTCAATGCGATAAGGAATCATCATTGTCCTCCCCGGAGCCGTCCACACACGGCCCCGAGTGGAACAGAAAGCGACGCTTTGGCCGCTGCCAGAGGGACTTTGGGCCACCAAGGAAGACACACACACACACACACACACACACACACACACACACACACACACACACACACACACACATATATATATATATATATATATATATATACATATATATATAAATATATGTATATATACATATACATATAAATATATATACACATACATATACTTATAAATATGTATACATACATATACATAGACATAGACATAGACATAGACATAGACATAGACATAGACATAGACATAGACATAGACATAGACATAGACATAGACATAGACATAGACATAGACATATACATATACATATACATATACATATACATATACATATACATATACATATACATATACATATACATATACATATACATATACATATACATATACATATACATATACATATACATATACATATACATATACATATACATACACATACACATACACATACACATACACATACACACATACACATACATATATATATATATATATATACATATATATATATATACATATATATATACATATATACACATATATTTTATACACACACACACATATATATATATAAATAAATACATATATGCACCGCAGTGATCAGTACACATCAAGCCATCGATTCTTAATTTAATAATGATGCCATTCTCATCAACAGCCCTCGCATCTGAATCATGAACCTCATGGTCATAAAACAAACTCAAATTTGAATGAAAACAGTAAAAAGTAGCCACTGACTACAGTAATAAAAACGCTGGTTACCGCACTCGTAACACCAAGGAAAAAGAGGACAGTCAATATCGTCGCGATGTCTGTCGGGGAGGTCTGTCGGGGTCGTCTGTCGGGACGTCTGTCGGGGAACGTCTGTCGCTCCGCCCCGCCCACAACTCGGCTGGGAGGGGTTGGACAACACTAATTCGTATCCGGACCAAACCGCTGCGACACTAATTGCGATAAATACTAGATACTAACAATGCACGAAATTGCAGTCCTGACGTTGGCGGTGCGACGGCTTCTAACGTGGCTACACAGGGCTCACGAAGGAAGAAAAACGGAGAGCGGACTTTACTGAGAATTAGTCTGTGTAAAGTCTGACCTCTTCGCGACACATTTTTGTTCGTTCGTTCGTCCTTTTTCGCTTCGGCCAATACTGACACGCGCCTTCGTTTTCTGGCTTTCGTAGGTCTCCGATTTTCGTCTGGTTGAGTTCGTGCATTCGTGTTAATGTATCTTAACAACTTTTCACAAAGACATCGCGCGGTGCCTTTGTTCATTGCTTTCAGTCGTGTCACAATCTTTTGATTCCGTAATTAAGAAATCGACAGACTTCAGGTAGTTTCGAAAGGTTAAATACCGGAAGTGTCTGACAGTGCATGCAATTACAGTCGATGCAATTACAAAATCCTATTAGGCGAGCATTAAATCAGTTGTTTGAGTTTGTTTTTTGCAAGATCCTATAAATACCATGAATACAAAGCCTCCTTCTTTTAACAAGAGCGTCCGACGCAAGAGTTGTAAAACTAACTTTCGTTGCCACGAATGCGTCCGTTTGGGCCGCCGTCCGAAAATGGATTTCTTTTCGCGCTTCGTTCAGCTTCTTGCGCCAACTATAGAAGCAAAAACTAGCAAGGACTTAAGAATGATTACTGAACAGAAGACCCTGAATTTTCCAATGTTGTTTGCTTCATGTTTGCTTCAAATAGGCTTCCCAGATACGCAGAGAAAGGTAATAAAATATCTTCTTTACTTAGCACCGCCTCCTTTTTCACATCTAAACCACAAACTTTGTCCTCAGTCACCTC
>BOPN01000129.1:705497-712997 GCA_017312705.2 Penaeus japonicus
AGGAGGAGGAGGAGGAGGAGGAGGAGGAGGAGGAGGAGGAGGAGGAGGAGGAGGAGGAGGAGGAGGAGGAGGAGGAGGAGGAGAAGCGGTCCAGACGCCCTGGGCCGCCGCTGAGTCTGGCGCGCCGGCCTCCGAGGGACGAATGAATGAATGAACGGACGGCGTAATCAGGATACAATGCATGCTAATAACCGCGTCTCATGCGTGTAGACGGAGATGCCCGGACAAAGAGTCACTCAGAGTGAATTACGTGCGCGCGCGCGCGCGTGTGTGTGAGAGAGAGAGAGAGAGAGAGAGAGAGAGAGAGAGAGGGGGGGGGGTGAATATGGTGTACATATGTTTATGTCCATTACAACGTGTTCAGCTGCATTTGCGCTTGTTTATCTTTTTTCCTGACATGGGAGGAGAGGCGCGCCTGTGCGTGGCTGTGAGCCATTAAGGCCGTCTTCAAGCAGTCATCCAGCCTACTTGTGCCTGCAGTCTGCATAGCGATCGAGACCGCAAGTAAGCATCACAAATGAAGCAATAACAAAGTGTCTTTCTTCCCCGCGCGGCTTGTAAATGCTAATCCGCGCCGTAAACCGCCTCGCAGACAGCAGCCTCGCGGCCCAAGATGCGGCGCTGGCAGGAGACCCTGGCTAGGAGGGCAGTCGCGGCGACCATAATGGCGTCCTGTGAGGAGCTCTGGCGTGGGAGTGTTTATCCTCAGAGATACCAAGGGCGTGTGGCATGTCTCAGAGCACCCCTCTTCCTCCCTTACCATACCCCAACGTCCCCATCCCCATACCCGTCCCCGTCCCCGTCCCCGTCCCCGTCCCCGTCCCCGTCTCCGTCCCCGTCCCCGTCCCCGTCCCCGTCCCCGTCCCCGTCCCCGTCCCCGTCCCCGTCCCCGTCCCCGTCCCCGTCCCCGTCCCCGTCCCCGTCCCCGTCCCCGTCCCCGTCCCCGTCCCCGTCCCCGTCCCCGTCCCCGTCCCCGTCTCCGTCCCCGTCCCCGTCCCCGTCCCCGTCCCCGTCCCCGTACCCCGTCCCCGTCCACGTCCACGTCCACGTCCCCGTCCCCGTCCCCGTCCCCGTACCCCGTCCCCGTCCCCGTCCCCGTCCCCGTCCCCGTCCCCGTCCCCGTCCCCGTCCCCGTCCCCGTCCCCGTCCCCGTCCCCGTCCCCGTCCCCGTCTCCGTCTCCGTCTCCGTCCCCGTCCCCGTCCCCGTCCCCGTCCCCGTCCCCGTCCCCGTCCCCGTCCCCGTCCCGTCCCCGTCCCCGTCCCCGTCCCCGTCCCCGTCCCCGTCCCCATTCCTATCCCGCCCCCATACCCGTCATCGTACCCATCCCCATCCCCATCCCCTCCCCCTCCCCCTCCCCATCCCCATCCTCGTCATCGTCCCCATCCCCACCCCCATCCCCATTTCCATCCCCTTCCCTATCCCCTATCCCCTTCCTCTTCCCCGTCCCCCTGCTTTCCACTTCACTTCCCATACTGCGATAACCGCGATAGGGCGGTGCTGCAACGAGGTGCGCGTACGTGGACGGAGAAACAAGTGTCTTGAAACACCGAGGGGAGAAGGGGGTGCGTCTGGCAGCAGGGGGAGGGGGGAGGAAGAGGGGAGGGGCGAAGGAGAGGGGGACATGCGCGCCACAATTCTCAGAACACGGCCGCCGCAATACACCAAGAGAGCGGCACATAACCGCAATAAACATTCTAATCAAGGGCGGTTAAACTCCATGCCTCCCTCCCTCCCTAAGAGCTTACCTCTCCTTCCCTCAGTCGTACTTTCTCTCTCTCTTTCTCCCTCTCTGTCTTTGTCTCTGTCTGCCTGCTGCCTGCCTGCCTGCCTGCCTGCCTGTCTGTCTGTCTGTCTGTCTGTCTGTCTGTCTGTCTGTCTGTCTGTCTGTCTGTCTGTCTGTCTGTCTGTCTGTCTGTCTGTCTGTCTGTCTGTCTGTCTGTCTGTCTGTCTGTCTGTCTGTCTGTCTGTCTGTCTGTCTGTCTGTCTGTCTGTCTGTCTGTCTGTCTGTCTGTCTGTCTGTCTCACATAAATATATATACACATACACATACACATACACATACACACACACACACACACACACATACACATACACACACACACACACACACACAATATAGCCCCCAAACGGGAGCGTAATGAACCAAGCGACCCTTTCCGAGTCTGCGGCGTGACTCATGGTCGCCCGCACGTGAGGATGCTCCGGCGCTCGCCATGCTCGCCCTGATAACACCGTGATAAGTGCTTCGTGAGGAACAGGAGGGGAGGATAATGAGGGGAGGATGAAGAGCCAATCCAGCCGAGTGAGGGGAAGAAGGGAGAGGTGTGGTGGAAGAAGCATGAGGAATATCTCGCGCCAGGAGGGGAGAGGGGGGAGGGGAGGGGGAATTCACCTTCTATCAGAGATTAGGAACACGCAATCTCTCGACTGGGACGATAATGGGCTGCTGGGGCAGGCACGGCTGGCAGGGAAGCGCACGGAGGGAGGGAGCAGAAGCGCAACCTGCGGCAGGAGCGGGAAAGGGCTAAGCCACGCCACTCCGCTGCCTGTCACTGGGCCTCAACTCAGCCGATGGATAGTGCAATTGGCACGTCAAGGCACTGAAGTGTCATGCGGACGCAATGCTCTGCAATGATGCCACGGGACAATGGTGCGTGCATCAGCGATGCCATCTGTGCCCGGCTCTAATTTCGGAGGCGAGGCTCATACCCCAGTGAACGTGGACAGACGACCCGACCCGTCTTCGAGGCAGTGCGGCGCGCCTAACCTCCCACTCCTCGCACCGGCGTTCGAACCCCCGAGAGCCAGGAAGCGAACCTCATCGTCGCCGCGAAGAACAGTTCCGGAGGACGGCTCGTGGCGGATGACACTCATGGGCTCCGCGCCAAGCCACCGCCGCCGCCAGGATCCCGATTTCCGAACGCCGCGTTCACTGCGTGGAAGCGCCCCTAAAAACGGCAAGAGCTAGAAATAGGAGGCAGAGGAACAAGAGGAGGCGGAGGAGGAGGAATCAGTCGGCTAGGCCTGCGTCCGCTCCGACCGTGTGTCCGCGCGGCTGATGAATAAATCGAGTAAGATAGACACACAGGAAGCGACCCTCCGTTGTCGCTATCACCCCTCCCCCGTCCCCGTAACCCCCCTAAAACCCCCCCTTCCACTTGAGCCCCCCTCCCCCCCATTCCTCCCCGGCCCCCTCATCACTGCGGAGGGTTTTTGGACACTTTTAAGGGAGAGAGGTTGATGGAACGAGGGAGGACGGGGGGAGGGGGGGGTTGCATGAGAGGTGTGTGTGAGAGGGAGGGAAGAGGGTCTCCAGGCACGGTTATCGGGAAGAAGTCGGGAGAGAAGGGAGAGGGGGAGGAAGCAAAGGAGGGGGAGGGTAGGGTATGGGGACTCGGGAAGGCTTCCTGCGGCCCTCTTAAAACCATTCGGGCTCCACTCGAAAATCGGAAAACAAAGCGGTTTATCACTCTGGCTCTCGGCTGGGCTGGGGTGGGCAGGGGTGGGGTAAGGTGGGCTGGGGTGGGTTGGGGTGGGCTGGGGTGGGGGAGCAGCGGAGAAGCCATGCAGTTCGCCAGATTAAACGTTCGCTAATGCTCACAAAGGCGATTGCGTCGCTCTCTGTCACGGTTCAGTAATGGACATAAACAGGAGTGAAAATGCAACATGAACTACGTACTCTAATGCAACATGGGGTATGGGCCACAACTAGTTTAACATGAAATGAACTAAGCATTGCACCGCTAACTAGTTTAAGCAACGAGAAATAAAGATGTTTGACCCGCATATCTTGGTGTAAAGTGAAAAAATAAACGGGTTTCAAAATATATATCAGAGAATGACAATGTGCAAAAAAAGCTGCACCATTGTAACGATTTTTTTCACTGCAAATAAATACATATGCAGGCGCGTTAACGTTGAACATCCTATGACGCAATGAGTGTGGGACACAATGCAACGGGACAGGCGCTAAATCTCTTAACACAGTGGTCGTCTACATAACACCTTATACAATAGAGTGCAACTGGATATTTACATGAATCCATTATTGCATAGAGAAACAAACACACACACACACACACACACACACACACACACACACACACACACATACACACACACAAATACCTATCTATCTAATACATATGTATACCTATTTCTATTCCTCTGCCCGTCTATCTCTCAAATGTACGACGAGACCAAAAGAATTGTCCCACTGACACTTCCATATAATCGAAACTCTTGTGCCCAGGAGATTCTCAACAAGTCTATCGCAAAGCACCTGCGTCCGGAGGAATAAAGGGGCGGTCAGCATTAGCCCACGACCTTTAGACGAATGTTACTTGCCCATCACGAGAGATGAGGCTAGTGGCGGCGGCGGCGGCATATTTACACATACATATACATATATATATATATATATATATATATATATATATATATATATATATATATATATATATAAATATATATATATATATATATATTATATATATATATATATATATATATACATATATATATAATTTTGTGGCAGTGTTTTATAACATCTTTATTATGCATTACTGTGCTTTTGTTTTTTGTGATTCATGTGTATATATATATTTATTTATTTATTTATTTACTTATTTATTTATATATATACATATATATACACACATATATGTATATATATGTATATGTACGTATATATATATATATAAATATATATATATATATATATATATATATATATATATTTATTTATATATATATATATATATATATATATATATATTTATATATATATATATATTCATATATATATATATATATATATATATATATATATATATATATATATATATATATATATATAAAAATCAGCGAAGGGCAAACCTTCCCTCGGCAGAGAAGGAAATCTCGGGCAGCGCGAGCCCATTCCGGAAGGCCGCACGGAATCTCGCCGAGCGTTATCTTCTCCCTCGCGCGGGAGAGGCACGGCCCTGGCAAGCGTTACACACACGCGGAACTGCCTGTTGGCACTCGCGACCGTACGTGAAGCAGCGATTTGGAGTGCCAGATGGATGTGGGTAGGGGGAGAGGGTTAGGAGGAGAGGGCTGGGAGGGGAAGGGGGAGAGGGGAGAAAGAAAGAGAGAGAGAGGGGGTGGGAGAGAAAGAACGGGAGAGGGGGAGAAAGAGAGAGAGAGAGAGGGGGGGGGGGCTTCAACAAACTCAGAGGATCTTGATACTTGTTTAATAAAAATACAGAAGCTCTTAAAAGGCAGCACTGGGGTTTGTCTTGCAAGATGTTGTGGTTGTGAAAGCAGAGGTCTGCTTCCAGCAAAAGTGTGGAAATTAATAATACCACTCACTAGTTACAGTGTCGGGTCAGGTCTAATGCTCTGCAGTTTCAGCGTCTGTGACGTCAGATCCTGGTCCTGGTGTCCCATGGGTCAGTTCCAAACACATGTCTGCCATGTGGACTTGGCATCACATAATTTGGTAAAATGACAGTGACCTTGCAACTGCACATTGAGAGGATGTTTTTGAATACCTACATTTGTCCCACTACACCATGCTTCAAAATGCCACCCAAGGCTGTCCATTATGAGCTTCTGCAGATGATACATAAGTGCAAAGAGCCTCCGACTTTCTTTTACACCAACCGAACAAGTTTTTTTTTTATAAACTGGTGGCAGCAGTGGGATTCAAACCTGTACCTACAAAGAGACATGAACTAATGGTGAAATTTGAACAGGCGAGGATGCGTTAGCATTCTCAAGGAAAGTGAAATAAAATAAAATAAAGAGTCAGAGCTAAACTGACAAATACCAAGACTGAGATCCTGACTGACAGAGAGCAAAAACACTTGCGGCACAGCATCACAGTGCGAAGTATCCTCCAATCACTCTCAATTTCCTTCCTCCACATTGTCCCCCTTCTGTTCTCTCCATCTGCCTCTGTGGCCTTTTCCTCATCTACGTAGAAATGAATTCTAAAGGAAGACAAGACATCCACCCTATAAATGCCATTGAAGGTCACTCTCGGATCGAAAAAGCAGAGCAAGGAAAGGGCTGGCACTCAAGTAAAACAAAGAAAGCTCAAATTAGTAAAAAAAATAATAAAATAAAAAAGTGCAGAGGACGATTCAAGAGACTAACAAAAGACAACGAGAGGAAACTGGAAGAAGCACTATACAGTTAACGTGAAGTTATGGCAATATGAAGACCAGATAGTAATACAGGGGGGCAAGGGGCTTCGTGAAAAATCAAAGGTAGGAGATATAAACAAGCAAATCTAAAAGTAAAGGCAATCGAGAGTACGGGGGTGTAATGACACACAAAAATGTTTAAAGCAGAGATGTGACGAACGAAAGCATGAGTGAGCCAAGAAGGAGGGGGGGGGGTCTGGCCGGCAACCGACACGCGCTTCTCTGAATGTGGTGAAGGAGCAGGGAGGCGTCTGGAATGACAACGCTACAATACCGACCAGGCTTGCAAGCAGGAGCTGAATGAAAATCAATGTGTACACACATTTACTACATACCCTCAGGTCTCATTCATTCTCTCATGCAACATCTTGCATGTGCAACATGCACGAGTGACAATCACACAGTAAAAAGACACTCGCTGCAACACTGCAATGGATTTCAAATGAGAGGTTCATGATTCGGCTGAGAATGAGCGAGCGTTGCGTGCCTGAGTATGCAAGCAACAGGCCGCGTCTTCTCTGCTGTCAAAACGATCGAGAAAGAAAGGTGCCTTTCCTCGACCCCCGCCCCATACAACACCCATCAGCATGCAGTACCTCCCCCACTTGCAATGGCAGTATGCTAGACACGGACTGCACTTGCCTCAGCCCAGACCTTTGAGCAGGGCGTGGGAGGCGAATCACAAGGAAAGGCTCAGGCTCTGAAAGAAAGATGGAAAGCGCCTCCGCCTTAAAGTGTACGGATTTCGCCTGGAATTTTATGAAAACGTTTTGGTATCTCGATTCCGATAAAGAATCTACGCTTTTATAGCTCGAAATTGGGCGGTGTGTGTGTGTGTGTGTGTGTGTGTGTGTGTGTGTGTGTGTGTGTGTGTGTGTGTGTGTGTGTGTGTGTGTGTGTGTGTGTGTGCGTGTGCATATTTTAGATACCGAAGAAAGGGAATAGCTTGGTACACATAAACCATAACGTTCGCGGAAAAAAACACAACGACTCGACCGGCACGCGATCTACGTACAGCATCGCCCAGAAGCGAATGAATCGACGTCTTCGAGATTAAAACTAAGGGGTCGGGGAGGCAAAATAAAGTAAATCGTTAATATGTATGTAAATAGATAAACAAAATACAAGAAAAAAGAGTAAGAGGACGAATAAACTAACCACAAAAAATAAGGAGGAAGAAGACGATATGAATAAAAAGAAAGGAAGGAAAGAGGAAGAAGCTGACGGAATGAGGAAGAAGGGGAGAAGCGCACAGAAGGATGAGTAGGAGGAGGCGGGGAAGAAGCACACGAAATAAGGAAGAG
>BOPN01000129.1:722997-729311 GCA_017312705.2 Penaeus japonicus
GAGGAAAATTCAGAGAGGAGGACGAGACGGTGTAGTGACGGCAGAGGCGGAAGGAAGGGAAGGGGTGTGGCCGAGTAGGCTTCTGCTTTCCCTCCCTCCCCTCCTCCCTCCTCCCTCCTCCCTCCCCTCCCTCCCTCCCCTCCCTCCCTCCCTCCCTCCCCTCCCCCTCCCCTCCCCCTCCCCCTCCTCTCTCCCTTTCTCTCTCCCTTCTCTCCCTTCTCCTTCCTCTCCTCTCCCTCTCCCTCCTCTCCCTCTCTCTCTCCTCTGTTCATTCTCTTCTCTCACTCTCATTTTAGCACTCCCCCCTCCCACCCTTGCATATTCATTCATTCACTCATTCATTATTTATTTATTTACTCATGCACTCACTCATTATTCATTCATTTACTAATTCACTCACTCACCCATTCACTCATTCGGTCGAACGTGCTTTCACTCACACACTCGTTCATCCTGTCTTTCTCTCGCCTTTCACCCCCCTGCCCCCCACAGCGACGAACGCAAACAGCCGCCAGCAGCTTTCCGCAACCCACATATGATGTCAACTCGCAGGAAATACCTGCATAAAACACTGGATAAAATATCACACCTTGTGAGTCAGCACAAAGCGGAGGCTTTTATGCCGTGAGCCCGGGCGAAGGGGCGTGAGAATGCGTGTCTGAGTGCCTGTGCCGCTCTTCCTGTTCCTTTTGCTTGCTTGCTTGCTTGCTTGCTTTCTCTCTCTCTCTTTCTTTCTTTCTTTACTTTCCTCTCATCTCATCTCATCTCATCTCATCTTATTTCATCTCATCTCCTCTCTCTCTTTATTCATTTATATTTCTCATTCATTTCCCTCTCTCTTTTTTCTGTGTGTGCGTGTGTGCAGCCAGCCAGCCAGCCAACCAGCCAACCAACCAACCAACCAGCCAGCCAGCCAGCCAACCAGCCAACCAGCCAACCAACCAACCAGCCAGCCAGCCAGCCAACCAGCCAACCAGCCAACCAACCAACCAACCAGCCAGCCAACCAACCTGCTTGCCTGCTTCCCTCCTCCCTCCCTGCTTGCCTAAAGAGGAGATGAGAAGGGAGAGGGGAGGGCGGAGGCGACAGGGACTTCTCCTAAGCCAGCCCTAGCTGACCTCCGACCGGTGGGATCCAAGCAGAACGAGTCCCGTGACGCCAGAGGACATTCAGGATACCTTCCCTTTCCCCTCGTCCCTTTCCCTCCCTCACTCGAGGCCCCGACCTGTAAACATGTCTCCCGGGAGGGCCTGGTCCTAGGGGGGGCCCGGCCCCGGCAGAGAGCGAGAGCGAAATCCCGTCTGCTGCTGATGGGGAAATAAAGATCGGCCTCAGGAACAAAAAGGTTCAGTGTCGCTGAGGTGGAAGAGGCAGATTCAAGTGATGGGGCGCTCCTTATAATTTCTCTCCAAAATAATAGGAGAGGGAGGAGGAGGAGGAGGAGGAGGAGGAGGAGGAGGAGGAGGAGGAGGAGGAGGAGGGAGAGGGAGAGGGAGAGGGAGAGAGAGAGGGAGAGGGAGAGGGAGAGGGAGAGGGGGGGGGAGGGGGAGAGGGAGAGGGAGAGGGAGAGGGAGAGGGAGAGGGAGAGGGGAGGGAGAGGAGAGAGAGAGAGAGAGAGAGAGAGAGAGAGAGAGAGAGAGAGAGAGAGAGAGAGAGAGGGGGAGGGGGAGGGGGAGGGGGAGGGGGAGGGAGGGAGAGAAAGAGAGTTAGAGGTAGGAAAGAGAAAGAAAGAAAGAAAGAAAGAAAGAGAGAGAGAGAGAGAGAGAGAGAGAGAGAGAGAGAGAGAGAGAGAGAGAGAGAGAGAGAGAGAGAGAGAGAGAGAGAGAGAGTGAGAGAGAGAGAGGGGACAGGTTCCTCCATGAAAAATCCCCAAACCTCTGCCATCAGATCAAATCAGTTTCCACTCGCCGCCCCTCCTCGCAGCGAGGAGAGGTCGTCAAACAATATACACTGACCATTACATTTTCTTTACAATAAAAATCTTTTTTTTCCGAATTCGAAAACGGATATTCGAAAACTGTACATTCTTTTAAACGCAGACTGAGTATTTGCGAAAACGAAATACAATCGGTTCTTGATCAGTTAAACGGATTGATTACCTGCCAAGCCGCTGGGCATCTATCGCCACGTGCAAGCGGCTGTGCCTTGTGTAGGGTTCGCATTCTGCTTCTTTTAATCTCTCTCTCTTTCTGTCTCTCTCTCTCTCTCTCTCTCTCTCTCTCTCTCTCTCTCTCTCTCTCTCTCTCTCTCTCTCTCTCTCTCTCTCTCTCTCTCTCTCTCTCTCTCTCTCTCTCTCTCTCTCTCTCTCTCTCTCTCTCTCTCTCTCTCTCTCTCTCTCTCTCTCTCTTTCTGTCCCTCTCTCTCTCAATCGCTCTCTTTCTCTCTTTCTCTTTCTCACATACTTACTTCCCACTGGACCAGCCAGCCAGCAGCACTGAAATTCCCCTCGAGTCGTACCTACAAAGAAGGAAACACCAATCAGTTTCTAAGTCAAAGAAATACGAACTTAGAGTCAAAACTATCCTCCTTGCCCTTGATTATCAGCGCCTCAATTGCAAAAAAAAAAAATGTTGCAGAGGGAATGCCAAGGAACACACAAACACATCACTCCAATGCTCGCCACCGACATTGAAAACTTCTCCTGTAAACCGCGATGTAAACCACGAGCTCGGATCTCCCCAGCAGCGCCAGCAGTCACGACGAGGGCAAGCAGACATGAGCAAGCAGACGCAAGTAGAAAGACGGTGAGCAGGCAAGTGTAAATACCGAGGAGTCAACCAAGCAAGCAGGCAGGCAGGCAAGCAAAAAGCAGGGGACGTCAGACGAGCAGAGCGTGAGTGAGTACGTGTAGTGTCAGAGCAGAGCGTGGGACTACAACAGAATGGGGCTCACCTTACGATAAGAATAAAGGCAAGCAGTGAGTGCTCAGCAGTAGTGGCAGAGCAGAAAAAATAATTGGAATGAGAAAGGAGTAAATACCAATATCTTTGCGCTTAGACCTACTTCATATCGGCCCGTAGGCTGACGGAAACGGCTTTAATTAAAAGATGGAGGGAGGGAGAAACGAGGGAGGAATGGGGTGAGAGATAGGTGGGAAGGAAGGAGAGAAGGAGGGAGGGAGGCATACATCAATAATATATAACGTATAGTATGCTTTCTCGTCTTGATTCCCAAAGTGGATAACATCGGAATTGCAGCTCATAGGAAATCAAGGAAAAAATAGCTCCTCATCGAGCTCATCCAACGCAGCCTCTTGTCACACACCCAACCTCATGGATCACCGCCAAGCTGTGAATAAGGGAACGGCGGATGCTTCGGAAACACACCACAGGAGCAAAACACAGCAAAACGAACGCCAAGACACTCGGGAATAAACAGCAGACGAGCATCGACATCTACAGCACTCGTCGAACTGTCCGTCGGACGCTGAACGACAAGCGTGGACCGGAAGCTTCCAGATAAGAGGCCAGTGCGCTCGTGTGCACCGGGCCACCTCACCCTCAGCCTACCGCACCAAATATCTCCATTAATCAAACAATTCCGATGCAGGCGTGTGTCGGTAACAAGCAGGATCAAGTACACTCCTAGCTGCACGCACAGAAGCAGGTCTAAATTCGGCTGGATATTGCAAAGCATTTCACTCCTGCAACATCAAGGAGCTTATGTAGAAGAGACAGAATTGTTTTTTTTTTTCCTATATAAATACCCGGTATGTCACATAAGCTCCAACTGTTACCTTTGGAATTCGGCGAGTGATGGAAAGTGAAATGTTCGTAGCAGGGAATGTTCGTCCCTTGTCCGCTTAGCGAGCATGTCACGCGAATACTTCAAGATAATCATCAAGCTGATTTATCTTCTAATCTAAATGGCATCCACTTAATGTATGCCAAAACATTGTTATCAGCATTCGCTATTAAAACGTTATCGTTGCCATATACATAAATGCATTAGTACCGCAAACGTATATGCTTGCACAAAGGCGAGCACAAAAATGTGGAAGATTCATGCTGAGCACTTTGCATAAAAATAAAAATACAACGAAGGGAAACACAGACATGCCGAAGGCCTTTTCGCTAGACTGCCCAGAGGAAGCAATATAGCGGAAAGGCCTTCGGCATATTCTTGTGTTTTCCTTTTTCCCTTCGTTTTTTGAACACACACATATACCTACACACAAAGAAAATGAAAGTAGTAGTAGCAGTAGTAATAATAATATTAATAATAATAATAAGAATAAGAATAAGAAGAAGAATCGTAATAATAATAACAACAACAACAACAACAATAACAATAACAATGATAATAATAATGATAATAATAATAATAGTAATAATAATAGCAATAATAATTAAATAAAAAAATAATTAATAAATAATAACAAGTCACAATGACTGAAATGTTTGTTATCAAAACAGGCAGCAAACACAAAAACAGTGAACGCAATATCCCCGGCGTTGCATTCAGCGCCGCCCGAAGTACTAGACTTGCAGGGAACGGCAACATTTGCGGTGGGCGGCTGAAGTGCAACCCCTCGGCGGCGACGGCGGTGGCGGCGGCGGCGACACGGGACCCCGGCCGCAGCGCCATTATTGCTCCCTGATACATTCTCGCTTTCAAGTGGAGCAAATCACCTGTGAAGCGTTTCCGGAGCAGAACTTGTGACATTCCGGGAATTTCTGGCATCGGCTCCCTCGACAGCGAGAAATGCAGGAGAGAGGAAAGGAAGAAATGCCACCAAGGAAGAGGAGCTGAGAGAGAAAGAAGGAAAATACATGTATTGGCGAGTGTGGGCGGCGCGTTTTTTTTTTTTTTTCTTCTTCTTCTTTTTTTAAGCGAGAGATTTTGCATACAAAATCGAATGCAGAAAATAAATCACTACCTTCAAACGGCCTCGAATTCTGCAAGGAAGAGATTAAATGGCAAAATAACGCCGTCAGGACACTACCCAAAACGAAGAGGATAAGTGGAAATTAGGCAGCGACGCCCCGTGCGCAAAGGAAGTCATGAAAAATCACGGCCGCCTTCCACAACCACAAGTCTTTTTCCAAAATGAAAAATATCCAGATATGCGACTCATGCATAGGTATACTACTTCGCCGTTTTGTGTGTGTGTGAATTAGGATGGCTTTCTATCAAGCAATTACGCCCACACATTCTTCCCTCTCACAGGCGGCGTGGGCAGAGGCAGTAGTGCAGGCCAGCGCCCTGTCGCGCCCTGCAATACGTCTCCGTGACAAATTCAGCAATAAGTAACGGGCGGCGCAGCCAGCGGTGCTACACAAGCAGCAGCAGTGGCGGTCGAGGTGGCACTGGCGTGGTGGTGGTGATGGCAACATAATACAGCTTAAGATGATGACTTCACTGTAAGGTCTTGGTTGCGGTCGTGGCTACGGCGCTTGACCTTTTCCCAACGCATGTTTACTGTCACTGTACTGTTGACGGGGAACAGGCGACGTGCGTTCAGGGCGAGGCAATGGCGTGCCCACGATGGAGGCGACGGCTTTGAGGGGATTAATGTGATTCAGTTGCTTCATTAAACGAGAGCTGTCACGGGCCAAGGGTATTACTCTCCGCAGTGTGGAATTGGCAGCGTGGCACTCGGTACTAGCGTTGGTGTTGGCATCCGCGCGCTGAATCTTCGGCTAAACCTTCGGTGCAACCTATATAGGCTTGAGTATCTTAGCTCAGCACTTTGCAGTAAGCCTCATCTGCATGCATATGTCAGTTCAGAACTCGAGATGTAGCAGTCATCACTCTTTTCATCCACATCCCCCAATGCTTCAATCACCCGGTGACTGACTTTGCACTTTCTCACTTTTAAAAGTAAATTTTGCTTTCAAATTTATCTGCTCGTTCTGATAAGAGCCTTTCAGGACCCCGGAGTTATTTATCGCAATATGAGAGCATCGCTTGGCACTGGCCGACTTCTCCACGTGCAGTGCCAAACAAAAGCCAAGACACGTGCGCAGCGGCTGTGACAGCAGGCTAAGCAGCGTCCTCCGCTTGCCAAAAATAACGAGCATATACTCCACAGCTGACTCTGAAGGCGCTCCCCGCAGGCCTTCCTACCTGAGGGAATGGTCGTAAACACATCTCTTAGAGCGACACGTGCTTTTTACCAGGAACATCGAGTCATTACTGCCCCACTCATTCACAGAAGCGGACGCAAGCCGGAGAAAATAAACGACCTTCATTCGAGTTCGTCCGCCATCGTCCTGGCATTTCCCCTTGAGTGCCGCCTGTCGGGAAATATTACGGAGGCAACGATATCAACATTGATTTATCACACAGTTGTCCAGGCAAGCGAGCTTCCT
>BOPN01000130.1:0-2500 GCA_017312705.2 Penaeus japonicus
ATTTGCACTTAAATATATATATACGTTCATCCTATGTATTCTTTACGTGCAGATAACCAGGCCTTACGTGCTCCGGGTAGATTACTTGAGGATTAAATATGGATAGTATATACACATACAGCTTTTTATTTATTTTATTTTTTTCTCTCTCTCTGAACGTACAAGGACGACCAGTTTGCGCACGTGCTTTCGGAGTTGATTTACTTCAGGATTTATTTTTTTTTATGAGTGTGTGTTCGATTTTTTGTTTTTCGTTTTTGTTTCCTTTTTATGCGTTTTTTTTTTACCTCTTTTTATGTTTTTTTTTGTTTCTTTTTTTTCTAATTTTCACTTTTTGGGGTTTGGTGTTAGTCTTTAAGAATTTCCTTAACGTGCGTGTTTGTTTTTTTTTTTTTTTACACCTTTCTTTTAGGTATGCCTCTCTCCACTTCCCTTCTTTATTATATATATATATTTTTCTATATTTTTGTGAGTTTCCTTTTCACACTTTTATATATTTATATATTTATTATTATTATTATTTTTTTAAGCGATTGCATGTTCATTTTCTGTCTCCTTTTTATGGTGTGGTTCCGTGTCCCTATCTTAGCCGAGGGTAGATTAAGCGTCGTCAGTTCTTCCCGTGAGTAGGACGTTCTAAGCCTGCGTTTGCCATCGGCATTCCACCCTGTCTTGCATACCGGGAGAGTACCGGGTGGGTGCCGGGAGAGTACCGGGTACCAGAGGGCGACTGTGTGTGTGTGTATATATATATGCAAATTTCCCCGGCACAGTCTAACTTTAGCTCGGATATATATGCCTTTCTCTTTCTCTCTCTCTTTTCTCTCTCTCCTCTCTCTCTCTTTCTCACTTTCTCTCTCTCTCTCTCTCTCTCTCTCTCTCTCTCTCTCTCTCTCTCTCTCTCTCTCTCTCTCTCTATATATATATATATATATATATATATATATATATATATATATATATATATATCCCTCCCTCCCCCCTCTCTCTTTTATTTTATTTTATTTTATTTCCTTTCCTTTCCTTTCCTTCTGCCTCACTCCCCTCTCCATCCCTCGCTTCCTCTGTCCCCATCCCTCCCTCCCTACCGTTCTCTCCCTCTCTCCCTACCGTTCTCTCCCTCTCTCCCTCTATCCCCCTCCCACCCTTCTCTCTCCCTCTATCCCCTCCCACCCTTCTCTCCTCCTCTCTCTTCCTACCCCTCATGTCACCCCTTCGCGCCGACCCTCTCTTCACTTCCTGGGTTGAGCTCCTTTCATTCTCTCTCTTTGTTTTTCTGTCTGCTTTTCCTCTCAGTTTTCCGAGGTTTATTTTCTTTTGGCGCATCACTCTGTCTCTTTCTTCTTCTCTTCATCTCATTCTGTTTTTCTCTCTCTTTTTCTCATTTTCACCTTCTCTCTCTTCATCTCTCTCTCTATTTCTCTCTCTCTATTTCTCTCTCTCTCCATTTCTCTCGCTCTCTCTCCAATTCTCTCTTTCTCTTTCTCTTTCTCTTTCTCTCTCTTTCTCTCTCTTGTCATCATCTCAGGGAGGGATGAAGGAAGGAAGAGAGAAAGGGAGAAAGAACGGAAGAACGAGAGGGGAGGAGGAGGGAAGAGAGAGAGAAAAAGAAGAAGAAAGAGTTTAGGAGGGAGGAAGAGAGAAAGACCAAAAAGGAGGAGGAGGTGGAAGTGGAGGAGGTGGAGGAGGAGGAGGTGGAGGAGGAGGAGAAGAAGAAGAAGAAGAAGAAGAAGAAGAAGAAGAAGAAGAAGAAGAAGAAGAAGAAGAAGAAGAAGAAGAAGAAGAAGAAGAAGAAGAAGAAGAAGAAGAAGAAGAAGAAGAAGAAGAAGAAGAAGAAGAAGAAGAAGAAGAAGAAGAAGAAGAAGAAGAAGAAGAAGAAGAAGAAGAAGAAGAAGAAGAAGAAGAAGAAGAAGAAGAAGAAGAAGAAGAAGAAGAAGAAGAAGAAGAAGAAGAAGAAGAAGAAGAAGAAGAAGAAGAAGAAGAAGAAGAAGAAGAAGAAGAAGAAGAAGAAGAAGAAGAAGAAGAAGAAGAAGAAGAAGAAGAAGAAGAAGAAGAAGAAGAAGAAGAAGAAGAAGGAGGAGGGGGGGGGAAGGGGGTGATGGGATCCTCCGCAGGACGCGAGGAAGGTCAGGTGGACTATTCCTTTCTCGTCTCACGGCTCCGGGGGATGGGGGTGGGGGGCTGGATGTGTGTGTGTGTGTGTGTGTGTGTGTAAGCTTGTGCGTGTGTGAGTGCAGGAACCTGTGTAAGTGCACATGAATGAAATAAAAAAGAGTCAAACATATAGGCACAGTCACACCTACAGACATACACACATACAGACATACAAATAAACAAAAAGGGAAACGCAACACGCCCTTGCAGACATCCTCTGTCGTGTTGACACTCTGCTCGTCGGCGATGGCGTGCTGTCCGTGGCTCTTTTGAAGTTGCAATGAGCCTGATTTCATGCAATAGGCCATCTCATTTTCTTCGTTTAAAGTTCGCCACACATTCCTCC
>BOPN01000130.1:7500-25000 GCA_017312705.2 Penaeus japonicus
CACTACGTTGCCATTCTTCTTCTGTCATCTTTCTCTTTCTCTCTCTCCCTCTCTCTCTCTTTCTCTCTCTCTCTCTCTCTCTCTCTCTCTCTCTCTCTCTCTCTCTCTCTCTCTCCCTCCCCCTCTCCCCCTCTCCCTCTCTCTCTCTCTCTCTCTCGCTCTCCCTCTCTCTCTCTCTCTCTCTCTCTCTCTCTCTCTCTCTCTCTCTCTCTCTCTCTCTCTCTCTCTCTCTCTCTCTCTCTCTCTCTCTCTCTCTCTCTCTCTCTCTCTCTCTCTCTCTCTCTCTCTCTCTTTTCCGTGTCTTCTTTTTCATTCACTTTCTCTTCCCGTCTCTTCTCTTCTCATCTCTTATCTCGTCTCCTCTCCTCTTCTCGCATCTCCCCTCTCCCTCCCCCATTCCCATCTTCCCTCTTCCCCCTCCCCTCTCCCCTCTCCCCTCTCCCCCCCCTCCCCCTCTCCTCTCTCCCCTCTCCCCTCTCCCCTCTCCTCATCGCCTAAGCACACTGACCCTAAATGACTTATTACCATGGCTATAGACCAAAAGACAGCCGAGGGAAAATCGCTTTTATATATCATACCACAGGGTACGAAGTAGACCCAGACTTAAACGGAAAGTGGATAGGGGATTGGAGGAAGGGGAGAGGGATAGAAGGTAGGATAATCGGGATAGGAGGAAGGGAAAGGGATAGAAGGTAAGATAATCGGGATAAAAGGAAGGGGAAAGGGATAAAAGGTAAGATAATCGGGATAGGAGGAAGGAGAAAGGGATAAAAGGTAAATGAATTGGGATTGGAGGAAGATGAAAGGGATAAAGGTCAAGGAACACGGGATAGGAGGAAGGGGAGAGGGATAGATGGCCGGAGATACGGGGTGCGAGGAAGGGGAGAGGGATAGGAGGCCGAGGAGAGGCAAGGAAAACCCGGGAGAAGGATAGAAAGCCACGGATACGGGATAGGAAGAAGGGAAGAGGGATAGAAGGCCGGGGATACGGGATAGGAGGCTAGGCGGGTGAGGAGTGGGAGCGGGGAGCGGGGGCGTACCAGAAGAGAGTTAGCATGCGGGGGGTGGGGGGCGTGTTCTTCGTCTGACGCGTAGATTGGCGTCAAGACTTCGGTTAAGGCACGGGGGGCGAGGGGGAGAAGGGAGGAGGGAGGAGGGAGGAAGAGGAGGGGGGAAGGAGGAAGAAGAAGAGGGGGGGAAGGAGGAAGGGGAGGAGGGGTAGACGGAGATGGGAAGAAAATGATTAGAGATAGACGTAGAAGAGAAGAGGAGGAGGAGGGTGAAGAGAGGAAAGTGTGAGCGGAGGAAGAGGAGTAGGAGGAGGAAAAGAGAAAGGAAAGGGAAAAGAAAAAGAAGAAGACGGAAGGGAACAAAATAAAAATAACGAAAAATCGGGATCGCGGAGGACGGAGGGGGGGGAGGGGGGGTGTGAGCTTCAGGTCTTGGGGATTGTGTAACTGAGGGGGGTGCTGGAGGAGGGGGTGAGGGGGGTTGGAACGCCAGGCGGGGTAGTAGGGCATAAGCATAGTAACAGGGCGGACAAGGGATGTCTTTTGAAGCGTCGGGGTTGGGGGTTGGGGATTGAGGGAGTGGGGTAGGGGTGGAAGGAGGGAGTGGAGGCTGTGTAGGGGGGAGAGGGAGTAGGGATTGGGGGAAAGGGAGTACGAGGGAGTGGGGGCGAGGGAGTTGATTGGATGGATTAGGGGTTGATCGGGAGTGGGGGGGGGAGGGAGAAGGGGAATAGGGGCTTGGGAGTAGGTGGGGAGTAGAAGATAGAGAATGGGAGTAGATGTGGGAAGATAGGGCGATCGGGATAAGTTAGATAGGGAATCATTGCATGGCCGTGGAGGGGGGTGGCCGCCAGTAGGAGGGGAATTGGGGCTTTAAAGGCTGGGTTGCAAATCATGGGGAAGCAAGGAGACAGAGAGGGAGGGAGGGAGGGATGGAGGGAGACAGAGAGGGAGGGAGGGAGGGAGGAGGGGAGGGAGAAAGAGAAAGGGAGGACTGTTCAAAAGGTGTACAAATCACCGCAGTTGCAACATTGCCTCGTCCTGTTGACAAAAGGGTGCTAGTCTCACCACAGGGACGTTTACCGTGACATGTTTTCTCTCTCTCTCTCTCTATCTCTCTCTTTCTCTCTCTCTCCCTCGCTCGCTCGCTCGCTCGCTGGGGCTCGGGCGACAAATGAGAAGGGAGAATGGTGGTTGTCGGATAGGTCACCCGGTCATGGTGGGTGATCTTAGGTGTCAGTTCATGGGGGTTTCATGCAGGACCAGACCGCCTAGTTACCGTGACATCGTTTTTTTTTCTTAGGGCGTGGGGATGGGGGGGGGGGAATGGGGACCGTCGGACAGGTTACTTGGTCATAGGAGGGGGGGGGTCAAGTCCATGGGGGATTTTCATGGGGGTCTAACGTAGGGTCAAGATAGGTCATGAGGGCGTTGATTGTCAGGAGGTATTGGTCGTCGTGTTCGAAAAAATGGTATTTAGCGAGTAGCACGGTAGTTAATGGCATTACAGTTCATTACAGAGTTGCAGTGATAATAAGGTTAGTCATTATGGTAGTGATTGTTATAGTAATGAGGATAATTATTGTGATAGTAGTGATAATTATTCTAATTGGGTGTAATGATTATATGACAATAGTGGTTAGAAAGACAATGATAATACTACTGCCAATGATGATAGTGATAATGATAGCTTGCCTCAATAACCCCCCCCCCAGCAAAATCCCGAAAAATCTGTTGCTTCTAAATCCCAAATAGGCCATTGAGTCACGTGTCGCCCTCGATTGCAAGCTCTCGGGTCACATTGATCAAAGAAAAAATAAATCAGGTCACGTTTACTCGCTTCCCCCCCCCCCCCTTCGTTTTATCAGATTTTGGCCTACTGAAGTATATAGGCCTGGTTCAGGTCATGGGAACATCCAGTGGCAATCAAGAAGGTCACACCTGGAGAGAGAACGGTGTCAGGCACTAGATGACCTTGCTCGGCACGGACGGGGAGAGGTCGGGACACGCGCACACACTCACAGTCAATCTCTCTCTCGTTTTTCTCTTTCTTCTCTCTCTCTCTCTCTCTCTCTCTCTCTCTCTCTCTCTCTCTCTCTCTCTCTCTCTCTCTCTCTCTCTCTCTCTCTTTATCTCTCTCAAGGTGAAATTAATAAAGATCTGGAATCAGTTGTCTCATTTTTCAATATTTCTTCTTGCTTTTTTCTGTCATGATAAATAATGTTTTATGTAGGTCTATTTGAGGTTGTGTTGCTGTGCGAGTAGGCCTATAGGCCGTGCAAATGATATTGCATTTTTTTTTGTAATACTTTTTTTGCAATTTAGTGGCGGATTTTCCATTATGGTTTGGGTCGTGTCGTTGCATATCTATTGCATTCTATTGCATTTTTTGACATGGTCTATTATATTCTATTTTATTTGTATTTGTTGTTGCCTAATCTGCAGCACGCGTGCAAATAAATTCCGCACATGGGAAGAGAGAGAGAGAGAAGAGAAGAGAAGAGAAGAGAAGAGAAGAGAAGAGAAGAGAGAAAATAATAGAAAAGGGAGACAGAGACAGAAAAAAAAGAATAATCACGTCCACAACTCGACCCGAATGTATTTGTTTTCCCGGGCAACAAGGACACTAATGGAGAGGCTGGTGGCGGGGCAAGTCCATTCGCTGCGGTCAGAGGTGATGGTCGTGCTTCAAGAGCGGGTTTCGAGTTTGATTGTATTTGTTATTATTTTGTTGTTGTCTTTGCGGGAGCCGATGGGACTGATGGTTTTGTTGTTGTTGTTGTTGTTTTTTGTTGTGTGTTTAGGTCTTTTTTTTTTGGGGGGGGGGCTTCTGGCATCTTTTTTTTTTTTCTTTTTTTTTCCCCTCCCCCCCCCCACCTCTCATCCTTTCATCTCTCCTCTCTTTTTTTTTTCTTTCTTTACCCCCTTCCTCCCATACTACCCTATACACTTTCTTCAACCCCCACCCCCCCCCTTCCTTTCCTTCCTTAACTACAACTCTTCCCCCTCCCCCATCCCCCCTTAACTACACCCCCCCCCCAACCCTTAATTTCATACCTCGTTCACACATCGGTCCTCTGGGGTTTCGGGCGAGTTGCCAACGCGTCCTTTTCTGCCGGTGGATTTTACGCACTGTTCCCGAGGCCGGTATGTAGATTGGACTCATGAGGCTGTCGCGGCGGCCTTCGCTTGCCACATATAAAGAGGCGAGAGTGGCTGTTTGATTTTCTTTTTTCTTGGGAGGGGGTAGGGGGGTAGGGTATGGGGTAAGGGATGGGGAGGTTGGATGTTCTGGGTGTTTTTTTTTCTTTTCTTTCTTTCTCTTTCTTTTTCTTTTTCTTTTTTCTTTCTTTTTTTTCGCTTTGTCTTTTCTCTCTGTTTCTCTCTCTCTTACTCTTACTCCTCTCTCTCTCCCTCCCCCTCTCCCTCTCTCTCTCTCTCTCTCTCTCTCTCTCTCTCTCTCTCTCTCTCTCTCTCTCTCTCTCTCTCTCTCTCTCACTCTCTCTCTCTCTCTCACTCTCTCTCTCTCTCTCTCTCACTCTCACTCTCACTCTCACTCTCTCTCTCACTCTCTCACTCTCTCGTTCTCGCTCTTGCTCTCGTTCTCTCTCACTCCAGTATATTTCGAAGGGTTATTATTCCCGACTTGCATATTTGTTGCGAGTTCAGAATGCATCTCAAAATAACTAATTGTTACTGAAAATATGTATTTTTCAATTATTTGTGCTTAGTCATATAGTTTAGTTGATTTCGAGAGGAGGGCATCATATTTATGTACATCATGTAACTCAGCGTATATATATGTATGCATGTGCATGTTTATGTATTTATATATGTTTGTATATGTATATCTATCTAGATATATGTAGAGAGAGAGATAGATATAGATATATGTATTTATATGTAAATTTCGTTCTTTCATCTCTCTCTGTATATACGTATTTACATATATATATATATATATATATATATATATATATATATATATATATATATATATATATATATATATATATATATATATATATATATATATATATATATATATATATATATATATATATATATATATATATGTGTGTATGTGTGTGTGTGTGTGTGTGTGTGTGTATGTATGTATGTATGTATGTATGTATGTATACATGTATACACACACACATACAAACGTATATATAAGATATGTGGATGTGTACATTATGAACGTAAGGAATAGTTCTTTCGTGAAAGATATATTGTTATTTTGGTGTTTGAATTTATATTGTATAATGATATATATTCTTTCAGATTTTTTGTTTTATCATCTAGGAAAAGAATTTCATTTTAAGCGCATGGTTTTAAGATTAAAAACATTCCTTAGAGTTAGTGAAATTGTTTATGTTTTGGACCCTCCATTATGAAAATTACATGCAGCCTTTTCCTTTTAATTTTGAATTTTTAGCTCTCGCTTATATTGTTTTCTTTTTTTCCCCCTTTTTCTGTTATTTTATTTTTTGTTTATTTATTATTTTTTGTTAATTCTATTTTTTTTTTCTTTACAGGTGAGAGAAGGAAGTGTTCGTGGTGTGTTTGGCTGGAGAGGAGAGCTAGAAAGGTGGGCGGCAGAGGTGGGCGGTGGGCTGATTGAGATTGTTTGTTTGTTTTTTTCTTTGTGATTTTCATCCATTTATATTCTCTTTAGTTTTGTTTTGTTTTGTCTATTTGCTGCTGCTGTTTTTTTTTCTTTCGCTTTCTCCTATATTCTTATTTCCGTATATTCTTATTTCTTTCTTCTATTCTATTTTTGTCTTTCTCCTTCTCTTCATCTCTTCGTCTCTTCCTATTTCTATGCTTCTTCGTCCTTATGACATAATATCTGACGTCGCGAATGGCCCTAAAGAGAGTGAGAGCGAGAAAGAGAGAGAGAGAGAGAGAGAGAGAGAGAGAGAGAGAGAGAGAGAGAGAGAGAGAGAGAGAGAGAGAGAGAGAGGGGGAGAGAGAGAGAGAGAGAGAGAGAGAGAGAGAGAGAGAGAGAGAGAGAGAGAGAGAGAGAGAGAGAGAGAGAGAGAGAGAGAGAAGGGGGGAGTATGAAAGAGAAAGAGCGAGAGCGAGAGACAGAAATGTGAAAACCATTCACATTTTCCTCATCCTGCACATAAGCCGCGGAAGAAGGTCTCCCAAGTATCAACCCACTGCCTGCCTGACTTCCTCTGACTGATGAAGGCCGTCAGTCAAACATTTACCTTACATGATGCCTCACACTTGAAGGGCCCCGTTAAAAAGCTCGCCTTCTTTTGGTGGGGGGACTTAAATAGTTAAGAAAAAATGTAGTAATGGGAAATGGAGGGAAATGCTTCTTAAAATTATTGTTTGTGTAAAAGGCAGGATTTAACCCCACCGCGACGGGCATATTGCACGGGGTCAGGTCGTTTCCCCTGCTGTACTTATCCTTTTGTTGAAATTACAAGCTTTTTATTACTTATGTTGCGTAAATAGCGCATCGAACTAAATGTTAATTGATTAGTATCGCTTTGCTGATGAATCATATATATAAACTCGTATACCATAAGTCTGGGAAATGATTGGAAATACAGCATCTTTAGATGCCCATCTCAGGCTGAACAGCTTAAGATGTGGTCCGTCACGGAAGGTAAGACGCGTATGTCAGAGAGGGAGAGGGAGAAAGATAGGGAGATGCTATAAAGAGAGAAGGAGGGAGACTTTGAGATGGAGATGAAAGATAGAGAAAGGGGGAGATGATAGAGAGAGAGTGAGAGAACGAGAAAGCGAGAGAGAACGAGAAAGCGAGAGAGAACGAGAAAGCGAGAGAGAGAGAGAGAAAGAGAGAGAGAGAGAGAGAGGGAGAGAGAGAGAGAGAGAGAGAGAGAGAGAGAGAGAGAGAGATGCTTGCGTGACGTCACGAGGGCGAGCCGTGAGAGCCGGAGATGATCATCGAGAGGCCGTCGAGAGGGACTTAACTTGTTGCTTTTCCATCACGTGGCTTATTGATTACTCATTGGCAGCTTCGAGGCTCTTGGAAGGACACTGCACTGTGTGTGTGTGTGTGTGTGAGGAAGAGGAGAGAGGAAGATAGGATTATAGGAAGAGAGGGAGAGAGGGAGGGGGAGAGGGAGGGAGAGAGCGAGGGAGTGAAGGAGGGAGAGGAGGGAACGATGGGGGAGAGAGAAGGAGAAAGAAAGAGTGAGAGAGACAAAGAGGGAGAGAAGGAGAAAGAAAGAGTGAGAGAGACAAAGAGGGAGAGAAGGAGAAAGAAAGAGTGAGAGAGACAAAGAGGGAGAGAAGGAGAAAGAAAGAGTATCGGTGTGTACATGTGCGTTTCGCGTTGTTTGAGTGTCGTGTATGTCCACACGGATGCCTTGAGTGTCCGTGTGCCCGTAAGCCTGTATTTTAAGGGTGTCGGTGGGTCTTCGTGCACCTATTCTTGTTCAGCTTCCTCGGTCCCTTTGCCCCCCCTCCCCCCTCCCCCCATCTGTCACTCTGGCTTAATCCACTTACCACCTTCTGGGTCCTTCATTTTTATCTTCCTTGTCACCCTCTCTCTTCATCTTTTATGATAATTTCCTTTTTAAGAAGAGAGGGAGGGAGGGAGGGAGGGAAGGGGGGGAGGTGAGAGGAGAGGGATGGAGCAGGGGGGGAGGGAAAGGGGAGGAGAGGGATGTGGCAGGGGAGAGGGAGAGGGGGAAGAAGGTGTCGGCGAGGGAGGGGGAGGCAGGCAGGCAGGCAGGCAGGCAGGCAGGCAGGCAGGCAGGCAGGCAGGCAGGCAGGCAGGCAGGCAGGCAGGCAGGCAGGCAGGCAGGCAAGGAGGGATGGATGGAGAGAGGAAAAGGGAGGGGGAGGGAGAAGAAGAAGGAAAATGAAAGGAGGCTGAGGGAGATAGTGAAAGAGAGAGAGAAAGAGAGAGAGAGAGAGAGAGAGAGAGAGAGAGAGAGAGAGAGAGAGAGAGAGAGAGAGAGAGAGAGAGAGAGAGAGAGAGAATGATGCCGGAAGTTGGAGCTTATGACCGTCGAAGAGAGGGGCGGCAAGGGGAAAATGGCTGCACATCAACACTTCGGAAAGGGGGAAAAAAAACTTCACAGCTGGAATCGTTACTTTCTTCAAGGCTGAAAACTTCTGTCGAATTCCTTTGCAAAGTTCTGCCCATTACCAGCTTCTCCCGATCGGTCCTCCCTCTCCCTCCTCCCTCCCTCCCTCCTTTTCTTTCTCATCTTCCTTCTTTTTTGGTCTTTCTCTCATCCCTCTATTCTCTTTCATCTTCTCTCTTCCTTCCTTCTTGTCGCCCTCCTTTTCCTCTCATTTTTTCCTCCATCCTCCCTCTTTTCTCTTTCATCTTATCCCTTTCCTTCTTTCTCCTCCCTCCTCTTTTATCCTTCCTCTTGCTCCTTCCTTATTCCTCCCTCCTTCCTCCTACTACTACCACCGCCTACTACTACCACCACCTCCTCCTCCTCCTCCACCTCCTCCTCCTCCTCCTCCTCCTCCTCCTCCTCCTCCTCCTCCTCCTGCTGCTCTTCCTTCCTCCCTCCTCCCTCCTCCCCCCCTCCTCCTATTTCTCCTCCTTTTCTTCCTTTCCTCCTATTGGCGTTTTCCTGCTCGTCCATATTCCTTCTCCATTTTTGTATGTCTCTTCTACCTCCTCTTCTTTTTCTTCTCCTCTTCCATCCTCCATCTTGGCCTGGTTATCTGCCTTATTTAGCCTTTCTCCTTCTCCCCGATTATTCCTGTCTGTGAGTAATCCCTTGCGTCATCTGATTTATGTGAATAATCCGCTTTTCTTGTGTGTTTTTTTCTTTGTTTTTACTGTGCCTTGTCTGTTTTTGCCTCTCTTTATTATTTCTGTCTGTTTGTCTGTCTAACAATTTGTCTCTATTTCTGTTTGTTTGTTTTTCTATGTTTATGTCTCTTTCTCTTTCTATTTTCTTTCTCTCTCTCTTTACATTTCTCTCTTTCTCCCTCTCTCTCTTTCTTGCTCTCTCACTCTCATTTCGCTCCTTCTCCCTCTCCCTTTCCCTCCCTCCTTCCCTTCTCAACCTCCTTCTCCTTATCTCTCTCTCTCTCTTTCTTTCTTTCTTTCTTTCTTTCTTTCTTTCTTTCTTTCTTTCTTTCTTTCTTTCTTTCTTTCTTTCTTTCTTTCTCTCTCTCTCTCCCATCTTTTAAGTGTCACTAATTTTCTGTTATTAATAGAAAATGAGAGAACGAAATCTTGAGGAAAGGGCGAAGGGGAGGATAAGTTAGACCGGAGGGAGAATTTTTAGTGCCAATGCGAGAAAAAAATGAGGTCTAGGTCAAGCTGCTACTGCATCCCTCTTGTGCCTCTACTCTCTCTCTTTCTCTATCTCTATCTTTCTCTTTATCTTTCTCTCTCTCTCTCTCTCTCTCTCTCTCTCTCTCTCTCTCTCTCTCTCTCTCTCTCTCTCTCTCTCTCTCTCTCTCTCTCTCTCTCTCTCTCTCTCTCTCTCTCTCTCTCTCTCTCTCTCTCTCTCTCTCTCGCTCTCCTAATAGTCCCTCCCCTCTCCCATCACCTCCCCCCCCCCCTCACCTATTAAAGGCCCCAAGTCAGTCCGTTTATACCGTTGACCTTCAGGCAGTCTCCTCGCGTGTCTTGTCCTCTCCTCATACCCTCATTCCTCATTCCTCGTCTACCTCTTCCTCGAATACTGATTCTTCTCTCTGTATTTCACCCCCCCCCCCCTCCCTCTGTTCCTTACTCATTCTCATTCCATTCCCCTCCCTCCTTCCCCTCCTCTCTCTCTCACTCTCGCTCTCTCATTCCTCGGCCGTTTCCTTATTCACCGCTCTCCGTCCCTCCCTTCTCCCTCCCTCCTTCCCTTCGTAATGAACCTCATCTTGACGCTTCTTGACTCCCCCCCCCCCCCGTCTTGCCTGGCGTCCTCGTCTTCTTTGAGTCCTCTTGGCATAAGCTTTGTGTTTCTTGGGCAAATGTTCTCTCTCTCTCTCTCTCTTATTTTCTGGGGTCTTTTGGGTGTATATATTCATTTATTTATCTATTTATTGGTAATATTTTGGTATTTTTTGGTTACCTATTGTTAGTCGTTTGTGTTTACGTGTAGTGTGGGTTGATTGTTTTTGTTTCGTGAATTGGGAATTAGGTTGGCTTCTCTATGTTGTCTTTGTTTCATTGTTTCGTCCTATTCGGAATATACACTAGTTGCTTCTCTCTCTCTCTCTCTCTCTCTCTCTCTCTCTCTCTCTCTCTCTCTTCTCTCTTCTCTCTTCTCTCTTCTCTCCTCTTTCTCTTCTCTCTCTCTCCTCTCTCTCTCTTCTCTCTCTCTCTCCTCTCTCTCTTCTCTCCTTCTCTTCATCCTACCTTCTCTCCGTCCTTTTCTCCTCGGAAGGCAGAAGGGAAGGTTGCCGAGGCACATCAAAAGTGGCATTGCTAGAGCGATGCCACTGGCCCGTGTTGTCTTCACAAATCAAGATGGCGTCGTTGTGCCCCTTCTAGAGGGTGACTGATGCAAGATAATGCGTTTTTTTTCTTCATTTCTCTCTCTCTCTCGGTCGCTCACTCTCGTTCTCTCGTACCGTCTGATTTTGAAATCTCTGCACCTCGCACGCACTCTCGCTCGCCGTTAGGTTAATTTGTGGTGTGATCCCGTCTTCGTACCCCCGACGCCCGTAAGTCCTAGACGACGACGCAAAGAAGCCGGAGAGGTGCGGGTTTCGAGCCACGGAGAGGTCCGCTAGTAACGGAGAGACTGATGAATGGCGGAGGTTAAATGTCTTCTCGCATACCCCGCCGCCGCCGTCTATAGTGGCCCGGACGCCTGGTCTTCAGCATGCCAGGGACGCACGCACATGCAGGGCCGCCCCCTTATCTTCGTTTATTTCTCCTTCTTTCCTTGGCTTCAGGTGTGCGTTTATCAGGTTTACCGTCCCGGCAGGTGCAATGCGGTTCTGACGTAGGCCGGCAGACTCGTCGGATTTAGCCAGCGTTTAGTATTTATAGAAATGATACAAGTGGTGAGTCGTGCGTCTGGCAGCGCCGCGAACCCATAGCCCCGGGCTAAGGCGATGAGGGTTGCCAACTCGACTTTTTTTTAACTTCTAAACCCCTTCAAGTCGGCTTTTAAAAGGACCCCCAAATCCCTCTCCCTTTTGACTTTCTGTTCGAGATTGGACCTGAGGGGGAGGTGATATGCGGATGATTGGTTTTGTTAAGAAGAGGAAGAGAATTGGAGCCTCCTTATTTCTCTCTTTCTCTTTCTCTTTCTCTCTCTCTCTCTCTCTCTCTCTCTCTCTCTCTCTCTCTCTCTCTCTCTCTCTCTCTCTCTCTCTCTCTCTCCCTCTCCCTACCTCTCCCTCTCCCTACCTCTCCCTCTCCCTCTCCCTCTCCCTCTCTCCCTTTCCCTCTCCCTCTCTCCCTCCGTCTCCCTCTCTCCCTCTTCCTATCCCCCTCCCCCCCTCTCTCTCTCACTCCCGTGGGGTTATGATGCGTGTCTGAAGTGAAAAGAAGGGTTGCTCTGACGTAACATGGCGAGGAACAGCTGAAACCTCACCCCGGCCTGAACTGATGAAACGATCATCTGTTTCTGGCGGTGCTGCTGATGTACGGTCCTCTGTGTGTGTGTGTGTGGGGGGGGGGGGGGTAGGTGTGTGTGTGTGGGTGGCTATGTGGGTGTAAGTGTATGTATGTATGTAAGTAAGTAAGTATGTGCACTCCATGTGGCTCCACCATTCCGTTATTTTCCTTTACGAAACTGTCCTTTTTGCGACGAGTATTACCCTTATCTTACTTTTCAAACTCGTTCATTTTTTTGTCTGTAAGTATCGCATAGAAGAGTGAAGGGTCGTTAAGTCGACGAGGCCATAACAACTTGCCGGGATTAACGACCGTAAATGCATGACTGTAGAGCCAGCGCCCCCTCCTACCCCCCTCGTCCATTACGCCAACGACCCACCTCCCTTCTTACTCCCCCTCCCCCCCCTTCCCTCCTCCCTTCCCCTTCTCCTTACCCTTCCCTCTCCCCTTCCACTTCCCTTCCCTCTCCACCTCACTCTCCCCACTCCCTTCCCCCTCCACACTCCCTTCCCCCTCCACACTCCCTTCCCCCTACCTTCCACCTCCCCACTCCCTTCCCCCTACCTTCCACCTCCCCACTCCCTTTACCCACTCCCCCTCCCACTCCCTACTCCCTTTCCCCATTCCCCATCCCGTTCCCCACTCCCCCTCCCACTCCCTACTCCCTTTCCCCACTCCCTCTCCCACTCCTTACTCCCTTTCCCCACTCCCCCTCCCACTCCCTACTCCCTTTCCCCTCCCCCCACCCCATACCTTTTGCTTCTCTCTTGGTAATTGACATCATAAAAGGAGGGGGGAGGGGCGAGGATATGGGGAGAGGAAGGTAAGGAAGAGGGGAGAGGGGAAAGGAAAGGGGAAAGGGGGCTGGGAGAGAGGAGGGGGGGAGGGATTTGGAAGGAATGGAAAGAGCTTGAGTAAGTAAATTTTTTTTCGTGTGTTAATTTCATGCGATGCTTTAGAGTGCCTGGGTTATAGTGCATAGGAGGGAGGGAGGGGTGAGATGGGGAGGGAGGGGGAGGGGGAAGGTGAGGTGAAGTCCACAGGAGGAGGAGGAGGAGGGGGAAGGGGATTGGCATGGGGAATGGACAATGGGGGAGGGAGGGGTGCAAACAGAGGAATATTTGCAATGGATCGGTTTTTGGGTTGAGGGAGAAAAAAAATGAGCGGATGAGTGAGTTGCTGAGTAGTTGAGTGAATGAGTTGGATAAGTGAGTTCCAGAGTTCGTGACTGAATATATTTAAGTGAGTGTGAGCGTGTAGGTGAGTATATTACGTGAGTAAATGAGTAGGTGATGATATTGAATGAGTGAATAAGTATATGAATATATGTAGATGAGTAAATAAGTAAATGAATGAGCGAATAAAAAAGTGAGTAAGTGAGCAAGACGATGAGTAAATAACAAAATATTGAATGCATATGTGATTGTGGGAGTCAATAACTGAAAGTGGACGAAAAAAACGAAGTAATAAGTGAGTAAAGTATTAAATAAGATAGACGATAAGTGAGTAAGTGAGTGTGTAAATAAGGGAATGAATAAGCGAGTTGATAAGTTAGTGAGTAAGCCAATGTTAAGTGAATAAGTGAGAGTGGGTGAATAAGCGAGTGAATAAGTCAGTAAGTAAGTAAGTAAGTGATTGGGAAAATTAGCAATTTCGTAAGTAGAGGCTAGCGGAGGCGATGAGAATGTAAGTGGTGTTGGTGGGTGTAAAAAATAGATGGGGCCCACCGGTGACAGGTTAGTTAAAGGTGAACGAGCGGACGGCAAGGAAAATATAAAAAAATAGGTACTGGGGTGTGTACATAGAGAGAGTGGGAGTGGGAGTGAGTGGGAGGGTGGGTGTGGGTGAGAGGGTGGGAGGGTGAGGGTGAGAGAAAGAGTATGTGTGTGTGTGTGAGAGAGAGAGAGAGAGAGAGAGAGAGAGAGATATGTGTGTGTGGTGTAACTATTGTAATATAATTGTTCTTCATTCTGCCGACGAGCACATGATACGAAAGAAAAGAGCACAGACTAAGAAATATGAAACTGGATCAAGCGCGCCTCATCCTTTAAACCGACTTAAATGGCAGGAGTTGGAACCTGAGCCTAGGTTATCGTACTGTTTGATGAAGAAACACATAAACCTGGGCATATGCGAGGGGAAAGAGCGGACAGACTGGTAGGGTATTGGGCAAGGTGGGTGGTTTGAGGGGAGGTGGGAGATGGTACAGGGAGGCAAGGGAAGGGCATGGGGGTTGGGAAGGGCATGGGGTCTGGGAAGGGCATGGGGTCTGGGGGAGGAGGAGGAGGAGGAGAGGGTTAAGCGTTAGCAGGCCCTCATGGATCTGGATTAGTAGGTCACACTCCCTCCCCCACCTCTCCCCTCGGCCAACCGCATGGCACGCGAGGGGATGTGAGGGCAGAGCCGCTCGATGCCTTTCCCCTTACCTGTGACGTCATTACCTGGCGAAACTGAGGGGCGCGAATTACGTGGCAAAGAAAGGCTGAGTCTGATGTACATATTGATATTCTGCTTTGATATCTGTGGTACATTTACTAAGCTATATTAAATTGACAACGTGGCTCAAATACAAGGTCTACATCGTGCGCACACACACATAGACTATAGATTACATATCATATATATTTCTTATGGGTTTATTGGTCTTTTTTTCTTTTTTTTCATTCTAATCTTCTTTCTTGTCTGTTATCTGTTTGTTTGTTCTCTCTCTCTCTCTCTCTCTCTCTCTCTCTCTCTCTTTCTCTCTCTCTTTCTCTCTCTCTCTCTCTCTCTCTCTCTCTCTCTCTCTCTCTCTCTCTCTCTCTCTCTCTCTCTCTCCTCTCTCTCTTTCTCTCTTTCTCTCTTTCTCTCTTTCTCTTTCTCTCTCTCTCTCTCTCTCTCTCTCTCTCTCTCTTCTCTCTCTCTCTCTCTCTCTCTCTCTCTCTCTCTCTCTCTCTTTCTCTTTCTCTCTTATCAGCTACCCCGTCCTCAATTTGAAGCCCCCCCCCCCCAAGTTGTTTTTCCCTTTTACTACTTAAATTTGTAATCCTCTCTTATCTTTATCCACCTCCTCCTCCTCCTCCTCCTCCTCCTCCTCCTCCTCTTCCTCCTGTTATCGCCTTCCCCTTCACTTCCCTGTCCTAACCGCGAAGGAATCCCATTTTCCTTAAATGCCTAATTAAAACTTTTTCAAGTGTCACCTCTGTATTCCTTTATTCAGGAGTACACTGAGTCTTTTTCTTCTTCACCTTTGACCTTTGGGTGGGTGGACTTGGGTTTTTTTATTATCTTATTTGTATATGTATCGATATATGTGTATATGTATGTGTGTGTGTATATATGTATATATATATATATATATATATATATATATATATATATATATATATATATATATATATATTATATATATATATATTACACACACACACACACATATATATATGTATATATATGTATATATATGTATATATATGTATATATAGATTTATATATATACATATAAATATACATATATATATGCATATATATATATGTATATATATTTATATATGTATATATATATATATATATATATATATATATATATATATATATATATATATAAACCTTCCCTCCTCTTCCTCTTTCTTCCCTCCTCCTCCGCCGACCTCCTTCCTTCCTCATTCCCTTTAAAGAGAAATAAGTACTTTCGATAAATATTCCCCTCTTGAATAAAACATTTTCTCGGCATCACATCCCCGTATAGTCTTTCAGGGCGAGGAGGAGGAGGAGGGGGAGGGGGAGGAGGAGGAGGAGGAGGAGGAGGAGGAGGAGGAGGAGGAGGAGGAGGAGGAGGGGGAGGGGGAGGAGGAGGGGGGGAGGGGGAGGGGGAGGGGGAGGAGGAGGGCGAGGAGGAGAAGGAAGAAGGAAGGGTAGCGAGAAGAGGAGGATGAGGGAAAGGGGGAAGGAGGAGGAAAGGGGAAGGGTGACGGGCGGACAAGGAAGAGTAAGGGGTAAGGGATAAGGTGTTAAGGGGCGAGGATGAGGGTGGAGGAAGGGTGAGGGGCTGGGGCGGGAGTTTTTATCTTCTTCGTCTTCCTCTTTTTCTCCTTCTTCTTTCTTTTCCTTTTCCTCCTCCTCCTTCTCATTATCATCTTCCTTTTCCTCCTCCTCCTCATCCCCTTCTTCTTCTTCTTCTTCTTCTTCTTCTTTCTTTTCCACTCCCTCTTCCTCTTCGTCTTTTTTATCTCCTGTTCTCCTCCTCTTTTTCTTTCTTTTCCTCTTCCTCCTTTCCCCCCCCCCCTCTTTTCTTCTTCTTCTTTATCTTCTTTTTTCTTTTCTTCTTTCTTTTCCTCTTCTCTCTTTTCGTCTTCTTCTTCTTCTTCTTCGTCTTCTTTCTTTCCTGTTCCCTTCTCCTTTCTTTTCTCATTATTATTATTATTATTATTATTATTATTATTATTTTCTTCTTTTTTCCTCTCTCTCCTCTTCCCCTTCTTCTTCTTCCTCTTCGTCTCCACTGGATATCGATTCCTCTTCAGAATAATAAAAATATATCTTTATGGAGCTTAGTTAAAGATCCTTTTTACAATTATAGTATTAAACTTTTATCCTTATGAGGATAATTGGCGAGCAAGAAGTTAAGAAGGATAATAGGAAGGAAGGAAGGATGATAATAGGCAGGAAGGAAGGGAGGAAGAAGCTCAAGCAGGTAAGAAATGAGGAAGAAGGAAGGAAGGAATGATGATAGGCAGACAAACAAGCTGGTAGGAAGGAGAGCAGGCGAGCAACTTGAGGCAGGAAGTAAAATAGGCAGGCAGATAGAATTAATAAAGGCAGCCATGCAGGTAGGTACAATATGTAAAATTGAAAGTAGGTAGACAAGCAAGCAACCGGGCAAATAGGTAATCAAGCAAGGCAAGCAAGAAATTAGAATCAAGGAGGAAGGTAGGAGGAGAGACAGAGATGTAGAAGGATAAAAGAGATGGAAAGGTAGAGAAGAAAAATGGGTAAGGGAAACGCATGAATTTTAGGGATGAACATTCACTTTCTCTGTTTCTTCCTCTCTCTCTCCCTCTGTTCTCCCTCTCTGTTTCTTTCTCTTTCTCACTCCTCTCTCTCACTCCTCTCTCTCTCAGTCTCTCTTTCTCTTTCTCTCTCTCTCTCTCTCTTTCTCTCTCTCTCTCTCCCTCCCTCCCTCCCTCTCTCCCTCCCTCTCTCCCTCTCTCTCTCTCTCTCTCTCCCTCCCTCTCTCTCCCTCCCCCTCCCCCCTCCCTCCCTCCCTCCCTCCCTCCCTCCCTCCCTCAAATGCCCGGCGCAAAGGCTTTGGTCAGGCGGCCATAACACGAGGTCGTTACGGCGGTGATGTCACGTAACGGGCGGCAGTTAGGCCCGTTATGCGCCGTGGTGCGAGGCCTGTCCTTCGCCGAGTCGTTTCGCGTCGTCAAAGCGGGTTTGGCGGAGTCGTAGTGGGGGGTTGGGGAGGGGGGGGTCGTTGGAAGTGTGGGGGGGGGGGGGGGAGAGAATGGGTGGTGGGGGTGGAGTGGGGTGGGGTGGTGGTAGGGGGAGGAGGAGGTTTGTTTTATTCGTGGGCGGTCGTTCGGGAGGTTATGGGTTGTGTGTGTGTGTATGTATGTATGTATGTATGTATGTATGTATGTATGTGCGTAGGTGCGTGTGCGTTTTTTTATGATTGTTTGCGTGCATGTATGTAGTTGCGTGTATGTATTTATGAATGTGCGTGTGTGTGTGTGTGTGTATGTGTGTGTGTGTGTGTGTGTGTGTGTGTATTTTGTATAATCATCATTGGCGTTAATGTCATCGTCTTCAGCATTAATGCTACCTGGTATTGCAATCGCACGACTGTCGCAGGCACCAATAAAAGTGAATGATAAGAATGAAAGGAATGAAGGAAGGAGAAGACGAGGGAGAAAAAGAGGAAGGGGAGGGGGGGAGGGGGTAAATATAGCGGAGAGAGAAAGAGGTATAAAGAGAA
>BOPN01000130.1:35000-37500 GCA_017312705.2 Penaeus japonicus
TTTTCTTCTTACTCCTCCCCTCACTCTTCCCGCACTCCTCCCCTGACTCCTCCTCTCTCACTCTTCCCTCACCTGTCTTCTCTCACTCTTCCTCTCACGCCTTCCCTCACTTCCTTCCTCACTCCTCCCTCCTTCCTTCACTCCTTGCTCCTTCCCTCACTCCGCACTCTTTCTCTCACTCTTCCTCTCACCTCTCTCACTCCTCCCCTCACTCCTCCCCTCTTCTCGCCGTTCTTATCCCCCGCCCCCCTCCTCTCTCTCGACATAACTCTCGCTCCCTCTCATTTCTGCTCCACTCCTTTCAAACTCACCTTCTTCTACCTCTCTCAACCCTCTCAATTCTCCATTTATTTCAACTCTTGTTCGTGTGTCCCTTCCAAACGTCTCCTCAACCCCTCTCCCTCTCCCTTTCTCCCCCTCTCCCCATTCCCCACCCCCCACCCCCCACATCCCTTTCAACCTCTCCCCTTACCCTCTCCTTTCTCCTTCTCCATCTCCCCCACACTCCTTAAAACCTTCTTCTGCTCTTCCTCCTCCCCTTCTCCCCCTTTTCTTCTCCCTTCCCCCCTCTCCCCTCTTCTTCCCCTCCTCCTCATCCCTTTCAACCTACCCCTTCTTAACGTTCTTCTTAGGGTGCTAAAGTGACCGACCGTCTGGCAGCCTCTTGCCTCATACGGGATTGATGGACAGGGGGTAGAGGGAAGAGGGGGGAGGGGAGAAGGGAAGAAGGGAAGAAGAAGAGAGAAGACGGTGAGGAGGGGGGGGGGAGGACGAGGGAAGAAGGGGGGGAGGGGGAAGAGGAAGATGGAAGAAGGGGGGAGGGGGAAGAGGAAGTTGGAAGAAGGAGGGGGGAAGAGGAAGATGGAAGAAGGGGGTAGGGGGGGAAGAGGAAGATGGAAGACGGTGGGGAGGGGGGAAGAGGAAGTTGGAAGAAGGGGGGAGGGCGAAGAGGAAGATGGAAGAAGGGGGGAGGGGGAAAGAAGAAGGAGAAGGATGAGAAGGAGTAATTGACATCATAAAAGGAGGGGGGAGGGGCGAGGATATGGGGGAGAGGAGGGTGAGAAGGGGAGAGGGAAGAGAGGAGCTGGGAAGAAGAGAGGGGGGATTTGGAAGGAATGGAAAGAGCTTGAGTAAGTAAATTTTTTTTCGTGTGTTAATTTCATGCGATGCTTTAGAGTGCCTGGGTTATAGTGCATAGGAGGGAGGGAGGGGGTGAATGGGGAGGGAGGGGAAGGGGAAGGTAGTGAAAGTCCACAGGAGGAGGAGGAGGAGGGGGGGAAGGGGGTGGCATGGGGAATGGACAATGGGGGAGGGAGGGGTGCAAACACAGGAATATTTGCAATGGATCGGTTTTTGGGTTGAGGGAGGAAAAAAAATGAGCGGATGAGTGAGTTGTTGAGTAGTTGAGTGAATGAGTTGGATAAGTGAGTTCCAGAGTTCGTGACTGAATATATTTAAGTGAGTGTGAGCGTGTAGGTGAGTATATTACGTGAGTAAATGAGTAGGTGAGGATATTACGTAAGTAAATGAGTAGTTGAAAATATTGAATGAGTGAATAAGTATGTGAATATATGTAGATGAGTAAATAAGTAAATGAATGAGCGAATAAAAAAGTGAGTAAGTGAGCAAGACGATGAGTAAATAACACAAAATATTGAATGCATATGTGATTGTGGGAGTCAATAACTGAATAACTGAAAGTGAGTGAAAAAAAAAACGAAGTAATAAGTGAGTAAGTAGGTAAATAAGATAGACGATAAGTGAGTAAGTGAGTGTGTAAATAAGCGAATGAATAAGCGAGTTGATAAGTTAGTGAGTAAGCCAATGTTAAGTGAATAAGTGAGAGTGGGTGAATAAGCGAGTGAATAAATCAGTCAGTCAGTAAGTAAGTGATTGGGAAAATAAGCAATTTCGTAAGTAGAGGCTAGCGGAGGCGATGAGAATGTAAGTGGTGTTGGTGGGTGTAAAAAATAGATGGGGCCCACCGGTGACAGGTTAGTTAAAGGTGAACGAGCGGACGGCAAGGAAAATAGAAAAAAATAGGTACTGGGGTGTGTACATAGAGAGAGTGGGAGTGGGAGTGGGTGTGGGTGTGGGTGGGAGGGAGGGTGAGGGTGAGAGAAAGAGTATGTGTGTGTGTGTGTGTGAGAGAGAGAGAGAGAGAGAGAGAGAGAGAGAGAGAGAGAGAGAGAGAGAGAGAGAGAGAGAGAGAGAGAGAGAGAGAGAGAGAGAGAGAGAGAGAGAAGGAAAAAAAGAGCAAAGGAGCGAAATACGGAGAGAACGAGGGAAAGAGAAGATCGAAATAAAGAATAAAAAACACTCCTCTCACACACACACACACACACACACTTATCCTCCACCTTATATCTTCACCCCCTTTTCTCCCCCTCACACCCTCACCACCCTCATACCCTACCTCCCTCACCCTCACACCCGCATACCCTGACCATCTCACACCCTCATACCCTGACCCCCTCACACCCGCATACCCTCACCTCTC
>BOPN01000130.1:52500-57500 GCA_017312705.2 Penaeus japonicus
GAAGGGGGGGAGGGGGAAGAGGAAGATGGAAGAAGGGGGGGAGGGGGGAAGGGGGGGAAGAGGAAGATGAAAGACGGTGGGGAGGGGGGAAGAGGAAGTTGGAAGAAGGGGGGAGGGCGAAGAGGAAGATGGAAGAAGGGGGGAGGGGGAAAGAAGAAGGAGAAGGATGAGAAGGAGGAGGACGACGACGACGACTCCCTCTACAAGCGCTCTCTTCTTGGGCCGAGGTCGTCTCTCCCTCCGGCCGATGCGTGAAGGGTGAAAGTGCGCCAACGAACGACCCCACCCACCCGCTATTACGAGGATGACGACGATCTATGTATGGCGATGACGAGCAGAAAGAGATGAGAGAGAGAGAGAGAGAGAGAGAGAGAGAGAGAGAGAGAGAGAGAGAAACTGGGTTCTGAGTGTAGCTCGAATCGAAACCCGAAAAGGCAGCAAGAGCAAGCTAGTGTTTCTCCCCTACTCCCTGCGTCCCCCTCCCTCCTCTTCCTTCCTTCACTCTGCTCCCTCCTTCTCACCCCCCCCCCCCAGCCCCTCTCTTACCCCTTCACCCTCCCCATCAGCTCGTCCTTCTTCCTTCCTCCTCCTCCTCCCCTCATCTCGTCCTCCTCCCCCTTCCCTTTCGCAATTTTCCTCCTTCCCCCCATCCTATCCCCCCCCTCTTCCCCCCAACCCTATCACAATCACATCCTCCTTCCTCTCCCCCCCCCCCCCTTCCCTTTCGCAATCACCCCTCCCCCTCCCCCTCCCCCTCCCAATCCCCCCTTCTCTCGCTCGAAGCGCCAGTATCGTATATTGTTTGTTTTAATTCCGTTTGGAATCGGTTTGAATTCATGCTAACTGCAGCTGGGGGCGGAATTGGGGGAGGAGGAGAGGAGGAGGAGGAGGAGGAGGAGGAGGAGGAGGAGGAGGAGGAGGAGGAGGAGGAGGAGGGTAGGGGGAAGGTAGGGGGAGGGGGAGGGGTGATAGAGTAGTGGAGAGTGGGGAGGGGAGGACAGGGGAAGAAGGGGAGATAGGGAAGGGAGGAGGAGATCGGCGCCGGAATATCTGCGTGGTATTAGGGAATGGAGGGTGAATGGGATAGAGGGATGGAGGGAATGGGGAAAGAATTGAGAGAGGAGGGAGGGAAGAAGATGGAGGGAAAGGGAGGGGTAGAGGATGAAAGTGAGGGTGGGGGAAGAAGATGAGGGAAAGGATGGAGGTAAATCTGATGCATGGAATAGGGGATGGGTTGGGAAGAAGAGGAGGGGGAAGATGATGGAGGGAAAAGATGGACAGGGAAGGAATGGAGGGAAAGGGAAGGGAAAAAAATGGATGATGGGGAAAGAATATATGGAAGGGGAATAGGGTGGAGGGGAAAAAAGACGGTAGCAGACAGAAGGTAAATGCGAAGGAGATGGAGAAGGGGGAATGAGGAAGAAGAGCGAAGAAACGAGGGAAGAAGATAAGAGAATGAACCTGAAAAGGAAATTTAAAAATATAGAAGAGGGTGCAAAGAAGAGGTGGTAGCAGCGAAAGGGGAATAGAAAAGGGGGTAATGGGGGTTGGATGGGGGGTGGGGGGTGTCATCGAGACCAGCTGGCCCTCCGCGCGGGCAGGTGGAGCGATGGAATTTCCTTCTGGCCGAGTGCAGGTTCATGCGGGATAGGATTTATGAAGCGCCTTGCCTGGACGTCTCGGAATGGCGCTTATCTTTGGCCTTTTCGCGCTTTTCTTATTCGTCTTCTTCTTCTTCTTCTTGTCCTTCTTCTTGTTCCTCTTCTTGTTATTCTTGTTTTTTTTGTTTTTCTTCTTCTTCTTGTCCTTCTTCTTGTTCCTCTTCTTGTTATTCTTGTTTTTTTTGTTTTTCTTCTTCTTCTTGTCCTTCTTCTTGTTCCTCTTCTTGTTATTCTTGTTTTTTTTCTTTTTCTTCTTCTTCTTCTTCTTCTTCTTCTTCTTGTTTTTTGTTGTTGTTTTTTCTCTTTTTCATTTTTTGAATTTTTCGTTTGCTGTTTTTCTGATCTTATTATTATTTTTTTTTCTTCCTTTTCTTTCTTTCTTCTACCTTTTTTCTTCTGCGTTCTTCTTATTCTTTTTCTTCTTCTGCCTTCTTATTCTTATTCTTCTTATTCTTCTTCCTCCTCCTTTTTTCTGCTGAGTTTTGTGTGTTGGGGGTAGGGGGAAGGGGCAGGGGGGGGATATGAATGTCTTTTATATCTAATTGGAATGCGCGGCCGACAAGGGGAGGGAGGGTGGAGTTTTTTTTACTCCATTAACTTATTCAATTGTATCCCCCCCTCCCCCAACTTTTTTCTCATCTTGTACTTCTATTTTTTATTTTTTCTTCTTTTTGTTTCATTTTTGAATATTTATATATATATATATATATATATATATATATATATATATATATATATATATATATATATATATATATATATATATATATATATATATATATATACACACACATATACATATACATACATACATACACACACACACACACACACACACACACACACACACACACACACACACACACACACACACACACACACACACAGACGCACACGCACACAGACACTCACACACACACAGACCATGAGTAATCCCAAGAAGACATGAAAAGGTATCTCGGTCTTCTTATTATGGCTTCCTCTCCACGCCCACGGAAGGTAAAGGTCCTCATGACGTAAATGTGTGAGTGTATGAGTGTGTGTATGTTTTTGTTTATGTTTGAGACAGACATACAGACAGACGGACAGACAGACAGACAGACAGACAGGCACTACAGGACCTATCACTCATATCGGGAAGTAATGGATGCACCAAGTGTTTGTAAAAGTGTATGTTTATTATTTTTTGTTATTTATTGATGTAGTTATTTATGTTTTTCTTTAGTCTTTTATTTATTTGTTTGTTTTAAAATCTTAACGTATATTATCTGTTCCTCCCAATTCATCCTCTTTTGCCTATTTCTCTTCCACCCTTCCTTCCTTCTTATTCGTATGTACATGTATACGTATACAGAGTATGTAATTTTTTTTTTCTCTCTCTCTCTCTTTTCTTCTACTTCGTCTTCTTGTTCTTAAGCTTCTTGGTCAAAGCCTCCTCGGTTCTGGGAAGATGTTGTCATTTTCTTTCTTCAAGGAGGAAAGTCAAGGTCGGAGGGAGAGGAATGAAATGATATGTGAGGATTCCCGTACCGAGGTTAATCTCGAAGGCGAACGGCTCGGCTCGGCTCCTCTTTGGCCTCTTCCTTTCGCCTCTTCCTTCCTCTTCCTCCCCCGTCTCCTACTCCTTCTCCTCTTCCTCTTCTTCCTCTTCTTCCTTTTCCTCCTTTCCTCCGCTTCCTTTTCCTCCTCTTCCTTTTCCTCCTCTTCCTTCTCTTCCTCCTCCCCCTCTTCCTCCTCCTCCTTCTCCTCTTCCTCCTCTTCCCCCTCTTCCCCCTCTTCCTCCTCCTCTTTCTCTTCTTTCTCCTCCTCCTCCGCCCTCACCACATCTAACTCCATACCCCTCTTTCCTTTTCTTTCTACCCTCCCCGCTTCCTCCTTTCCTGTTGTCCGTCCATCTTTTCCTCTCCTTTCCCCTCCCATAACCCTCTTCCAATCCCTTATATCCCTCCCCTCCCTCCCTCCCTTCACCTTCCTTCTTTCCTTCCTTTCCCTCCCTCCTCCCTTACCTCCCCACACTCACCTTTCCTCCCTCCCCTCTCCTTCCTTCTCCCTCCTCCCTCACCTCCTCCTCCTTTCCCCTCCTCCCTCCCTCCTCCCCTCTTCCCTCTCCCCTCCTGTCCCTTCAATAGCCAGCGAATCTTCGAGAAAATATGGCGGACGAACCTTAATGCAAAGTGATATTGTTGTCTCAGAAGAGTCTCGGAAATGGCAGTTTGAAGATGCGGGGATATTAAGGAAGGAAAGGGGGGGGAGGAGGGAGGGAAGGGAAGGGAAGGGAGGGGAGGGGAGGGGAGGGGAGGGGAGGGGAGGGGAGGGGAGGAGGGAGGGAATGGAAGGAAAGTGGGGGGAGTGGAGAGAAGGGAAGGGAAGGGAAGGGAAGGGAAGGGAAGGGAAGGGAAGGGAAGGGAAGGGAAGGGAAGGGGAAGGGAGGGAAAGGGAGGGTGGGGAAGGGGAAGGGGAGGGGAAGGAAGGGGAAGGAAGTTGGGGGGGAGGGAAGGGGAAGGGAAGGGAAGGGGAGGGAAGGGAAGGGAAGTGGGGGGGAGTGGAGGGAAGGGGAGGGGAGGGGAGGTGAGGGATGGGATGGGAAGGAAAGGAAGGGAAGGGAAGGGAAGGGAGAGAAAGAGGAGGAGGATGGAGATTTGGGAAGGAAAAGGTGGGGGAGATGGGTAGGGGATGGGGTGGGGAGGGTAAGGGAAGATGGGGGGAGGGGACACGGGGTAGGAATGGTGATCAAGGAAGGAGAGGAGGGGGAGGGGGGTTCGAGAAGATCAAGGAGAGAAAGGGGAAGGAATACGAGTTGGGAAGGGGAGGGGGTAATGAGCGATGGGTAGGGTAGGGGAGGATAGGGAAGAGATGGAAGTAAGGAGTTGATGAAGAGAGAAGAGAGGCGTAAGAGAGGTAAAAGTTGAAAGATAGATGTCTAGGGGAGGGAGGGAGGGAAATGGGGAAATAGGAGAGAGAGAGAGCGACAGAGACTGAGAGAGAGAGAGAGAGAGAGAGAGACGGAGGTGAAAAGAAGAGGAAAAAAATAGATATACTGACTGTCTGGCCGATTGAATTGCTCGATTGATAAACTAATTAACCTATGACTGACAGACTAATTGACTGGTCTGTTGATAGATAGACAGACATAGTCCAGAATCAAAGAGTATATGTAAAAGAAAAAAATGAATAAAGTGCTGATCATTAGACATAAGAGAAGAAAAGGGGGAGATAGAGATAATGATGGTAATTAGCGCCCTTATTTAGAGCGATAAGTCACCTAATTAATCATAGCTGCTATCCAAGTTGTTTACGAGTGAGAGTGAGAGAGAGTGAGAGTGAGAGTGAGAGTGAGCG
>BOPN01000130.1:62500-72500 GCA_017312705.2 Penaeus japonicus
TGTTGCATGCATGTGCGTTTGCTCATACATATCAGCATATGTTGAGTAATTCTTTTATATTAAATCTTGTTGTATATCCGCCCAACAAGCGCGTGTGTGTGTGTGTGCGCGTGTGTGCTCATTAATACGTACATAGATAGACTTTGTTACGCAACTGTTGCATGCATGTGCGTTTGCTCATACATATCAGCATATGTTGAGTAATTCTTTTATATTAAATCTTGTTGTATATCCGCCCAACAAGCGCGTGTGTGTGTGTGTGTGCGTGTGTGCTCATTAATACGTACATAGATAGACTTTGTTACGCAACTGTTGCATGCATGTGCGTTTGCTCATACATATCAGCATATGTTGAGTAATTCTTTTATATTAAATCTTGTTGTATATCCGCCCAACAAGCGCTCACCGTGAGTAGAATAACTTCGAAAAAGCCAGAATAGAAATAATTCTGCATTGCGAAATATCCCGAAGTCATCTGTTGCAAAGGAAAAAGAGGAAATCTCATTCATCTCTCCAATTTGGGTTTGTGCAATATACAGCATCACGCTCGACCATCTGGCGGAAATTCTCGAGTCATACGCGTGTACCAACATTGCTCTTTCTCTCTCTTTTTTGTCATTTAGTTAAGAAAAGGTATATTAAAATGCGTTACTGCATTCTTCCATCTTTTTCATATTGTTTCTCCTTCTTCTTCCTACGTGCCCTCTTCTTCTTCTTCTTCTTCTTCCATTTTTTTTACTCTTTTTCACGTCCTCATTCTCCTCCTCCTCTTCTTCTTCTTTTTCTTCTTTCTCCTCCTCCTCCTCCTCCTCCTCCTCCTCCTCCTCCTCCTCCTCCTCCTCCTCCCTCATCTTCCTCTTCTTCCTCTTCTTCCTCCTCCTCCACTTCATACTTCTCCTCCCTCATCTTCGTCTTCTCCTTTGAATAATTTGTAAAATAAGCCGACGGTTGATAGACGTCTCTGAGAGAGGGAAAATGAGTGAGTGAATGAGTAAATGAGTGAAGGAGTGAATGAAGGAGTAAGTGAGGAGGTGAATGAAGAAGTGAGTGAGTAGGTGAGTGTGTGAGTGTGGAAATGAGGAAGTGCTAGAGTGATAGACAGATCGATAGAGAGAGTGAGGGAGTGAGAGTGATACTGAAACTGTGAACACCCATAAACGGCGCCCACACTTGTTCACGCCCACCACGGCTCTAAAACATTGCCTTGTGTCCCTGTGTGGAAATTCTTTTAACGTGTTGGTCTGCCGGACGTTATTCACTTTTTCGTGTTTTTTTATTTTTTTTAATCTTATCCTTTTCCTCGATTTTCTATGTTTTGTATGTATTGTTTCTTTGTTCCGTTTTGTTACGTTTATTTTTACTTGTGTTTCTTTTATTTTTGTATTCGACTTGTTATTTTTTTTTATTCTTCTCATTCCTTTGCCTCTATCTTATTTCCGTTACACGTCTCCCCTCCCTATCCTGCTTTTTCTTAATCTCCTTCTTCTGCTTTTTCTTTACTCTCTCCCTCCCTCTCTCCTCTACTTCCTCTCCCTCCCTCTCTCTCTCTCCTCCTCCTCCTCCTCCTTCTCTCTCCCTCTCTCCTCCTCCTCCTCCTCCTCCTCCTCCTCCTCCTCCTCCTCCTCCACCTCCTCCCCCCCCCTCTTCCTTCTTATCCATTTAACCTCACCCCCTTGAGGCCCCGTACGCAATCAAGCAAAATTAACCCTCCTCTTCTCTTCCCTATTGCAGGTTGGTATTGCGAAGTCACCATGAAGTCCGCATCGTCGCCATCATCGTCACCATCGTGGTCACCATCGTGGTCACTATCATCGTCGTCATCATCGTCACCATCATCGTCGTCATCATCGTCACTATCATCGTCGTCATCATCGTCACCATCATCGTCGTCATCATCGTCGTCATCATCGTCACCATCATCGTCGTCATCATCGTCACCATCATCGTCACCATCGCGGTCACAATCATCGTCGTCCTTTCCCTTGTTTCCCGTCCACGTCCGGAATCGCCTCGTCCTCTCTCGGTAACTTTTGTGATTGGTTGCCCACACACGGATTGGCGGGTTCTGATTGGCTGGCCGCGCGGGTGTTGGTCATTAGAGGGAGCTGTTTTTTTTTTAAGGGGGATGGTGGGGGGGGGGGGGAGTTGTGTTTGGTCGTGGATTGTTTTCTTTTCTTCTCGATCTTTGGACACACACACACACACACACACACACACACACACACACACACACACACACACACACACACACACACACACACACACACATATATATATTTATATTTATATTTATATTTATATTTATATACACAAACGCGCAAGTATCTCAATGAATGTTTGAATGATTAGATCCATGCATCTTGGCGCATGTGGTATTTCCCAATGGCTGTAAAAGCAAGCACATGTGTATTTGTATATATATTCATGCATGTGTTTGCTTAGCCGCCCGCGTGAGATCTATCTTGCTGATGGAGATAACTTTAGACCTGACCAGCTGCGACGGAGGGGAGGGGAGGGGTGGGATAGGATGGGGGGGGGGTATTGGAGGGGCTGCATGACGCATACTTACATACGTGTTGATGTCTTCCCTTTAATGGTAAGTGTTCTTCGGAGGGTTAGGGGAGGGGGAGGGGGAGGGTTAGGGGGAGATGAAGATGGAGGGACAGAAGGAGAGAGAAAGAGAAAGTTTCTAGAGAAGAATGAAGAAAGAAAGAAGGAATAGGGAAGAAAAGATGATGTGAAGAGGAAGAGAGGAACGATCCAGATGCAACGGAGACAAGGAAGCCAAAGCAATACGGCGGAAATAAGAACAAACAAACAAACACAAAAGGCAAGATAAGAATGGCGATCCCAAACGGACACTGTCGGATTGATGATTGATGGCTGTGTCTGTCTGTTTGCCTGTCTGTCTGTCTGTCGGTACCTGTGTGGGTTTTCTTCTTCTCCCTCTCTTCTCTCTCCCTCTCGTTCCTTCCCCTGTCTCGTTATCGTTGATTTGATCGCCGTCGTTATCATCATTATCGGTATCGTTATCATTATCGTATCGTTAATCTTATTGCCGTCGTCAACATCGCTGTCGTCATTATTCTCTCTCCTCCCCTCCTCCTCCTCCTCCTCCTCCTCCTCCTCCTCCTCCTCCTCCTTTTTCTTCTTTTTTTATCGATGGCCTCCACCTATTATTTCTTCTTCTTGGTATTTTTCTTGTACTTGTTATATATATATATATATATATATATATATATATATATATATATATATATATATATATATATATATATATATATATATATATGTGTGTGTGTGTGTGTGTGTGTATGTATGTGTATGTGTATGTATGTATGTATGTGTATATGTGTGTGTGTGTATGTGTGTGTGTATATGTGTGTGCGTGTGTGTGTGTGTGTGTGTATATGTGTATGTGTGTGTGTGTATATGTGTGTGTATATGTGTGTGTGTGTGTGTGTGTGTGTGTGTGTGTGTGTGTGTGTGTGTGTGTGTGTGTGTGTGTGCGCATACATATAGATATTTAAAGAGATATTGATAGATAGATAGATAGATATAGAGGAATCTATACCCGAAAGGGGGAGGGAAGGGGGGACAGAGAGTTAGAGGGGTTGGGGGGGAGCCAGAGACAGACAAACCCGTGTAAAAATAGTCACGACTCAGAAAGACTCAGAAAGTCCCAAGCAGACAGCCACGGTTATACTTATATATATACACATCAACCACCTTTTACGCCTCCATTGTATGAATTGATCGTAATAGATTAGCCCATCTAACCTCCCCCTCTCTCCTCTTAACTGTCTGTCTGTCTGTCTTGTCTGCGTCTTCTTATCTTGTGGAGAAATGGGTTTTTGTGATGGAATTGTACTGTTGAGGGGACAAAAGAGGGGATTGTGGGAGGAGAGGAGAATGGGAGTGAGGGGAAGGGATTGAGGGAGGAGAGGAGAATGGGGGTGAGGGGAAGGGATTGAGGGGGGTGAGGGGGAAGAAGGGGAAGAAGTCAATGAGGGAGGTGATGGGGAAGAGAGGGGAAGAGGGCAATGAAGGAGGAGAGGGAATAGGAGGAGGAGGGAATGCTATGAGGTAAGGGAGGAAAGGGAGAAGGAGAGAAGGGGAAGTAAAGAGGTGAGGGATGGGGGAGGAATAAGAGTACATGAAGAGGAGATAGAATTGAAGTGGAAATACAAGGAGCAGAAGGAGAGTGTGGGGGGGGGGGAGAAGAGGGGAAATAATTGAAGAGAAGGCAATGGGAGGAACATTAGCGACGGTCATACTGATAATGATAGTGAAAATGATAAAGGAAGGTGATAGTGATGATCATAGACCAATGAAAGTGATTTTAAAGAATACATTGGAGGAAGAAGGAAAGGAGGAGGAGAAGAAGAACAGGAAGAAAGGAGGAGGAGAAGAAGAACAGGAAGAAGGAGGAGGAGAAGAAGAACAGGAAGAAGGAGGAGGAAGAGGAAGAGGAAAAGAGGAAGGAGCATCTCTCTCACGCGGAAATGACGAGACAAAAAAGAAAAGTAAAAAGAAAAAGGAAAAAGAGGTTGTTAAGGTACTCGGCCCCAGCACGGATATAGATAGCCATGACGGAGCCAGATATAGCGTACTTGACCCCCATTGCCCCCTTTCCCCTCCTCCCCCCACCCCATGACTCTCTCCGTTTTCTTCTCTCTTCCCCCTTCTCCCGCTCCCTTCTCCCATTCAGTCTTCACTCTCTCCACTACCCTATCTCCTCCTCCTCCCCCTGTCTGTACTTTCTCCCTCTCCTCCGCTCTGTCCTGTTTTCCCTCTCCCCTTTCTCTCCTTCGTGTCTTCCCTCTCACCTTTCCCTCTCCTCCTCTCTCCCCTCTTCTCTCCTCTTTTCTCCTCCTCTTTCCCTTCTTCTGTCTTCTTCTCTCCTCTCCGTTTTCTCTTCCTTCTCCTCGTATCTCCCCCTCTCTCCCTTCTCTCTCCCATTCCCATCGACACACTCCCTCTCCCCCCCCATTCGCCCCTTCCCCCCCCCCCCCCATGCCTTTAGGGCAAGAGTCCCCATGGTTCAAAATGCCTTGTTGAGCGTATGCCGAGAGCTCGTTAAGAGAAGAGTGAGCATTTTTTTTAGCTTCTATGTTCGAGGTTTACAAGGGTGAATGTCCTTTATCACATCCCCCCCCACACCTCACTTTTTTAAGGGCGTTTGGCTGGGGTAATTTGAGCTCAATTGCCGAGAGGGCATTAGGGCGATGATCCCTTGGCACCGGCTTTGCAGTTAATTGCAACTCCTTTACTTCCATCTGCCCTTCGGCCCCCTACTCTCTCCTCCCCTTATCCCTCCTTTTACCCCCCCCCCCCTCCCCTCCCCGTGTCTCTTAACCCCCTTCTCAACCATCTGTAAGGTTGGAAGGGGAAGAAGGAAGGGATATTAGACCTTATGGCCTCCGTATTGAGGGATTAAATCGTCCTTGTGTTGATGGTTTCGCTGCATGTTTTCCCCTCTTCGTCCTCGTTTACAGGTTGATCGTTATAATTCGTGTTCCGATTATTTATGCAGTTTTTGTTTGTGTGTTTTTCGAAGCGTTTATTTTTTTTACGTTTTTTTTTCCTTTATTAGGTTATTGTAATACTGTTTTGTGAATTATAAAAGGTTGAGATGATTGTGAGGGGGGGGGGAGATAGAGACGGAGAGGAAGAGAGAGAGGGAGAGAGAGGAAGGAGAGGAGGAGAGAGAGGGAGAGGAAGAGAGAGTGAGGTAGAGGAAGAGAGAGTGAGGTAGAGGAAGAGAGAGAGAGAGAGGTAGAGGAAGAGAGATAGGGAGAGGAAGAGGAAGAGAGAGAAAAGGAGAGGAAGAGAGAGAAAGGGAGAGAAAGAGAGAGGGGGAGAGGAAGAGAGAGAGAGAGGGGAAGAGGAAGAGAGAGAGAGAGGGGAAGAGGAAGAGAGAGAGAGAGAGAGAGAGTGTGTGTGTGTGTGTGTGTGTGTGTGAAAGAAAGAAAGAGAGAGAGAGTGTGAGAGTGAGAGAAAGTGAATAAGTGGGCGAGTGTGAATGAGTGAGCGAGTTAGTGGGTGAGGAAGTGAGAGAGAGGAATCGAGCGAGTAGATTTGACCTTGTCTGACGTACCTAATCTAACCTTGCACGTGTATCTAGATCGAAAAGGAGATGAAGAAAAAATACGCATGAACCAAGGCAGACGAGAATATATATACGCCCCCCCCCCCCTTTAAGATCAAATTAAAGCTAACACACGCACACACACTCTTGTTTAACCTTCGCTAATCCCTTGCGTTTAATTCAGGTGAGAAATGGTTTATTTTTTTTATTTTTTTTTTTTCTTATTTTTTTTTCATTTTTTGTCTCTTATGAAAATGATTTAAGCGTTCTTTGATACACGGCGAGGAATTAAATATACTCTGGGTAAATATATCCCGAGGCGGGGGTGGAGGTGTCGCGGTGGGGGTAGGGGTAAGGGGGGTGGGGTGGGGTGGGTTAGGTGGGTACTTAAGCTCTTGTAATATTCATGTGTTGAAGAGAGGTACACTTTGCTTGCTTGCTTGCTTGCTTGCCTTTCCCCTCTCCCCCTCTCCTTCTCCTTCTCCTTCTCCTTCTCCTTCTCCTCCCTCTTTCCATTTCCCACCTTCTCCATCGTTTTCTGTTTCCACCCCTCCCTGTCTCTCTTCTCACTCTCTCTCCTTTTTTTCTGTCTCCTCTCCTCTTTATTTCTCTCCTTCCTTCCTCTCTCCTCTCCCCTCTTCTTCTTCTTATTATTATTATGATTATCATTATTATTATTATAGTTATTATTATCATTATCGTTGTTAATGGGAGGGAGGGAGGTAGGGAGAAAAGAAACGAAGAAGAAAAGAAAAGAAGAAGAAAAGAAGAAAATTAGAGAGAAAGATGGAGATAGAGACAATAAGAGGAAAATAAGAGGTGAAGGGGGGGGGGAGGGGAGGGGGGAGGGAGGGAGGAGGGACAAAGACTACAAGGGACACGTCAAACAGACTGCAATGTTGCAATCTAGGGACGAAACCCAAGATAGAAATTGCAAAAATCGCCTTTAGCGACGCGGGAGGTAATCAACAGGGCCTTATTGGAGGGAGAGAAAGAAAGAAAGAAAGAAAGAAAGAAAGAAAGAACGAAAAGAGGAATGAAGGAGCAAGGGAAAGAAAGAGAATGGGAGATTTGGAAGGAGGGAAGTGAGGAGGGAGGGAGAGAGGGAGGGATGGAGGTGGGTGAGGTGATGGCATGTTATTGTTAACGGTAATGAGAATTAGCAGATCTTGCAATGATAAATATGTTGAGAGTGATGCCATTAATATGATATTTATTCTAATAATTCTGGTTGTACTAAAATTAATAATGCCGACGATTGCAATAGCGGTAATGATGATGATAATGTTTACGATAATGATAATGATAGTAGTAATAATGATAATGGTGATAATGATAATAATAATAATAATAATGATAGCAATGATTATAATAATAATAAAAGTAATAACGATAACGATGATAACATCAATATATATAGTAATGATAATGATAGTAACAGTAATAGTAATGGCAGTGATGATCATGAAAATACAATTGAAATTAAAACGAAGAAGAAATTGGATATGCAGTCAGTGACCGGCTATTATCTCCACTATGCGGATGCTGTAAATGTTTCGGGAATGTGAATGGCTGTGTCTGATCTCCTCTTTTCTGGTCGGCGCTTGTAAGACATGTCACCACCACCACCACCACCCTCCCCCTCCCCCTCCCCCCTTCACCTTCATACACCCTCTTTTTCATACCTCTCTAGATTTTCTTTCCTCTTCTTCTTACCTCTTTCAGCTCCCCTTCCCCCCCTTCCCATCTTCTTACCCCTTGACTTCCCCTTCCCTCTCCCCCTTTTGTCTTTTCCATTTAGATTCCCCCTCCTCTCTCCTCCCCCTCCTCTCCTCTCCATCACCTCTAGACCTTCCCCCCCCCCTTCTGTCCATCCTCTTCAGACACACCTCTCCCCCTTACCCCCTTCCCCTCCCCCCACCGGAACACGCACCTCATCTTCCCGTTCTTAGGGACATTTTGGCATCTTGGGTCTTAGTGCCCTCGGCGATAAGGGCGATTTTTGACCTCGGTCGTGTTAGTTTATTTTGGAAGGGCCTCCTGTAGGGGTGTGCCATTTTCGCCCTTACCTCGCCGTTACCTCTTCTCTATTTCCTCTCCCCACGTTCTTTTCCCCTTTTCCTTGGCTCCTCCACCTTCCATCCCTTTTTCTTTCCCTTTTCCGTATTCCTCTATTTATTCTCCTTCCCCCTCCTTCTCTCTTTCACTTCTCTATTCTTCTAGTCTTTCCCATCTCTGCATCATCTCCCTTCTCCTTCCATCTCCTTCCTTTTCCCCCTCCCTCTTCCCCCTCTCCCCCTTCCCCCTACACTTATCCCCCTCTCAGAAGAAGAAGAAGAAGAAAGAAGAAGAAAAAGAAGAAGACGAAGAAAAAGTTAAAAAAAAGATGAACGATAATAAAAGAAAAAAAAAGGAAAAAAGGTGTAGAGCCTCGGGGCATCCAGTGTCACGAGGTCTGGAGAGAGATTGTTTACGAAAGATTACACGCGGATTCTGAACGCGATTAGCCCTCCATCCCCCTCCCCCTTCTCCCTCTGCTCCTTTCTCCCCTTCTCCTTTCTCCTTTCTCCCCCTATCCTTTCGTCCCCCTACTCATTCGTCCCCCCTCACCCTTTTTTTCCTACCTTCATTCCTTTTTACCCTTCGTCCTTCCGTTTCTCTTCCTCTCGTTCCCCTTCCCTCCTCCCCCTTTCCTCTTTTTTTCCACTTCCTTATCACTTCCCTTCTCCTCTTCCATCTCCCCCTCTTTCTCCTCATTTTCCCTCCTTCTCCCTCCTTCCCCCCCCCCTCCTACCTCCTTTCCCCCCTCCTCCTATCTCCTTCCCCCCCTCCTTCTACCTCTTTGCCCCCTTCCTCCTCATGCCTTTCCCCCCTCCTCCTTCCCTTTCCCTCCTCCCCTCCCTTCCCTCTTCCCCTCCCCTTTTCCTCCTCCCTCCCTTCCCCCTCTTCCTAGTGTAGGGGACGGGAAGGGGTAAGGATAGAGGGGTAGGATAGGGGGCGCGAGTAGGAGTAGAATAGGGGAAAAGAGCGAAGGTAAGAACAGGGGATATGGATAGGGGAAGGTAAGATAAAAGTAAAGGGTAGGGGCAATGGGAAGAGGGTGATGGGCATGTTGACCCACCGCCTCGCCTCGTGTCAGGGTGAGGTTACCAGGGTTAGAAGGGTAGGGTGGGAGGGGGTAAGGGTGTGCGGGGGGAAGGGGTGTAAACCTACCCTAAGGTCCTCTATGGATTCCTTTTTCTCCTCCCTCCTCCTCATTTCCCTTCATTCTTCCTCTATCCCCATTATTCATTCTTCCTCTATGCCCGTTCTTTATTCCCTCTCTACTTTTCCAGACTTTACTTACCTCCTCCTTATGGGGCATTTAGAACGTGGCTAGAGCTTAGCCTCACGTGCGATATTTTAAAAAGCACACCATCACCATCATGATCATCATTATCATCATCATGATAACCATAATAATCATAATAATGATGAGAAAAAGAATCTGGAGAAGTTAATCATCTCAACGCCAACCAGAAATATTTGCAACCAAGAAACCACAGTCGACAACAACAGCAACCAAAGCGACGCTTCTCACCCTATACGAGATAAAGGTAAAGCATGGCGACAGGGTGACTGACGCCCACAAGGAGTGAAATTGCCACCCTGCATTCATTATTCATCGCCAGTAGACCGGTTTAACATCCCCACCCCCTTCCCTTCTCCTGTCCCCTCTCTTCTCCTCTCCTCTCCTCTCCCTTCCCCTGCCCTTTCCTTCCTCCCTCCCTCTCCCCCTTTCCCTACCCTTCCCTTCCCCTCCCCTCCCTCTCCCCTTACCCCCTACCCTTCCGTCTTCCCCTCTCCCTCCTCCCCCCCCTACCCTTCCCTCCCCTCCCCCTACCCTTCCCTCCCTCTCCACCTCCCCCT
>BOPN01000130.1:77500-80000 GCA_017312705.2 Penaeus japonicus
CTTTCCTCCTTTTCTTCGTCTTGCATCTTCATCTTTTTCTCTTTCGCTTATTGTTTATTTACTCTCTTCCTCCTCGTTTTGTGTCGTTCTCTTTCTCCTTCTCTTTTTGTTTGGTCCTGCGTGTCATTTTCCTCTCACTTTATTTTTTTTCCGTTTTTCTTAGAATTCTTTCTTTCTGTTTCTCTCTCTCTCTTTCTCTTTCTCTTTCTCCCTCTCTCTCTCTATTTCTGTCTATCTATCTATCTATCTATGTCGCTCTCTCCCACCTCCCCCTCCCTTCCTCTCCCACACTCCATCCATCCCTCCCTCTCTCTCTCCATATCTCTCCTCTTTCCCTTTCTCTCCCTCTCTTTTTCCCTCTCCCTCCCTCCCCCTCCCCCCTCCCCCTTTCCCACCCCTCACTCACCCCACCCTTACCCCCCAACCCCCCTACCCCACACCCAATGCATCTTGACAGTATCTTTCATTTGGATTTTTTTGCCGTTACTGCCGCCTGCAACGGATAAATATTGCAGAATTTAATGCTTCCTTAATTGCATTTTTTGAAAATTATAGGCGTGTTGATTTTTTTTTTCGGGGGGGGGGTTATGACTTCGAGGGGCTTTGTTTGCTTGTTTGTTGTTGTTGTCGTGTTGTTTTTGTTTTGTTATTGTGTGACGTGTGTGTTATTGTTTTTTTTTGTCATTCTTGTTGCAGCTGTTGATTGTTATGCTCCAGCTCTTACTCTGTCCGTTATAATTTATATCTTTGCCGTATTATTTATTTATTTATATATGATCTTATTATTATTTTTTGTACTTGTTCCTCCAAGCTTCTGAAATCTGGCGTTTAAGACGAGGTCAGCGGAGGCCGTCGCTCCCGCTGCGGTTCCCGCAAGCAGAGGCAGGTTCTCTCGCTCACGTCCTCTCTCTCTCTCTTTCTCTCTCTCTCTTTCTCTCTTTCTCTTTCTCTCTCTCTTTCTCTCTCTCTCTCTCTCTCTCTCGCTCGCTCTCTCTCGCTCTCACCCTCTCTCGATTACTCCCTCTTTGTTAAGTCTGCTTCTTCTTCTCCTTTTTCTTTTTCTCTCTCTTCCCATGCTAATCCTCCTCCTCTTCCTCCTCTACCTCCTTATCCTCCTACTCCTCCTCCCCTCCTCCTCCTATTCCTCCCCTCCTCCTCCTCCTCCTCCTCCTCCTCCTCCTCCTCCTCCTGCACGCCTCCATTTCCACCCCTTCTCTTCCTCCTTTTCTCCCCCTCTCTTCATACTCTTTCATCTCCCCTTCGTTCCTCCCTCCTCATCGCACATTTTTTGTTTTCACCCATTCTCTTTGCCCCTCTCTCTCTCTCTCTCACTTTCGACCTTTCCCTCTTCATCCACTCTTTTCCTCTCGTCATTCTCCTCCTCCTCTTCCTCTTCAACCTCCTCCTCCTCCTCAACCTCCTCCTCCTCCTCCTCCATCTTATCTTCCTCCTTCTCTTCCTCCTCCTCCTCTTCCTCCTCCTCTTCTTCCTCCTCCTTCTCATCTTCCTCCTCCTCTTCCTCTTCCTCCTCCTGTCTCATCTTCCTTCTCTTCCTCCTCCTCCCCCTCCCCTTTCTCCCCCTCCCCTTTCTCCCCTCCTCCTTTTCCTTTTTCTCTCCTTTCTCCTCCTCATCATCATCCCTTTCTTCCTCCTCTTCCTCCTCCTCTTCCTTTTGACGGAGATAGGCATAGACATAGAGATTGGTAATGACTAGATGAAGACGGATAGAGTTGAATAGAGTTGGATAGACGGGTGGCTGATAAATGGGAATTGATAAGAATTGGAAGAGGCACAGGCAGATAAGCATCAACGGAGAGAGGAGAGAGAGAGAAAAGAACAAAAAAAAGAGGGGAAGAGAGAGATAAAGAGGGAGGGAGAGAGAGGGAGGGAGGGAAGGAGGGAGAGAGGAAGAGAGGAGGAGAGTGAGGAAGAGAGGAGGAGAGTGAGGAAGAGAGGAGAGGTGAGGAAGAGAGAAGAGGTGAGGAAGAGAGGAGAGGTGAGGAAGAGTGAGAGAGAGAGAGAGAGAGAGAGAGAGAGAGAGAGAGAGAGAGAGAGAGAGAGAGAGAGAGAGAGAGAGAGAGAGAGAGAGAGAGAGAGAGAGAGAGAGAGAGAGAGAGAGGAGAGAGAGAGAGAGAGAGAGAGAGAGAGAGAGAGAGAGAGAGAGATGGAGAGGGGAGGGAGGGAGAGAGAGAGGGGGGAGAGTTTAAAGGAGAGTTCAGTCCTAATAATATTCCAAATGTGGATCTCTGGTGCTTTTGCTCGGGGCAATCGGGAGGGGAGGGGGGGGGGGGTGAGGTAGGAGGTTGAACTCTAGCCCGGACTTCACTCCTGCCTGTATTGTGCTTGTTTGCTTGTTTTATTGGCATCCTTCATCTCACCCCTGTTCCTCCCCCTCTCACCTCCACCCCTCCCATTCTCCCTTTTAATCTTCCTCCTCCCTCCCTCCCTCACCCTCCCTTCCTTCCCCCGTTCCTCCCCTTCTCCCTTCCCTCTCCTATCC
>BOPN01000130.1:98020-100520 GCA_017312705.2 Penaeus japonicus
CTCTTAGACAAGGCTCGGAGTCGGGAGAGCTGGACCGTGAAGACGACCCTCTCAGCCCCTTGGAGGTTTCGTGGAGGAGGAGGAAAGGGAATAGGTAAGTGGGCGAGGGAGAAGGAAGAGGGGGAAGGGGGCGGAGGAGGAGGAGGGAGGGAGAAGGAAGAGGGGGGGGCGGAGGAGGAGGAAGAAGGAGGGAGGAGGGAGATAAAAGGGAAAGGGGATGGGGGAGGAGGGAGGGAGGTAGGGAAGGGGGAGTGGGGAAGGAGTAAAAAAGGGAAGTAGGTGGAAGAGGAAGTAGAAATAAGGAGGTGGTAGATGGAGGAGCGAGGGAGGAGAGAGAGGGGGGGGTGGGAAGTAAGAGGAAGAGTAAAGGGAATAGGGAAATGGACAGAGAAAGTGAAAGAGGAGGGCTCATGCAAGGAAAGAATGGGAGATGGACATCGATAAAGAAAGATGGATAGACAGAGACGGATATGACAAAAAGTAATCGTAATTTAGTATCTCGTAGATTATATTTGTATGTCTTAAAGCTTAGTCTTTTTTTCTAATGTGTAGTTTTAGATAAGATGATTTTTAATCAGAAAAGATAAACAGACGCATGCAACATATGTAAACTGTTTCAAATCTGGAGATAACAAAATTACGATAAGTTTATAATAAGAATTTTTATTTACATAAAACATGAAGAGCGAGAGCGAGCAAGAACACATAAAAAGGAAGAGAATAAAAGAGAGACGTAAAGCAGGAGAAAAGAAAAATAGAGACAAAAAAAGACCGAGAGAACGCAAAGAAGAGAGAGGGAGAGAGAGAAAGAAAAAGAGAAAGAGAGAGAGAGAAAGAGACAAAGAGAAAGATAGATAGCAAGAGAAAGAGAAAGGGAAAGAGAAAGAGAGAGAAAGAGAAAGAGAAAGAGAAAGATAGATAGCAAGAGTAAGAGAAAGAGAAAGAGAGATAGCGAGAAAGCGAAAGAGAAGAGAAGATAAAAACACTTCCCGAATCACCACGTGTGCATCACTCAGTCACTCAAGGAGCAGGTGTCGCGTGTTAACAGTCGAGACGTGATCATTTCTCCCTCCTTTTTTCTTATTATTGTTCCGTCTCGTCGTGGGCGAAGTGGCAATTATAATTATCCTTTATTCTTAGGCGGGAGATTAGCTGCCGTAATGTCGGGCTCTGGCGCGGTCGGGGTGTGGGGGTGGTGGTGGTGGTAGGGGGGGAAGAGTTGTTGGGGTTGTTGAGGTTATTCTTTGGTCTGTTTTTTTTTTTTTTTTCTTGTGGTTGTTGTTGATATTGTGATTTCTTTTTGTTGTTTTTTGTTATTTCTATTGTCCCTTGGTACTCTTCATTTTCTTCTCGCTCTCTCTTTCTTTCTCTCTTTCTCTCTCTCTCTCTCTCTCTCTCTCTCTTTCTCTTTCTCTTTCTCTTTCTCTTTCTCAACCTGCTCCTCCTCCTCCTCCTCCTCCTCCTCCTTCTCCTTCCCCCAACCTCCTCCTTTTACTCCCACTTCAAGTCACCTTCCCTATTCCCCTCTCTTATCTTCCCCCTCCTCCTCCATCCTCCTCCCCCTCCTCCTTCACCTCCTCCTCCTTCACCTCCTCCTCCACCACCTCCTCCCACTCCTCCTCCTCCACCACCACCTCCCCCTCCTCCTCCTCCTCCTCCTCCTCCTCCTCCTCCTCCTCCTCCTCCTCCTCCTCCTCCTCCTCCTCCTCCACCTCCTCCTCCTCCACCTCCTCCTCCTCCTCCTCCCCCTCCCCCTCTTCCTCCTCCTCTTCGGCTTAATACCCTTGGTCAGTGTCTGAAACTCCGGGGCTTAACAGTGCTTCTCCGAGACACACGAGAAGCGGGATCTTCCTCGCCTGCCTCCTCCTCTTCACACCTTGGGCTTCTTCTTCCTCTTCTCTTCTCTTCTCTTCTCTTCTCTTTTTTTCTCTTCTTTTTTTTCTCTTCTCTTTTTTTTTGTTTTTTTTTATGTTTTTTTTCTTCCCTTTTTCTTTTGTTTCATACTCGTTTCACTTTTTTCCTTTCCATTATTTTTTCTCTCTCTCTCGTGATCTCTTTTTATCTTTCTTATCATCTTTTCTCTTCCGTTTTTTTCTGTTCTTTATTTCTTTGTGTGTGTTTTTTTCTCTTCTTTTCTTCTCCTTTTCTTCTTTGTTTTATCATTCCTCCTCCTCCTCCTCCTTCCTTTTTGAGTTCTTTTTCTTCTTTCTCTCGTTTTTTCATTCTTTTTTTCTTTTTCTTCTTCATCCTTCTTCATTTTTATTTGTCTATCTGTTTAAGAAAGACGGAATGGGAGAGGGAGAGTCAGAATCAGAAACCGAGAGAAGGTAGACAACAGGCATTAATTTTAGATCATGAGAACAAGTCAATGTACAGACAACAACAAAAAACAACAGCAAAAACAATAACCAACAAAACAAAAGCAATACAACAACAGCGACAAAAGCAATAACAACAACAGAACAAAATCAATAACAACAACGGCAAAAGCAATAACAAC
>BOPN01000130.1:103020-138020 GCA_017312705.2 Penaeus japonicus
GGGCGATGGGCGTGGGGGGTATGTAGTGGGGTCACAGATCCGATTTGAGTGAGAGTGAAAGTGGTTTGCGAAGGTGCGTTTGACGAACTCTTTGCCTGTGCTTCGTTCGGTTTGTGTCGTTTCTTTGGCGCGTGTATCTTCTTTCTCTTTTTTGTGCTCTCGTTTTCTTTCCTTTCTTTCATTTCAATCTTTCTTTCTTTTTTACTTTCTCTTTCTCTTTCTCGCTTGTGCTTATACACGTTGAACGAGAGACACAGACAGACAGATAGACAGACAGACAGACAGTCCATGGCAGAGAAAGGGACACAGAGGAAGAGAGAGGGAAATGGAGGGGGGGGGGTAGGTGGATATCTGTATGAGTAAGGGTAGAGTTAATGACTTCAGCAGCGGGCATGTGGGCGCGCTTATGTGTGTGAGTCAGCCAGTCTGCACATTTGTCTGTCGTGTGTGTGTGTGTGTGTGTGTGTGTGTGTGTGTGTGTGTGTGTGTGTGTGTGTGTGTGTGTGTGTGTGTGTGTGTGTGTGTGTGTGTGTGTGTGTGTGTGTGTGTTGTGTGTGAATTCTTATGCATATATATTTATGTATGTATATATGTATGTATGCATGCATTTGTGTCTGCGCGCATTTCTGTACGTCCAGTATGGATGTATGGTCGTCCGGCCGAGACCGAAATACGGACAGAAGCACCCTTATTCTACCACGCTCTCGGGCCATCGTTTATTAGCAGTATCGGAAACCGAATTGCTCTCTCCTCGGCTGGCTTGTTCTGGCTCCGTCTCAGAAGAAAAACGAAAGACCCATCCCCGCTAACAAGGCTTATGAACACCGCACTCAGAGAGAACAAAGCAAGAGTTGGTTCTTGATTTTTTTTTTTTTTTTTTTTTTTTTTTGGTAGGGGGGGGCAATAATAGAAATGGAATTTATTTTTGTCTTTAGTGAAAGTTTCAAGTTTGTTTGTATCTTTGGCAAATAATATCAGGTATTTCAGCTCACTGAATCCAGAGAATTTATATTTTTTTTATGAATGCTTTCCTTTTTTAGAGAAATCTTATATCATATTATATTTTGCGTATACATGTGACCACATAATCATATATACATGCATGCACATACATATTTAGGTATAGGTGTAGCTGTATGTGTGTGTGTGTGTGTATGAGTGTGTGTGTGTGTTTATGTGTGTGTGTTTATGTGTGTGTGTGTTTATGTGTGTGTGTGTGTTTATGTGTATGTGTATGTCCGCAAGCGTATATATTTGTCCTTCTTTATGCCAGACTGTAAATAAAATCTCTATATCATATGGATGAGGACAACAATATATCAAAGTGGCACTACCGTCCCATAAACGAATCTTTCCAAGCCAAGCCACTCCAAAGCGTAACATTTCCCGGGGCAATGGGCACGTCAAGGCTATATGGGACGGGGAATAAAAGCTTCCATTCATCCACACACACACACACACACACACACACACACACACACACACACACACACACACACACACACACACACACACACACACACACACGCATATATGTATATATATATATATATATATATATATATATATATATATATATATATATATATATATATATACATATATATAGTGTGTGTGTGTGTACACTCATACTACAAATTTGTTTATGCAAAATGATTCGGTATCTATTTTATTAGACATTTTCCCCCCGAGACTTCTAATCTTGTATCCACTAGAGAAAGCACGGCCAGCATTAACATTATATCTTCGTGGTAAGAGGGAGGGACCCCCTTGTAGTTGCGGTTGTCATGGCAACGCGCACGCACACGCACACACTCATTCTCTCTCTTTCTTGTTCTCTTTCTCTTACTCTTTCTAGTTCTCTCTCTCTCTCTCTCTCTCTCTCTCTCTCTCTCTCTCTCTCTCTCTCTCTCTCTCCCTCCTTTCTTCCTTCCCTTTCTCCCTCTCCTTCCCTTCCACCCTCCCTCCCTTTCCCATCCCTCGCCCTCCCTCCCTCTCCCTCCTGCCTTCCTTCTGTAAATATACTTTTCAATCAACCTCTCTCCTTCCCACACTCCTTCCCTCCTTCCCTCCCCCCTCCTCCTCCCCTCCTTTCCCCTCCTCCTTCCCTCCTCCTCTCCTCCCCTCACTCCCTTCTCCCACTCCTTCCCTCCTCCCACCCTCCTTCCCTCCTCCCCTCCTCCCCCACTCCTCCTTCCCCCCCACCCTCCTACCCTCCCCCCCCTTCTCCCCCCCACTCACACTCACACTCACGTGGAACCGTGCATTATATTCCTAGAGGGCAAGTAATGAATTGAGACGGCGCGGCACGGCGGGGCGGGGAGAGAGAGGCTGGGAGCGTCTCGGAAAAGTATTCAATTCGCAAGTGGAATGAACCAGTGGGGGGGAGGAAGGGGGAGGATGGGGATGGGGTTGGTATGGGGGTTTGTGATGAGCGAAGGAGGTAGGGGTGAGGTGGTTGGGACTATGAGGTGCGAGATAGAGGGAGAGAGAGACAGACAGACAGACAGACAGACAGACAGACACAGACAGACAGACTGACAGACTGACAGATAGAACGAAAGAGATTGCGAGAGAAAGAGAGAGAGAGGGAGAGGGAGATAGAAAGAGACACGGAGAGAGAAAGAAAAGTAAAAAGAAAATGCAAAAGAGAGAAGTAAAAGAGAAAAAGAAAGAAAGAAAGAGACAAAGACAGAAACAGATAAAAAAAAAAGAAAGCGAGAGATTGAAATGGAGTTCTCGAGTGAGAGTTCGAGCGAGAGTCGAGTGGGCGTCGAGGGAGGAAGGACGGTCGGCGGATCCTCAAATCCAGCGCCCGTCGAATGTGTGTCGAGCACTGGGGGGTCGAACTCAATTTCTTTCTTTCTCTTTTGTGTTTTTTTCGTTTTTTTCTCTTTCTTTCTTTTTATTTATTTTTCTATTTTTATGTATTTTCTTAATTATGTTTTCTTTTTCTTTTTTCCGTTTTTTTCTATATAGCTTTCTTTTTTCTTCTTTCTTTCTGTTTCTTTCTCTCTCTTTATCTTTTGTTCTGTTGTTTGATTTCTATGCTATGTCGTTGCTATTCACCATCACCTTTTATTCTTCATTTTCGTCGTCATCATCGTCATTATCTTCATTTATCATGATTCATCACCATCATAATTCATCATCTTCATTTTCGTCACCATTCATCACAATTTATTGGCTTCGTATTTATTACCATTTATTATCATAATTAATCACCATCATAATGCATCACCATCCACCATTATCTTCATCATTATACATCACCATTATCTTCATCATTATACATCACCATTCATCATCATCATATTCATCATCATTCATCATCATATTCATCATCATTCATCATCATATTCATCATCATATTCATCATCATATTCATCACCATTCATCTTCATAATTCATCATTAGCATCGTCAGATTCATCACTATCATCCCCTCTACCGGCAACAGCCAACATCTCACCAACACAATCATCATTTTTATCATCACTATCACCAGAACTGCCAGTGTCAGTCATCACCATTCACCATCGCATCAGTCCTCCCTACAACCATGATATTCACCATCACACCACCAACACCATCACTCAGTATCATCACCACTATCACAATACCAAACCTTCAGTCAGCATCACCACTACCACCACCATCCTCAGTCACCATCCCACCACCATCACTTTCACCACCACAATACCAACACCATCCCACCACCATCATTTCCACCACCATCGTCACCACCACAATACCAACACCATGAACAACCACATAGTTTCCTTATTCTCCGTCCATACATTAAGTCCCATTGTTATTATAATCCGCTTTCAGTTTTGCAACTCGAGCACCCCTCTGTCTTTCAACTTTGCAGTTGAGTGTTTCTCTTTCTCCCTCTCTATCTCTCTTTCTCTTTCTCTTTCTCTTTCTTTTTTTCTCTTCTCTCTCTCTCTTTCCTCTCTCTTCTCTCTCTCTTTTTCTCTCACTTATCTCTCCTTCTCTCTCCTCTCTCCTCTCTCCTCTCTCCTTCTCTCTCCTTCTCTCTCCTTCTCTCTCCTTCTCTCTCCTTCTCTTTCCTTCTCTCTCTCTCTCTCTCTCTCTCTCTCTCTCTCTCTCTCTCTCTCTCTCTCTCTCTCTCTCTCTCTCTCTCTCTCTCTCTCTCTCTCTCCCTCTCCTCCTTTCCCCCTCCTTTTCCTCCTCCTCCTCCTCTCCCGCTCCGTGTTACAGAGAAAAGTCATAACATTAGGGATAATGGCTGATATTGTGGCGTGTCATTTTTTTACATCCTATTAGCAAGGAATTATCATCCTGGTCGCGAATGGGAGAGGGGGAGTAAGGGGAGAAGGAGAGGGAGAGGGGGAGTAAGGGGAGAAGGAGAGGGAGAGGGGGAGTAAGGGGAGAAGGAGAGGGAGAGGGGGAAGGGGGGAGAAGAAGAGGGAGGGGGGAGAAGAAGAGGGAGAGGGGAGGGATATTTTGCGAGATGGCACGCTGTTTGACTGACTTACTGACTGGGTTACGCACTGGCTGATGAACTACACGGAGTAGGCCTTTACTTACGGATTGAAAGACTGTTGGCTGACTGGGAGAGGGACTTCTTGGCTGAATGATTGATAGATTAATCGATTTGCGGCTTACTGACTGACTACTTAATTACAGATATAATAGGAATAATGCTACGTAGCATACTGACTGACTGACTGCTTGGGGTGGTGGGGAAATTCATGACTTGTTAAATTTCTGACACACTTCCTGACTCAGTTACTGACCGATGGACTGACTTGCTCTCAGATTGCATGGCTTGCCTAGCAATGACTGACTTTAAGACTGACTGGCTGACGTTAGAGTGTCAGTCGAGGACTCATTGAATGATTGACCAAGTATGACCTACTGAGGCATGACCAGATTTGTATATTCGACTGACTGACCGACCTCATTGTCTGACAAGTGAGTGATTGACAATATCTGGTTGAGAGGGAGAGAGAGAGAGAGAGAGAGAGAGAGAGAGAGAGAGAGAGAGAGAGAGAGAGAGAGAGAGAGAGAGAACTTAAATTATTAAAACGGACATGAAAATTAATGGAATGACTGTAAGATTACTTGCCATTATTATTTCAAGGACACTAATTGCAGGATTGCCATTATTATCACCATCGCCATTACAATCATCATCACCGACATCATCACCATCACCATTGCTGCCAACAACGATAACCAACATTAAAAAACAAAAAAAACAACAACAACAACAACAACAACGCTAAAACATTCCCAGCGACTTACCATAATCATTAGAAACTGGCAATAATAATAATAAAAACAAAAACAAAAACAATGGGAAAACGACCCGACCCTCGAGCAGTAATACAGAGGGGGAACAGTGAGCTTATGATAACGCTGATGGTGAGGGGAAAGGGACCGAATATGGTGCATGGGAGAAGGAGCCAGGATTAGGTGGTAGGGGCTTATGGCGAGAGGGGTGTCGAGGTGGTGCCGGCGGGGTGAATATGGTGCCGGTACGGGAATATGGTGTATGGTACATTTTTTCTCTCTATTTTGAGGATGAGGATTTTTTTTTATAAAGGGTGGAGATTGAGGATATGAGAATTTAGAGGAAGTGAAATGAAGTCAGTGTGAGGGAAATGAGGAGAGGGAAGTACAAAGAGAAGCTTCAGAGAAATAAATGAAGCGAAAGGAAGGTACAATGAGACAGACAGACAGACACAGAGAAAGAGAGACAGAAAAAAAGTGAGAGAGAGAGGGGGGGGGGGGGATTTGAGAGAATGAGAGAATGAGGGAGAGAAAGACAGAGACATCGAACAAGCTGAGATCCGAAAAGGAAACAAGAGAAATGCAACGATGAAGGAGAGAGAAGAGAAATGTAAAGACCAAGAGACCTGGAAATGAAAAGAGAGATGCCAAGGGAAAGGAGGAAACGCGAGAGGAAATGCAAAAGGGAAATGTTGGGAAATGCAGAGATATTGGTGAGGGGAAGGCCGCGGCGGGGGTGGGGGTTGGTGGGTGGGGGTGGGTGGCTGGTCGGGGCTGGGATTAGGGGTAGGGGGGGGGGAGTTTAGCCATTGTGTGGAGGCAAAGACTGCACGAGAGTATCACTGTACACCATAGCTGGATAGGGAGATTGAATGCCGTTGTTCGTATGTCTTCTCATTCTCTCTCTCTCTCTCTCGCTCTCTCTCGTTCACTCTCTCCCTTCCTTTCCCTATCCCTCCCCCTCCCCTCCCCCTTCCCCTTCCCCTTCCCCTTCCCCTTCCCCTTCCCCTCTCCCTCACACACACACACACACACACACACACACACACACACACACACACACACACACACACACACACACACACACACACACATACGTACACGTACACGTACACGTACAGGGCATCAGTAAGAATTCCCCTCCCTGTTTCCCCTCGGCGTAAATCAGCCATTGTCGCTTTGTTCAAGGAAGTTGGCCCGGCTATCGTAGCGCCATCTGTCTCTTGCATGTATTGACGACAAGTAACGACCCCCGGTGGACGACTACTCTCGTCCTCCTCCTCCTCCTCCTCGTCCTCGTCCTCCTCCTCCTCCTCCTCCTCCTCGCCTCTCTTTCTCCTTTTCCTTCTTTCATTTCTTCCTCGTCTTCCTCGTCGTCATCCTCCTGTTACTCCTCCTTTTCCTTCTACTTCTCCTTCTCCCTCGCCCGTCTCTCTCTCTCTTTCCTCCTCCGCATTTTCCTACTTTCTTGTTTCGCCTTTCCCCTCATTTTATCCCTTTTCCTCGCGTGTCTTTCCTTCTCTTCTCCCTGTCTCTTCGCTCCATATTTTTCTCCCCTCACCTATTTTAGTTTTCTCTTGTCTTCTCCCTTGCTTTACCCCTCTCTTTATCCTCTTCGTCCTCCTCCCCTATTCCGCCCCTTTCCCTTCTATCGGTCTTCAAAATGTTCCCCTCACACTAACCCTTTCATTCCCCTCACTCACCCCCCCCCCTCACTCACCCCCCTCAATCTCCCACGACTTAGCTGAGGGTGAACTAAGAACCGGGAAGTGTAATTTCTTGTATTTTTATTGTTATTTTTGTTTGCTTATAGGAGGGAGTGGGGAGTTATTGCAGAGGGGAGGGGAAAGGAGTGGGGAGTCATGGTGGAGGGGAGGGGAATGGAGTGGGAGAGGGGGTGTATGAGACGACCTTAGAATGGCTTTTTGCCGCTTCGGTCGATGGTGCATTACGCTGATTTAGTTGGGTGTTTAATTCATAGAGTGGGAAGGAGAGAGAGAGAGAGAGAGAGAGAGAGAGAGAGAGAGAGAGAGAGAGAGAGAGAGAGAGAGAGAGAGAGAGAGAGAATCACTTCCTTAATCATTCCCTTCTCCTCCTTCAGTTCTTCTTCCTCCTCCCTCTCCTTCCCCCTCTCCTCCCCTCCTCCTCCTCCTCCTCCTCCTCCCCTTCCTCCTCCTCCCTCCTTCCCTCCCCTTCCCTCCTCCCTCCCTCCCTCCCTCCTCCTCCTCCCTCCCTCCCTCCCTCCTCCCGCCTCACGTCCCCTGCCTTCCTCCTCCTCTTCCTCCCTCTTCCCTCCTCCTTCCCCTCCCCCCACCCCCGTCCCTAAACCATTCCCTTCCTCCCCTCCTCCTCCTCCTTCTCCTTCCCTCCCCCGTCCCTGAACCATTCCCTTCCTCCTTCTCCTCCTCCTCCTCCTCCTCCTCCCCCGTCCCTGAACCATTCCCTTCCTCCTTCTCCTCCTCCTCAACTCCCCACCCCCACTCCCACCCCACCCTTCTCCCTCCCCCTCCTCCCCTCGTTGTTGTACCTGGGCGGGGCTGGACAGACAGGTTGTTGTTCGGATTCGACAGGTACCCATTCAATGTCTCACGTGCGACTGTGTGACGGGAAGCCCCCAAGATCGATCCGCCTCCTCGTCCTGTCGGGGGAATCGGGGAGCCGCCGCCGTCGGGAAGACTTGGGGCGCCGACTTACCGTGACGTTGGGTCTTAGTTGTGACTTACGGTGACTTACTGTGAGTTGGGTCTGAGAGGTGACTTACGGTGACTTACTGTGAGTTGGGTCTGAGAGGTGACTTACGGTGACTTACTGTGAGTTGGGTCTGAGAGGTGACTTACGGTGACTTACTGTGAGTTGGGTCTGAGAGGTGACTTACGGTGACTTACTGTGAGTTGGGTCTGAGAGGTGACTTATGGTGACGTGGGTCTCAGTTGTGACTTACGGTGACGTGGGTCTTAGTTGTGACTTACGGTGACGTGGGTCTTAGTTGTGACTTACGGTGACGTGGGTCTTAGTTGTGACTTACGGTGACGTGGGTCTTAGTTGTGACTTACGGTGACGTGGGTCTTAGTTGTGACTTACGGTGACGTGGGTCTTAGTTGTGACTTACGGTGACGTGGGTCTTAGTTGTGACTTACCGTGACTTTTGGTAAGTCTTGGCGGTGACTTACGGTGACCTAGGTCTTAGCTTGACTTACGGTGACTTGTGTTTGAGAGGTGACTTACGGAGACTTGCTAGGGGTCAGCTATTAGAGGAAACTTTCGGTGATTCTCTTTCACGGTGCCTTAGCAAGGATGACTTTTGGTATTTAGGAGCGATGACTGCCTAACAGTGACTTGCTTATGGATGACTTGCTTAAGCTGATTTAGAGGAGGGGTGTGATTGGGATGGAGACTTGGTGTGTGACTTATCTTCCTCTTTCGGTTTCTTTCTCTCTTGTTCTCCCCTCACTCTGTATCCAACCCTCCTATTCATCCCTCTCTCTCTTTATCTCACTTTATATATTTTTTTTCTCTATCTCTCTCCATGTAGTTTTTTTTTCTCCCTTCCATCCTCTCTTCTAACCCTTTATGCATTTTCCCTCCTCTCTCTCTCTCTCTCTCTCTCTCTCTCTCTCTCTCTCTCTCTCTCTCTCTCTCTCCCTCTCCCTCTCCCCCCCCCCCTCCCTCCCCCCCCCCCCCCCCCCCCCCCCCCCCCCCCCCCCCCCCCCCCCCCCCCCCCCCCCCCCCCCCCCCCCCCCCCCCCCCCCCCCCCCTCCCCCCCTCCCTCTCCCTCTCCCCCTCTCTCTCCCTTCTTCCCTCCCCCTCCTCTCCATAAAAGACTGTTCTGATAACTTGACTCTGAACGACTGGATCGAATCGAAGGCAATCCGGCGGCCGTTTTAATCGTAAGCTGTGATTAGCTTGATTAGCTTTTGATAGCACCGGGAGCCCTCAATAATGGGTTGATGGCACTGGACTCGGATGGGTGGCGGGTCCTCCCCCTCCTGGCGCGGCGTCATGGTCAACGGGATGAACGCCGTTGCTTGGACGCTGGGAGACGGGAAGAGGCTGCGAGCTATTATGTTTTTTTTTTTTGTTTTTTTTTGTGTTTTTGTTTTGTAATTATGTAATGTTATTATTAGGAAGAAAAGAGAGACAAACAGACTCATGACTCAGGAAAATACAGATAAACAGACTCCAACAAATGCAGAAAGACACGGGCAGACAGACAGACAAATACAGAAATACATAGACAGACAGACACAGAAACAGCCACACACAAACATTCATACATGGATGGCAACAAAGCCGATACCCCCCACCTCCCACCCCCACCCCCCAAAAAAAAAGAAAAAAGGAACAAAAAGACAAGATTCGAACACGAATTCTCAATATAGCGATAAATCGGATTATCCCATTGGCAAAATCCAACGAAAATAGATAATTAGAAATAGTCCCCCCCGAACCCCTGACCCTTTCCCCTCCCCCTTCCCTCCACTACCACCTCAGTTCATCCATCCACTTCCTCCATAGCTGAACTTCGACTCCACCTTCACTCAACTCCCCCACTCCCCCACAATCAGATAGTTTTATCCCCCCCCCCGTTCCATCATCCCTCAACCTTCCTCCCTCACAAGCTCAGGTTGTGTGTGTGTGTGTGTGGGTGTGTGTGTGAAAGAAAGAGAAAGAGAATGAGAAGAGAGAGAGAAAGAGAAAAGAGAGAGAAAAAGAGAGAGAGAAAATAAAAAAGAAAGAAAGAAAGAAAAAAAAGATAGATTCAGAGAGAGCCAGCTATTCTGTCGGTTCTTCCCGGCCTTTGTCATTTCCTCGTTAATTAGCAAATATTGATAAGCTCAGGAAACCCATGGTGAAGCGGGGGGGAGGGGGGGTAGAGGGGAGAGGAGGAGGAGGAGGGGATAGGAGAGTGGAGGGGAAGGGGAGTAGGAGGGGGGAAAGAGGAAGGGAAGGGAGGAGAGAGACGTAGGGAATGGGGGAAAGAGAGAAAGGGGAGGGAGGAGGAGGAAGAGGAAGGGGAAGGGGGAGGGGTTGAAAGGGGGAAAGGAAGGTAGGTGGAGGAGGGGGAAGGGGATGAGAGGAGAGGATGGGTAAGGATAGGGTAGGAGGGGTAGGTAGGGATAGAGTGGGTATAATTAAGACCATGTTCAAATTCTACTAATTATGTGTATTTTACTCCTGGCGATTTGCCTTCGTTGGTTTTGCATTTTTATGCGCGAGAGAAAATGAAAAATAAAAATATTAATGGTTATTGTGTACTGTTACAGGTATCAATTTTGTCGTTGGTGTACATTGATATTAATTGTGTTATTGCAGTTATTGTTGTTATGATTTTTGTTATGGTTCTGTTGGCATATTCAGGGCGCAAGATTTTGATGCATTTATTTGTGCTCTTGTTTATGTTATTATCATTATTATTATTATTATTATTATTATTATTATTATTATTGATAATGGCATTGTGAATTTTATTTTCAAGTTTATTTATGTTTCAGAATTATATATATATATATTATATATATATATATATATATATATATATATATATATATATATATATATATATATATATATATATATATATATATGTGTGTGTGTGTGTGTGTGTGTGTGTGTGTGTGTGTGTGTGTGTGTGTGTGTGTGTGTGTGTGTGTGTGTGTGTGTGTGTGTGTGTGTTTGAAAAGGAGAATCGGTGCGAAAGAAAACCAAGGCTTTTGTTATATCAATTATACCGACGTAGTTTTTGTTGTTTTTGTTTTCTCCATTGTTCTTATGCCTTTTCTTGTCATTGCAGGTGAGGATTGCAGGCTGTGTAGTTGGCAGGATGATGAGAGGGCTTCAGTGAGTAATTTCTTACTTGTGCTTTTCTGGTTTTGTTTGTTGGTGTTATTAAGGCAAGGAATCCCAATCCGTGTCTATCTCTCTCTGTCTCTCTCTCTCTCTCTCTCTCTCTCTCTCTCTCTCTCTCTCTCTCTCTCTCTCTCTCTCTCTCTCCGTGTCCTACTCCTTCTCCCTCCTTACCTTTCTCTTCTCCCTCCCTCCCTGCTACTCGCCCTTCCCCTCCTCCCTCCTCTTCCCTCTTTCCCCTGTTCCTCTCACAAAGCCTCCCTCCCTCTTCCCCTCCCCTCGTACTTTATCCCCTTCCCCCCTGCCCCCTTTCGCTCTCCCTCACCCCCTTGACCCCCTATCCCCTTCCCCCTTTCGCTCTCCCTCACCCCCTTACCCCCCCCCCCCTCACCCTACCCTATTTTCATCATCTGCATCATTATCCTTCTCGCCTTGCCCGACTACGCGCGATGGAGGGAGGAAGCTGCAATTAGTATTAAACTTTTTTCATAAGCCGTTGCAAATTTAGCTGTGAAGGGAAATAAAGGAGGAAGGAAGAAAGGAAGAAAGGAAGGATAAAAGGGTGGAAAGTGTGTATCGGACTTGTGTTGTTTTCTTTCGATTTTTCTTCTTCGTCTTCTTTTTCTTTCCTCTTCCTCTTCTTTTTTCTTTTTTCGTCTTCTCCTTCTCCTCCTCTGTCATCCGCCCTTCCTCTTATTCTTCATTCCCTATCCCTCTGTTTCTCCCACTCCTTCCTCTCCCACCCTCTATTTCACTTTCTAGCTGTCCCCATCCCTCTCTTTCTCGCTCTCACTTTCCTTCTTTATATTATCTTCCCTTCCTCCCTCCCTCTCTTCCTCTTTCTCTTCATCTCCTTTCGCTCTCCTTATTCCTCTCCCTCTTCTTCCCCTCTCTCTTCTCCCTCTTCACTCTTTCTCTCATTCATTTTCCTTTTTCCCTATCCCTCTCCTTCACTCTCCCTCTCCCTCTCCCTCTCCATCTTCCCCCTTCACTCTCTCTCTCTCTCATTCTCCCCTTCTCCCTCTTCCCCCCCCCCCCTCTCTCTCTCCTTCTCCTGTCCCCTCCCCCTTTCGCTTCCTTCTTCCTCCCTAATCTCCAGCGAATAGCAATTTCCCCTCTCCCCCCTCCTCTCCAATCCATCCCCTCCTCCATCCCCTCCCCCCCGCTTGAATCCAATTAGAGTTGAAATTACCCATTCCTAACGTAGAGAACAACCCTATTCACCTGCCCAGTCTATTGAGTCGGTCCTACTATCCATTTCATCCGTCTATCCGTCTGTCTTTTGTTTATTTAATGCGTCTATCCTTCGTCTTTTATTTTTGGTAGGTTTATTCGTCTGTCTTTTAACCACTTCGTCTATCTATTTTCTTTCTCTTTTGTTTCGTCTATCCTTCTATTTCTCAACCATTTGTTTCGTCTTTCCGTCTATCTTCCATCCATTTGTTTCGTCTGTCTTCTATCCACTTAATCCATTTATCCGTCTATCATCTAACCGTTTATTCCTTCTATCCGTTTATCTTCTATTCACTTGATCCTTCAGCCTCTCCCTCTCTTGTTAATCCTTCGTCTATCGATCCATCTATCCGTCTTCTTTGACTCACCTAGCCCTCGTTTTATTTGTATTAATCCATTTCGTCTAATTAGAAATGGATTAGGGGTTCAACTTATCCGATTCTTAATTGTTTCTCTAATTGTTTTCTGTTATCTTGCTCTCTTTTTTTTATCTGTTTGTCTAGTGATCCTTATTTTATCTGTTTATCTTGTGATCCATGTTTTTTTCTATTTAGCTAGTGGTACTTGCGTGTATCTATTTATCTGATGATTCGTTTTATCTACTTATCTGATGATTCGTTTTATCTATTTATCTAGTGATCCTTGTTTTATCTATTTAGCTAGTGGTCCTTGCGTGTATCTATTTACCTAGTGGTCCTTGTTTTATTTATTTAACTAGTGGTCCTTGTTTTATTTATTTAACTAGTGGTCCTTGTTTTATTTATTTAACTAGTGATCCTTGTTTTATCTCTCTATCTATCTAGTGATCTCTGTTTTGTTTATTTATCTAGTGGCCGTTGCGTGTATATTTCTATTCATCTAGTAATCGATAGGTCTGAGCCCTTGGTTTATCTGCTTAGTTACGAATTAGGAGGTGAAGGAGGTGGTGTACGGTGGGATAGTGATGGTGGTTGTGACAGTGATATTGGTGATGATGGTAACGATGTTGATAACGATTATATTAATGATAAATATGGTGATAGTTGTATTGATGGGGGTTATGATGGTGTTGTGTGAGAGAGGGAGAGGGAGGGAGAGAGAGAGAGAGAGAGAGAGAGAGTGAGAGAGAGAGTGAGAGAGAGAGTGAGAGAGAGAGAGAGAGTGAGAGTGAGAGTGAGAGTGAGAGTGAGAGAGAGATAGGGAGGGAGGGAGGGAGGGAGGGAGAGAGGGAGAGAGACAGAGACAGAGACAGAGACAGAGACACAGAGACAGAGTGAAAGAAGGAAAACAAGACAGACAGACAGGCAAACGAACAACAACAACAGAGTAAAAACAAAGACGACAGGAATCGGGAACGAAGAATGACAAGCGAAAGAGAAAACGAGAGAGATTGATGAGAAGAGTGAGAGCGTAAGGCCTCAGGACCCCTTGTGTATCTGTTTGTATACATGTTTGTGTGTGTGTTTGTGGGGGGGGAGGGGGTGATTACACTTGTCTTACCTTCTCTCTCTCTCTTTCTCTCTCTCTCTCTCTCTCTCTCTCTCTCTCTCTCTCTCTCTCTCTCTCTCTCTCTCCCTTTCTCTCCCCCCACCTCTCTCTCTCTCTCTCTCTCTCCCCCCCCCTTTCCCTTTCTCCCTCTCCCTTTCCCTCTCTCCCTCTCCCTTTCCGTCTCTCCCTCTACCTCTCCCTCTCCCTCCCTCCTTCCCTCAGTCCCTTTAGATTCCTTACCCCTTTTCATCAGACACGGATAATCAGGGGCGATGAGGGAGGAGGAGGAGGAGGAGGAGGAGGAGGAGGAAGAAGAAGAAGAAGAAGAAGAAGAAGAAGAAGAAGAAGAAGAAGAAGAAGAAGAAGAAGAAGAAGAAGAAGAAGAAGAAGAAGAAGAAGAAGAAGAAGTAGAGGGGGAGAAGAAGGAGGAGGGGAAGAAGAAGGAGGAGGGGAAGAAGAAGGAGGAGGGGAAGAAGAAGGAGGAGGAGGAGAAGAAGGAGGAGGAGGAGAAATAGGAGGAGGAGAAGAAGGAGGAGGAGAAGGAGGAAGAAGAGGGGGAGAAAGAGGAAGAAGAGGGAGAGAAGAAGGAGGAGGGGGAGAAGAAGGAGGAGGGGAAGAAGAAGGAGGAGGAGGAGAAATAGGAGGAGGAGAAGAAGGAGGAGGAGAAGGAGGAAGAAGAGGGGGAGAAAGAGGAAGAAGAGGGAGAGAAGAAGGAGGAGGGGGAGAAGAAGGAGGAGGGGAAGAAGAAGGAGGAGGAGGAGAAATAGGAGGAGGAGAAGAAGGAGGAGGAGAAGGAGGAGGAGGGGGAGAAGGAGGAGGAGGGGGAGCAGGAGGAAGAGGGGGTCAGTGCCAACAGTTTCTGGGTACGAGGGCAACGGGCCTTCTTCGACATACGAATCTTCAACCCTATGGCCACGAGCAACCGATCCCAGGAACTCCTCTCTGCTCACACCAAGCATGAGAACAACAAAATGAGGGAGTATGGCGAACGCGTCCGAGAAGTCGAGCAAGGTACTTTCACACCACTTGTATTCACGACTTCTGGGGGAATGTCACCGAGAGCGACGATATTCTACTCATCCCTTGCACAACAGCTTGCAGAGAAAAGGCAGCAACAGAAGAGCGCCGTCGTTGCATGGATGAGGTGTCGATTGGCCTTCTCACTACTACGGTCTTCACTGCTCTGTCTACGAGGAACAAGGAACAAACCGGCAATGTACACTAGTCTTAAGGATTTAGATATAGAGGAAACTGTTATAAATAGTAGAATAGAAAGAAATATGTAATTGTAAGCAAAAGTGCATAAAGGTTAAAATACATCTCCCTAAAATAAGTTGGATGTCGACCACAGCCATTGGCGAGGACGGGGCCAGTGGACTGTTCTGTGAAATATTATTACATATATATTTCACAACACAGAGACTCGTTTGAAACGAATAGGAGGTCGAATTTAAAAAAAAAAAAAAAAAAAAAAGAGGAGGAGGATTGATGAGAAGAGTGAGAGCGTAAGGCCTCAGGACCCCTTGTGTATCTCTTTGTATACATGTGTGTGTGTGTTTGTGGGGGGGGAGGGGGTGATTACACTTGTCTTACCTTCTCTCTCTCTCTCTCTCTCTCTCTCTCTCTCTCTCTCTCTCTCTCTCTCTCTCTCTCTCTCTCTCTCTCTCTCTCTCTCTCTCTCTCCCCTTTCCCTTTCTCCCTCTCCTTCCTCTCTCTCCCTCCTTCTCTGTCTCTCCTCTACCTCTCTCTTCTCCTCCTCCTTCCCTCAGTCCCTTTAGATCCCTACCCCTTTTCATCAGACACGGATAATCAGGGGCGATGAGGGAGGAGGAGGAGGAGGAAGAAGAAGAAGAAGAAGAAGAAGAAGAAGAAGAAGAAGAAGAAGAAGAAGAAGAAGAAGAAGAAGAAGAAGAAGAAGAAGAAGAAGAAGAAGAAGAAGAAGAAGTAGAGGGGGAGAAGAAGGAGGAGGGGAAGAAGAAGGAGGAGGGGAAGAAGAAGGAGGAGGAGGAGAAATAGGAGGAGGAGAAGGAGGAAGAAGAGGGGGAGAAGGAGGAAGAAGAGGGGGAGAAAGAGGAAGAAGAGGGGGAGAAGAAGGAGAAGGGGGAGAAGAAGGAGGAGGGGAAGAAGAAGGAGGAGGAGGAGTAATAGGAGGAGGAGGAGAAGGAGGAGGAGAAGGAGGAGGAGGAGGAGGGAGGAGGAGGAGGAAGAGGAGGAGGAGGAGGAGGAGAAGAAGGAGAAGGAGAAGGAGAAGGAGGAGGAGGGGGAGAAGGAGGAGGAAGAGAAGAAGAAGAAGAAGAAGAAGAAAATGGAGGAGGAGAAGGAAGAGAAGAAGAGAGGAGAATCTAGCCTGAGCTCCCTTGTTATACAGGGCTAATTATTGTTTTGGAGGGGAAGGAAAGGCGGGGGGGGGGGGGGGATAAGATGCAGGGGCTGGCATAGCGAGAAGTTTGTGTGTATCTCTGTTTATCTGCTCTTGTCTGCCTTTGTCTGAAGGGCTGTCTTTTTCTCTCTCTTTCTCTCTGTCTCTTTCTTTCTCTCTTTCTATTTCTTTCTCTCTTTCTCTCTCTCTCTCCTTCCCTCACCTCCCTTCTCTCTCCTATCTCCACCCTCTCACCCTCCCTCTCTTACCTCTCTTTCCCTCCATCCCACCAACCCTTTTTTCCCTCCCTCATTTTTTCCTCCTTTCCACCCTCCCTCATTTTTCCTCCCTTCCACCCTCCCTCTATTTCCCTCCCTCTTTTTCCCTCCCTTCCACCCTCTCTCCTTTTCCCTCCCTTCTACCCTCTTTTTCTTACCTTGTCTCTCTTACCCTCCCTCCCTCCCTCATTCCATCCCCCCACCCCCACCCCTACTGGCCCTATATACTACAATCTCTGTCTTTCCATTAATCATAAATCAGTGACGCGAAATCGGCCGTCGTCTCTCGGTGGCTGTTGAGATTGGTCTGGCGGAGGGGGGGGGGGGGGGACAGGAATTTCTCTTTTGTTTTTTTGGTGCTTTTGTTGGTGTTTGTTATTTTTGTTTTGTTTTGTTTTTGGTTTTTGGTTATCATGCATTGTTTTTTGTGTGCGTGTTTGGCCTTTTATTCCCTCACTTTCTCTTATGTCGCTTATGTTTTTATTTCTCCTCTTTCCTCTCTTCTCTTCTTTTATCTTCTCTTATTCTCTTGGGAGAGAGAAGAAGAGGAATTAGGAGGGAAAGTAGAGAAAGAAGGAGAAGCGAGGAAAATCGCATTTAAATCGAGCGTTGACTTTAAGCTTTAAATGGTTTTTCTGAGGCTAAGCTTTGATCTTGAGCTTAGACATGTGTGCGCGGTGCTGGTCTCTTCTCTGATGTCCTTTCTCTCTATCTCTGTCTGTCTGTCTGTCTGTCTGTCTGTCTGTCTGTCTGTCTCTGTCTGTCTCTGTCTGTCTCTCTCTCTGTCTCTCTCTCTGTCTCTCTCTCTCTCTCTCTCTCTCTCTCTCTGTCTCTCTCTCTCTCTGTGTCTCTCTCTCTCTCTGTCTCTCTCTCTCTCTCTCTCTCTCTCTCTCTCTCTCTCTCCCTCCCTCCCTCCCTCCCTCCCTCCCTCCATTCCTCCCACCCTCTCTCCCTCTTTCTCCCCTCTCTCCCTCCCACCCTCCCTCCTTCCCTCCTTCCCTCCTTCCCTCCTTCCCTCCTTCCCTCCCTCCTTCCCTTGAGCACGGATACGGGAAGGGCATGGGTAGGGATAGAAAGAGGTAGGAGAGGGTCAAGGAACGATGACCAGAGGAAACGCCAGGGGTTAAGGGTTAGGAGAGAGATAGGGACTGGTTAAAGGAAAATACGGCGATGGGGGGGGGGGGGGTTAGGGAGTGAATGAGAGAGAGAGAGAGAGAGTGAGAATGAGGATGAGAGTGAGAATGAGGATGAGAGTGAGAGTGAGGATGAAAGTGAGGATGAGGATGAGAGTGTGAGTGAGAGTGAGGATGAGGATGAGGATGAAAGTGAGAGTGAGGATGAGAGAGAGAGAGAGAGAGTGAGAATAAGGGTGAGGGTGAGAGTGAAAGTGAAAGACCGACAAAGAGAAATATACATAGGAATTAAGTTTTGCGAAAGGGAGATGAAACTCGAGACATAACAGATAATGAAAGCAATAGAATAAAGGGGAAAAGGAAAGAGGGTGGACGAACAGGAAGAAGAGGAAGGACACGCAACAACTTCTCAACGCCTTCGTCTTCTCCCTCTTTCTCTTCCCTTTTCTCGCCCTCTTTGTCTTCTCCCTCTTTCTCTTCCCTTTCCCTCGTCCTTCGCGTCTTCCCTTTTCTCTTCCTCTTCTTCTTCTTCCCTTCCTCCCTCTTTGTTCTCCTTCTTTCTCTCACTCTCCTTCCTCTTTCTTTTTCATCTTCCTCTCCTTCTTTATCTCCCTTTCTGTCCATCCTTCCTTTTCTCCCTCTCCCTCTCCCCTTCCTCTCTCCTCTCTCTTTTTCTTTCCTCGCCCTTTTCCTCTTCCTCTTCCTCTCCTTCCTTTTCATCTTTCCGTCCCACCTCTTTCTCTTCTTCTTTCCCTTTCTTTCCCTTTTCTTCTACCTCTCCCTCTTTTTTCCCCACTTCCTCTCCCTTTTTCTCGCCCTCCCCTTCCTCTCCCCCTTTCTCTCCATCCTCTTCCTCTTTCTCTACCTCCTCTTCATCTTTCCCCTTCTCTCCCTCTATCGCTCTCCCTCTTCTGCCATTTATTCTAGTATCTAGTTCTGATCCTTTCTGCATCTGATATATATTTATGTGTTGAGGTGTTTATGCATTTCACTGTATTGGAATTATATGTAAATTCCTGTATAGATGAATAGATAGATAGATCGATCGATAGCCAAATAGATAGATAAAAATAGATTGACAGAGAGGCATTGATAGATAGATACATACACAGCCACATTTTGTGTGTGTGTGTGTGTGTGTGTGTGTGTGTGTGTGTGTGTGTGTGTGTGTGTGTGTGTGTGTGTGTTTATGTATGTATGTATATGTATATGTATGTGTGTGTATTTATGGATGTGTGTACGTGTGTGTGTATGTATGTATATGTATGTATGTATGTATTTATGTACGTGTGTACGTGTGTGACCGTGTGCACTTAAGCCCAGAGGGCCGAGAGCCGTGCCTCACGCGGCGCAGGTAAGCTTAATAATGAGTAAAGGACTCGGTAATGACTTCCGGTATGCGGCGCGAACGCTGGTATGTATGTATGGCCGTGAACTCTCTTACTCCCACTGCAGGTTGCTTGCTCCCTTGCCACCCTTCTGTTTTCCTTTTTATTTTTATTTTTGTTTTCTCTTTTTTTATGTTTTGTTTTAGCTTTTTTTTCTTTTTTTTTCTTTTTTTCGGTTTACTGTTTTATCATCTTTGTTTTTTTTTCGTTTTATTTTCTCTTTTTTTCGCTTTATTTTTGTTGTTTTTCTTTTTTCGTTTTATGTTTGTTGTTTTTCGTTTTTTCGTTTTAGTTTTGTTGTTTTTCGGTTTTCCGTTTTGTATTCGTTTTTTCTTTTTTTGTAAGTTTTTGTTCTTTTGTAGTTCTTTTACTAGTGATGACCGCGCAACCCTCCCTCCCCCCTCCATCCCTCCATCCCCTTCATCAAAGGATTTAAAAGGAAAGAGATTATTTAAAGGATTTAGCTGGCAGGGGAGGGGAAGGGGAGAGGGGGGAGGGGCACGGCAGCAGGTATACGCTCTTACTTATTCAGGTATAAGTTCACTCAGTCAATGTAAAAAAAACACTACCTAGCTATCTCTTTCGCTTATAGAAAGAGAAGAGAGGAGAGAAGGAGAGGGAGAAGGAGGTAGGTAGGTAGGTAGGTAGGTAGGTAGGTAGGTAGGTAGGTAGGTAGGTAGGTAGGTAGGTAGGTAGGTAGGAAGGAAGGAAGGAAGGAAGGAAGGAAGGAAGGAAGGAGACGGAAAGAGAGAGAGAGAGAGAAAGACAGAAAAAAATACGATGATCAAGAGAGGGAAAAGGAAGGAGAAAGAAAGGGAAAAAGAGGAGGAGAAGAAAAATGAGAAAAAGTAATATATATAGAGAAAAGTAGAGGAAGGGACAATGAAATTCATTCAGAAAAGGGGAAAAATTCAGTGGGAAAAAAGGGAATACAGAGATGGGGTAGGGATAGGGGAGGGGGGAGGGGGGTTACACCCTAGCTCCTTTTACCATTATGCTATTTGCAGGTAAGTTCGTTTCTCGTGTAGCCTGTCTCCCTCGCTACCTGGATTTTTGCGCGCCCCTCCCTTCTCTTCCTTTCCATCCCCTTCCTCCCTCTTCTTCTCCTTTTCTACTTGAACATTTATGCTCTCTCTGCTACCCTCTCTCCATTTTCTCCACCTCTCTTTCTCACCCCTTCCCCTCTTCTCTTCCTTCCTCCCTTCCCCTGTTTTCCTCTACCTCCCTCTTTCTCTTTCCTTCCTTCTCACCCTTACTCTCTTCCTCCCTCTCTCCCCTTTCTTCTCTCGGACTCTATCTCCTCTTTCCTCCCTTCCCCCTCCCCCACACCCTGTACCTCCTTCCCCTCATTTTTCTCATGTCTTTTATGTCGTTTCCTCTTGCCGTTCATCATCTGTTCGTTTTGCATTCGGTTATTTCCTCTCTCTCTCTCTCTCTCTCTCTCTCTCTCTCTCTCTCTCTCTCTCTCTCTCTCTCTCTCTCTCTCTCTCTCTCTCCCTCTCTCTCTCCCTCTCTCCCTCTCTCTCTCCCTCACCCTCTCTCTCTCTCTCTCTCACTCTCACTCTCACTCTCACTCTCACTCTCGCTCTGTATTTTATTTTGTATTTAACGACACTGAACTTCCTCTCATGTCTTGGGCGCTGGTTTCCTCTCCGTTTCTTCCGGTGTTTTGTGTGTCTAGGAAGTGTGGGGGAGGGAGGGAAGGGGGAGAATGTGAGGGATGGGAGGGAGGGAGGGAGGAAAGGAAGACAGGAGGAAAAGAAGTAAAAACAAAAGCAAAAGAAAAATAATAATAAGAAAAGAGACAGAGCGAAGAAAAACAAGAAAAAAAGGAAAAGAAGAACAATAATAATGAGAGATGAAATGAAATATGAAAGAGTGGAAAGGAGAAAAGAGAAGAAGTGTATGAAGCAAGGAAAGGGAGATAGGGAGGAAAAGGGAGAGAGGACAAAAGAGGAAAGCGAGAGAGATGAAATGAAGAGGAGAGAGGGGAAAGGTTAGAGTGGGAAGGACGAAGGGCCGAGAGGGCTGGAATGAGGGGAATAAAAGGGGGGGGGGGCAGTTGAGGCAAAGGGTCACATGTGTCCCGGACGCTGCTAGGGGAACATCGGTTGAGTGCGCGCATATGCACACACACACACACACACACACACACACACACACACACACACACACACACACACACACACACACACACACACACACACACACACACACACACAACCACACCCAAACACCCACGTCCACCCACATCCACCCACACACACAATCCCCTACCCCCCTCGTCCCCCCTTCAAACACCCCCCCCCTTCCCCCTCCATATACCCCCATCCCCCCCCTCCACCAAACCAAAAGAGGAGACTCCGGCATCCCGGCATCTCCCACGTGGCATGGAAGGGCAGAGCATTGGCCACAGCTGTCCATGTTTCCCGGGGTGATGTGTGTTTGTTTCTTTGTTTGGGATGGCTGGAGGGCCGGGGGGGGGGGTCTGTGTTTCTATTTTGTTGTTATTGTTGTTGTTGCTGTTGCTGTTGTTAGAGTTGTCTTTTTTCCAGTTGGGAATGTTTTGTGTGTACCTTTTCTCTTCTCGCTTCGTTCCCTTCTTTCTCCTATCTCTCTCTCTCTCTCTCTCTCTCTCTCTCTCTGTTTCTCATTCTCCCTCCCCCCCCCCCTGTTTTCGATTTCATTTTCCCCTCCTCCCTCCCTCCGTCCCTTCATACTTTCCTTCTCATATAACCCCATTTTGCCTTCCCTCCCCTCCCTCCTTCCCCAACCCACCCTCTTTCCTTCCCTCCTCCCCTCCCTCCCTCCCTCCCTCCCTCCCCTCACCCACCCTCTTTCCTTCCCTCCTACCCTCCCTCCCTCCCGTCCCTCCCCTCCCCTCCCCACCCCCACCCTCTCTCCTACAATCCTCCCACCCCACCCCACCCTCCCTCCCTCCCACCCTCCCCACCCTTCCCTCCCTCCCCCTTGTTAAGACATCCCTGGGAAACTATTGATTTTATGCCACGCCCGTTGTAATTTACACATATCGATCCATCTGTCTGTTTGAGCGAAAGAGGGAGAAGGGGGAGGGTGGAGGGGAGGGGAGTGGAGGGTTGCATGGCTGACGAGAAAGTGGACTGGAAAGTGTTTTTCTTTTTGTTGTTGTTATTTAGTTGTTTTTGTTGTAATTCTATTTGTGATTTTTTAAAAACTGTTGTATTATTTGTATTTATGGGAGTGCTTTCGTTTAATTTGATGGCGATTATTATTATTGTTATTATTTATATGGGGGTGAGCTTGCACGTTCTCTTTTATATTATTTGTTTTTGGCCGTTTGTGCCGCGTAGAGAGTGAGTGTGTGAGTGAGTGTGTGAGTGAGTGAGTGAGTGAGTGAGTGAGTGAGAAAGCGAGAAAGTTAAGTTATTTTTATTGATTATAAGATTGTGCCTTGTATTTTATTTTACATTTATAACGTTTCACATATAATTCATGAATCATCTTTATCCAAAAATTCTGTCATTAATCTCTTCATTCATTTATCTTTTTTCATTAATTTATACGGGAAGTGGAACAAGCCTGCATGCAAGGTCGTGATTGCATGTGTTTTTTGCCTGGTTATCCTTGGGTTTGCAGGAACGTGATTTTAGCTTGCAGTTTATGTATGTATTTTTTGTTTGCATCTTTTATTGTATTTTGTATCTGTATGTATATGTGAAGATATTTAGATCTGTATCTATATTCCTTTCTCTCTCTCTCTCTCTCTCTCTCTCTCTGTCTCTCTCTCTCTCTCTCTCTGTGTGTGTGTGTGTGTGTATATATATATATATATATATATATATATATATATATATATATATATATATATATATATATATATATATATATATATATATATATATATATATATATATATATATATATATATATATATATATATATATATATATATTGTTACTATCGTTGAATATTGAATTTTGTTTGTTTTGCGTTTTCTGATCTTGTTTTGTGTTTGTTTCATCGTTGTTAGGTTATAGCCAAGGGATAATTTCTTTTACATAGAATGATTTCAGGAATTTATTGTATGGTAGATGGCGAATTATCAGTTTTTATTGTTAGTTCATTTTAGGACATGTAATAGAGGTATAGATATTGCAGAAGGGGAAAGAGGAAGGGGTTACATGGGTTTCACTTCATGTTTTCATACGATGTTGTGCGTGTGTGTGTGTATGTATGTATGTATGTATGTCTGTATGTGTATGTGTAAGAAAGAGAGAGAGAGAGAGAGAGAGAGAGAGAGAGAGAGACAGACAGACAGACAGACAGAGACAGAAAAAGAAAGAAAGCGAAAGAGAAGGGGGGCAGGAGGTTGGGTGGGGGGGGAGGGGTAGGCTGACACAAGCCATCGTGTTCCCTCGTCACTTGATTCGTCAGCTGTTTTTGTTTGGTCTCTTAATCATCCGCAATCTCTAAGGTTATTTGTTATATTGGTTTTGTTGCCTAGGTGTCTTTGTGGCCTTGGAGGGAGGGGGGGGGTTACTTAGAATGGCCATCTTCTATTGCGTTTTATGGTGAATGTTTTTGTTTGATGTTTTTGTTCTTGTTTTTGTTTTTTTGCTCGTTTGGTGATGTGTTTGTTTCTTTGTTGGTGTTTGGGTGCTGTTGGCGATAGTTTTGTTGCTTGCTTTTTGTTTTTGCTAATAGTTTGTTTGCTTTTGTTACTGTGTTTTTGTTGCTTTATTTTGGTGTTTTCATTGATTCGTTGGTGATGTATTTGTTTCTTGATGTCGCAATTATAGTATTTTTTTGTACTTGTTCAGTTGTTCTTTTGAGTAGCTTTAATTTGGTATTTTTCTTTGCTTGTTTATTTCCTTGTTGCTTCATTGTTTTATTATGATACACATATATATATTTTTTTTATTTTTTATTTTTTTATTTTATTTATTTATTTATTTATTTTTATTATCAACATCATTAAACAACAATTTTTATAAGTAATCCTTCATAATGGCATCGCGTGATATTTATGAATTTGATTGTTTTTGTTTATGGTAATGAGGGGATCCGATATCTATTTTCTTTCCGGCAACAACACCGTACCCTGGGGCTAATTCGGTGCGTTTGTTTGTTTGTGTGTTTTCTTTAACACTTCTTTATTTGTCGGTTTAATTATTAGCTCTATTATGATTATTGTTATTATTATTATTTTTGTTAATATTATTGTTATTATTATTATTGTTGTTGTTGTTGTTTTTACTATTCGCTTTATTTGATGATGCAGATTTTGATTACGATTTTCTCTTGTCAAATGTTTATTTCTTTTATTGTGTATTTTTTAGCCTTTCATCGGGTGAGGAAAAGGAGGATTTGAAAAATCCAATGCAGTTATAACATTATTAATTTTTAATCAAAGACTTCTACTTACGCTTGCATATATTTGTTTGTATCTATTTTTTTCTAAAAGTCTGTTATTATTTATTTCTAATCAGGATTTTATTTATTTTTTTCACTTGAAAAAATAATGTTTTTTTTTTTCTCTCTCTCTCTCTTCTTTTTTTTTCTTTTTTTTTTCTTTTTTTTTGTGTTTGTAGGTGTGTGGGTAAGACGTATTGTTTTTTGGGGGGGGGGGGGTTGAGGGATGGGGATGAGGGAGGTTGGCCTTTTCAATTTTGTAATTTTGTGGCAGGTTGCAGCTGTGTCTCGATTTCTATTATTTGAGGTCGGATTTTCTGCGAATTTTGATTTAATCAAGAGGTGTTTGGTGAAGGGAGGGAGGGAGAGGAGTTGGGGTAGGAAGAGGGAGAGAGAGGAGATGGGATAGGAAGAGAGAGAGAGAGAGATGGGGTAGGAAGAGGGAGAGAGAGAGATGGGGTAGGAAGAGGGAGAGAGAGAGATGGGGTAGGAAGAGGGAGAGAGAGGAGATGGGGTAGGAAGAGAGAGAGAGAGAGAGAGAGAGAGAGAGAGAGAGAGAGAGAGAGAGAGAGAGAGAGAGAGAGAGAGATGGGGTAGGAAGAGGAGAGAGAGATGGGGTAGGAAGAGGAGAGAGAGATGGGGTAGGAAGAGGGAGGAGATGGGATAGGAAGAGAGAGAGAGAGAGAGAGAGAGTGAGAGTGAGAGTGAGAGTGAGAGTGAGAGTGAGAGTGAGAGTGAGAGTGAGAGAGAGAGAGAGAGTGAGAGTGAGAGTGAGTGAGAGTGAGTGAGAGTGAGAGTGAGAGTGAGAGAGAGAGAGAGAGAGAGAGAGAGAGAGAGAGAGAGAGAGAGGAGATGGGAAGGGGTAGGGGTAGGAAGAGGAAAAATGGAGAGGGAGAGGGAAACGGAGAGGTACTGGGGGAGGAAGGAAGGAAGAAAGAGGGAGGGGAGGGAGAGAAAGAGGTAAGGAGAAGGAGAGGAGAGAGACTTAGACAAACAGAAAAACAGAGACAGTCACAGACACAAGAATAAGGGATTACGATGAAGAAAGGATGTTTATTTGATTGTAATTGTCAACAAAACCCTTTCTCATGCGACACCGGAAGTGTGTGTTGATGCATTTAGATTCTTGTTTACGCTTTGCTAATTCCTGTTTATTTAGTATGTGTTCGTTTGCATGTGTTTACTTGTTTAGTAAATAAATGTTTATTTTGATAAAGATCATCATCATTATTAATTTTATTTACTACTATTGTTTTTGTTGTTGTTATTGCTGTTTTATTTTTATTTACTTTTTTATTTGAAGTGTCGCCATTGTTATCCGATTTTTGTTCAATATTGACATCATATCCTTTTCATCCATATGCAATTGATGTTCAATTGATATTCTATTGCATCTATTTTTTAGGGGGCATCGATGCAATAAACATGTTGGTACAAAACAGCTTTGTTATGGTGAGCGAAATGAACTTTGGTGATTTGTTCATTGTTAGAACAGGTTGGTGATTTGGGGAAGAGAAGAATAGAGGAAGGAGGAAGAAGAGGAAGAGTAGAGGAGGGAGGAAGGAGAGGAAGAGGAGAGAGTGGAGGAAGGAGAGTAGAGGAAGGAGGGAGAGGCAGTAGATGAAGAGGGAAAGGAGAATAACGATGGTGATACTGATAATGATAATAACAATGATTGTGATAGTGGTGGTGATGTCGCTGGCTCTCTCGCAAGGCACGGAGAAGGGGCATGGCAGTCCGGTCACGACCATTAAGGTGAAGGAATGCCCAGTGCGTCGGGGCGCGAGGGGGGGTGGGGGTGGGAGAGGGGGGGTCTTTGCATTCGCGAAGACCCGAGGGGGGGGTTGTGCATGGAGGAATGTTGGTCGTTACGTGTGTTCTCGTCTATTATATATATATATATATATATATATATATATATATATATATATGTATGTATATAGCCGTCTGTCCCTGTTTCTCTTTCGTTCTCTCCATCTTCCATCCCTCTCTCCCTGTCTTTCTAATCCCTCTCTCCCTCTCTTTCTAATCCCCCTCCCCCTCTCTCCTCCTTGCTCTTTCCCCCCCCCCCTCCCCCACCCCTTTCCTCATATCTTCCTTTATGTGCAAAGTAGAAAGAATGATGCAACTTCAGAAGCTTCCACGCAAATCTTGCAAGGAGAAAGGAGGGAGTAAGGGGGGAGGGGAAGGATAGGAGATAGGGAGAAAAGTTATACTACTATACCCCCCCCTCTCCCCCTCTTGTTTCCCCCCCTCCTCTTTTTTTCTCCGTATCATCAATGTGCAGTGATCTGGGGACGAGAGAGAGTATCTCATAACCGCTCAGAATCTTCCCTCCCTCCCTAACCTTCCCCTCCCTCCTTCCTTCTCCTTCCTTCCTCCCTTCTTCCCCAATCTCTCTCTCCTTCTTCCTCTCTCCCTCCCTCCTTTTCCTTCCTTTTTCCCTCCCTCCTTCCTTCCTCCTCCCTACCCCCTTTCACCCACACTGCTTCCCTCCCTCCCTCCCTCACCCCCACCCCTTCCTCCTTCTCCCCTCCTTTCCCATCCTCCTTCCTTCCCCTTCCTTCCCCTTCCTCCCCCTTCCTCCCTCATCCCCACCCCTTCCACCCACACTCCTTTCCTCCCTCCCTCACCCTCACCCCCACCCCCACCCCTCTCTCAACTTTCGTGAGGCGATCATCTGCTCATTGTCCTGACCGGAGGAATTTTTCCAAAAGTTTGGGTCATGCAGAGCGGTGATTTAAAAGGGAGAGGGTGGGGGGAAAGGAGGAGGGAGAGGGAGAGGGAGGGTGGGGGAGGCGAAGCGGGAGAGTGGGAGGGGCAAGGGAGAGGGGGGAGGAGAAGGGGAGGGGAAGGGGAAGGGGGAGGGAGGCAGATCAAGATTAAGTTGAACATGAAATTAGATACCACAGGGCTTTTAGAATTTCGTAATCAACCAACACAAACAAAAGGGAAAACCAATAAACCTCATAAAACTTAAAAAGACAGGCGATAAATAAGGTATTAAGAAATTAACGAGAATCGATCGTTAATAACACGCACCACAGAAATGTATTGTATGCAAACCTGAAATTGTTAGATGATCATTACTGAGGCTCGCAAACAGTTATCTGCGTCCTCGCTTACTTTCCATTTACTCTCGTCTGTATCGACGTACCTGTGAGCAGACCTTTACATATTATGTATATATATATATATATATATATATATATATATATATATATATATATATATATATATATATATATATATATATGTGTGTGTGTGTGTATATATATTTATATATACATATAAACACATATCAAAATATTTAATGCATACTCTTATAGAGATACAGAAGGACGCACATAAACACAGAGCCAAACGTAGGAACAGAACTAAAGGCGAGTTACGTAAGTATTTCTTCTTTAAGGCAGAAAGAAAGTGCGGGTTGTGCGTGCCGCGTGCCCGGTATCATGCACTGAAGACCTGCTGGTACACATACGTACATACACGCACATACAGACACATATGAGGATGTTACTCATACATGGACTTGCCTACTCGTCTGTATTTTTCCAACTCCTTTTATCAACTTTTTTCTTGGATTTACTTTTATTTATACTCGCTCTCGTCCCCCCCCCCCCCATCCCTTCCCTCCCGCCGTCTGTCAATTACTCATACTCTTTCCGTTACTCTTACTCTTTCTCTAATTTTTTGGGGGGGCTCTCTCTCGCTCCCTTCCTCCACCTCCCCTAATTCCTGTGCATGCCCGGTGTGTTATGCATGCTGCACGGTCGAGCTAGAACAACCGTCCTTGGCGACTAAATGACAGGTTTTATGTTGTTATCTGAACTAAGGATAGAGTTATATTTCTTGTTATCTTGAGACTACTTGTTGGCTGTTATTTGTTGGTGGATTTATTTGTTTTTTTTACTTGTTTTGTTTTGTTTTGTTTTTGATATTTTGTTATCTTTATTCCGTTTTGTTATTATTATTGTTTTTTACTATTTTGTTGTCGATGATGATGTTATTAATGGTATTGTTATGTTGTTCATTTTTTTGATGAATTATGGAATAATTGGTCGTATAATTGAACTGTTTTGGATCAACGTGACCGATCATTGCAATTGACCTCTGTTCTCCTGCGTTCTCCTGTTCTCTCCGTGTTGATGTGTTCTCTTGTTCTCTCTTGTTCTTTCCTGTTATTTCCTACCCCCCCCCCCCCGCCCACCTTCCTCAACACAAAAGGAATCATTAGCAACGGCAATAAAAACAGGAGAGGATGCAACAGCCGCTAACGAACCCTGCCTCTCTTCCCTTTTCGCTTTCGTCCGTGTCTTTGTTTGTTTCTCTCTTTCTAGTTATTTGTTTCTTTGTGTTGGAATGTGTTGGAGAGAGAGAGGGAAAGAGAGAGAGAGGCAAAGAGAGAGAGAGGAGGGGAGAGGAGAGGAGAGGAGAGGAGACGAGACGAGACGAGATAGGGTGATAGAGAGGGCGAGAGAGAAGGAGACAGAAAAAGGATCAATAAAAAGAATATAAAGGATGAGGGACAACGAAAAAGAAAGAGAGAATAAGGGAGAGAGAGAGAGAGAGAGAGAGAGAGAGAGAGAGAGAGAGAGACAGAGACAGAGACAGAGACAGAGACAGAGACAAGAGACAAGAGACGCTCCCACAACAGACAAAGCACTCCAGGCCCCGTGCGAGTATGCTACCTCCCTTACACCCTCCCTCTCCCCCCTCCCCCCCCCCCTTCCCTCTACGTCGCGCACGGTAGATGGTAGACAAGGTAGGGAGTGACGTTGGGGGGGGGGGGGGGGGGGGGGGGGGGGGGGGGGGGGGGGGGGGGGGGGGGGGGGGGTGGGGGTTGGGGTGGGGGGAGGGGAGGGCGGGTTGGAGGGTGATAACACACCTTTTGATGGATAGGAAATAGGTATTATTTCAGTTCTTTTCTCTATCTCTATCTACCTACCTACCTATCTATCTATCTATCTATTTATCTATATGCATATATATATATCTATTTGTATATCTATCTATTTCCTATTCATATATCTCTATACCGCCCAATCTCGTTCGTTCTCTTTCTCTCTGCTCCCGCTCTTTCTCGCTCGCTCTCTTTCTCCCGCTCGCTCTTGTTTTCTCTCTTTCTCTCTTTCTCCCGCTCTCTCTTTCTCCCGCTCTCTCTCTTTCTCACGGTTTCGCTCGCTCGCTCCCTCTCTCCCCTCCATCCTTGCCATAGTTATTCCCTCGTTCTTCTCTGTCTCTTATATTGTCTCATTCTCTATCCCTCTCCCTCTCCCTCTCAATCTGCTTCCCTCTTCTCCTTTCTCTCTCCTCCTCTCACTCTTCGCCGTTTTATATCACATTCCACATTTATCTTTTCTTTTTGTCTCTTCTCTCTCTCTCTCTCTCTTTCTCTCTCTCTCTCTCTCTCTCTCTCTCTCTCTCTCTCTCTCTCTCTCTCTCTCTCGATCTTTCTCCCTGCCTCCCACCCACCCACCCACCCACCTACCCACCCTCTCTCTTACTCTCTCTCAATCTCTCTCTCTCTCTCTCTTTCTCTCTTTCTCTCCCTCTCTCTCTCTCTCTCTCTCTCTCTCTTTCTCTCTTTCTCTCCCTCTCCCTCTCCCTCTCCCTTCCTCTCCTTCTTTCCCCCTCTCTCAATCTCTCTCTCCCCATCTACCAAACTGTCTAAGAAAGAAAGAAGCTCCACATTTATCTGTTCTTTTCGTCTCTCTCTCTCTCTCTCTCTCTCTCTCTCTCTCTCTCTCTCTCTCTCTCTCTCTCTCTCTCTCTCTCTCTCTCTCTCTCTCTCTCTCTCTCTCTCTCTCTCTCTCTCTCTCTCTCTCTCATATTCGCTCACTCTCTCTTCCCTCCTCCCCCTTCTCCCTCCCTCCCCCATCCCCCTTCCCCCTTCCCTTCCTTCCTTCCTTTCCTCCCCCTCTCCCCTTTCCCTTTCCCTTCCTCCTATTCTCCCTCCTCCTTTCCCTTCCCCTTCCCCTTCCCCTTCCCCTTCCCCTTCCCCTTCCCCTTCCCCTTCCCCCTCCCTTTCTCCTTCCCCTTCCATTTCCTTCCTCCTACTCTCCCTCCCCCACCCCTTTCCCCTTCCTCCTACCCTCCCTTCCCTCTCCTCTTCCTCTTCCTCCACTCTCCCTCCCCCACCCCTTTCCCCTTCCTCCTACCCTCCCTCCCCTTTCCGCTTCCCCTTCCCCCTTCCCCTTCTTCCTACTCTCCCCCCCTCTCTCCCTTCCCTTCCCCCTTCCCCTTCTTACTACTCTCCCTCCCCTCTCTCCCCCTTCGCTTCCCTCCATTTTACCGGCTTCCCCGAGTCCGTCTTCCCTCCCCGTAATTGACTCGGCGTTGACGGGGGATAAGATACGTCAAAAGGTGATTAATTGACGGCGGCGGAAGTGATTAAGGTCGGTGTCATTAATATGTCGTATTTTGGAGGTGTTTACTGGGAGGCCTTCTGTGCATTGGCGTCTGGGGTGGTGACGTTTGTGTGTGTTGGGGGGGGGGGGTAGTGCGGAAGCAGGTATATGCACGCGCGTACTCGTTCGTTAGTTCTTTCATACATACACGAACGCGCGCGCGCTCACACACACACACACACACACACACACACACACACACACACACACACACACACACACACACACACACACACACACACACACATACAAAAAAAAACTCATTAGTAATACATTCAAAATAATTGATTGATTTTATTTTGCATAATGCATTTGCCGCATCCATTTTCGAAATGTAGTTCTATCATACGGAAGTACCAGTACATCACGTTGTCGAAATGAAACAGTTGAAGAGGACGATCCCCCCTCCTTCCCTTTCCTTCCCTTCCCCTCCCTCTTCTCCTTCACCTCTCCCCTCCCCACTTCCTTCCTCCCCACCTCTTTCCCCCTTTCCCCATACCTCCCCCCTCCCTCTCTCCACTTCTCATATAGATACTCGTATAGCTCTCTCTCTCTCTCTCTCTCGCGCGCGCGCTCTTTCTCTTTCTCTCTCTTTCTCTCTCTTTCTCTCTCTCTCTTCCTCCCTCCCTCCCTCCCTCCCCCCTCCCCCCTCCCCCCTCCCCCTCCCCTCCATAAGTGTGGGTTGGAGGAGTATGGGCAAGGTGGGGGGAGGGAGGGGGTAGAGGGCGGGAAGATGGGAGAGTTTCATAGTGTGGGTTAAGGGTGGGGGCAGGGGGGAAGGGGGGAGTTAGTGGGGAAGGGGGTGGGGGTTTAAAGGACAAGGGGGAAAGCTAATTATTGTAACCAGGTCCTTACAGTATATGTATTAGGGGTGGGGGTAGGGGGAGGGGCAGGGTAACAAGGAGAGGGTTACACGTACATAAATACGCACAGATACACGCATACACGCACATACGCACGCACACACGCTAGACGCGTCTCAGTCGCCCGATCAATACGCCACTATGTGCGTCTGTGTGTGTGTGTGTGTATGTGTGTTTGTGTTTGTGTTTGTGTGTGTGTGTGTGTGTGTGTATGTATGTGTATAATTGTTTGTTTGTGTGCGTGTGTGTTTGTGTGTATGTGTATGTATGTGTGTGTGTGCGTGTGTTCGTGTCTCTGTCTGCGTGTGTGTGTGTGTGTGTATGTGTATGTATGTGTGCGTGTGCGTGTGCGTGAAAGAGAAAAGTAGAGAGGTACGTTTATACATGTGTTCGGATTTACACGCATCCTTTTGAGTATGTGGAAAGTAGAGAGGTATGTTTATACATGTGTTCCGACTTACACGCATCCTCTTGAGTATGTGCGTATGGCTTTGCGTACATCCATAATCCCTGTGTATGTACGCGTTCATACAGACGTACCGGTACATCAGAGGGGGCACACATACGTACACACACACACATACGTACACGGGTTGGACAGGCACGAATAATCTTTTAATTGACTCTGGCTGATATTAGTCCATGTGTTTGTGAGGCCGACGGTGGTGTAGCGATATGTGTTGTTGCGTTATGTTGCATCGGGCCAAGCAGGATTCGCGGGCGGGATTTGGGGGTGTTGATGTGGGTGTTGTGTTTCGTTAGGTGTTGGGGCGGTGTTGATGCTGGTTTTATCTTTTTTGGTGGTGGTATGTTGGTTGTTGGTGTTATATTTTTGGTGGTGGTATGTTGGTGTTATATTTTTGGTGGTGGTATGTTGGTGTTATATTTTTTGGTGATGGTATGTTGGTGTTATATTTTTTGGTGATGGTATGTTGGTGTTATATTTTTGGTGATGGTATGTTGGTGTTATATTTTTGGTGATGGTATGTTGATGTTATATTTTTTTGTGATGGTATGTTGGTGTTATATTTTAGGTGATGGTATGTTGGTGTTATATTTTTTGGTGATGGTATGTTGGTGTTATATTTTTTGTGGTGGTATGTTGGTGTTATATTTTTGGTGATGGTATGTTGGTGTTTTATTTTTTGGTGATGTTATGTTGGTGTTATGTTTTTTTGTGGTGGTATGTTGGTGTTATATTCTTGGTGGTGGTATGTAGGCGTTATCATTATGTTGGTAGTATGTTGGTGTTATATTTTTGGTGATGGTATGATGGTGTTATATTTTTTGGTGGTGGTATGTTGGCGTTATCATTATGTTGGTAGTATATTGATGCTATCTTTGTGTTGATGTTGGTGTTATTTTTGTGATGGCGTCAATGTTGGCTCCATGTTGATGTTATGTTGGGTATTGGCGTTGGTGTTGGGTCTATGTTAATCTATGTTGTTGCAAGATGCAGAGGCGAACTGTGGCGGAATATTGACTTGATGTTGATTATGTTGATTTTAGTTGTAATGTTTGTGTTGATTTAAGTGCTATGTATTGGTGGTATGCTGATCATGGTGCTAACAAGAGTCACATGTTATGTTGGTGTTATGTTGGTGTTGGTAAGTGCTAACTCAGTATTTGTTTATTTTCCTTTATTGCATGTTTCACTGGCTTATTCTGTTTTTGTTTTTGTTGTCGTTGTTTGGGTCATATTTATGCCAGGTGTATGTATTTTTGCGTACGTTCATGCCGTGTTATTATTTGTTTTATCTTTGCCGTAATGGGGGGTTTGCGTGAGGGCGTATCTTAGCCCTGTATTTTATTTGTTTGCCTTTGTTTTTGTTTTGTTTTGTTTTGTTCTGTTTTGCGTGTGCCGTTGTCTTAGTGTCTTTGTCGGTGTTCAGTGTGAGAGCGATTGTGTGTCGTGTATTCCGGCGGTTGTGTTTGTGTGTTTTTGTTTTTGTTTTGTTTTTGTTAAGGTTTATTTATCAAGTATACAGTTACCGATACACTATAATTTCTCAAAGTATTACTGTATTTGTTTCTCAGTGTTACGATTTGTGTTCGTGTTGCCTCAGGGGTGTAATATCGCCCTCGACCAGACCGATAGTGTATTTGTTTTGTCCTTGTTAGGGTTATGAAGGCAGCCGTGTGATGTGTGACATTGCTATGTGGATTTGCATAGCGTATTGATTCCTGCACTAATGCCATTCTGTGATAAGTGCTGCTTGTCCTTATTGCAATGCTCACGTGGGTGTATGCTATGTATGTTATTTCCCTTGATTTATGCTGGTCATAGATTCTTGTCTGAGGTGCAAGTATGGATATGTGAGGCTATTTTTAAACTTATTTATACACTTATATTCTCGTAGTGTTGATATGTAGGAGTTATGTTTGTTTTGTTCGTATTCTTGGACTTACTTGTGCACTTATATTTTCGTTAACCATTTGCGTTTTATCAAGTGTACGAGTATTGACTTTGTGACCTTATTATTTCTTATTGTTTATTATCGTAGTTGTTCTTATTCTTATAATGTTTTTATTCATTTAAATCTCCTGTTTTTATATTCTTATCATATGTGGAGTATTAATTTATTTTAACCTTGTTCTTATTCTTGTATTTATTCCTATTAGATGTTCGAATGTTTATATGTTGAAGTAATAACTGTTATTTTTTATTCTTATTTTTTTGTATTCATTCTTACACTTATCTTATGTTTTCTTCTTCTGTTTACATTGTTCTTGTACTTAATTCCTACACTGTTCTTTTTATTTTTATTTTGTTCTCATGTTCTCATGTTTTGTTGGTGTTCTGGTTCCGCAATATTATTTTTTCTTCTTCAGTATCATCATAATATACAGTGTATGTAAATAAATTTGCTTCTTAATGTTCTCATGGTGTATTAGTGTTATAGTATCATATATATATATATATATATATATATATATATATATATATATATATATATATATATATATATATATATATATACATATATATATACATATATATATATATATATATATATATATATATATATATATATATATATATATATATATATATATATATATATATATATATAATGATACTATAACACTAATACACCATGATGTGTGTGTGTGTGTGTGTGCGTGTGTATGTGTGTGTGTGTGTATGTGTGTGTGTTTGTATTCAACTTTATTATTATTATATAAAGTATATAGATATACTTTTTTTTTAAATCCTCGTCTTGTATTTTATAATGCTTGCGTGACAGCTTGAGTGCTTGTGTGCATGAGTGCGTTGTTGTTGGGGCGGGATTACAATTTTTTTTTATATAAGCGCTCATATGTGTTCTTTTGTTTTGGAGAGCGGAACCGGAGTGTGTTCGTT
>BOPN01000130.1:140520-155520 GCA_017312705.2 Penaeus japonicus
CCTCTCCCCCCTCTTTCTCTCTCTCTCTCTCTCTCTCTCTCTCTCTCTCTCTCTCTCTCTCTCTCTCTCTCTCTCTCTCTCTCTCTCTCTCTCTCTCTCTCTCTCTCTCTCTCTCTCTCTCTCTCTCTCTCTCTCTCTCTCTCTCTCTCTCTCTCTCTCTCTTTTCCTCTTTTTTTTTCTCTTTCACATTCTGACAAATGAAAATGGGAAAGAAAGGGAATAAGGAAGGAATGAAAGAGACGTAAAGATAGAGAGAAGAGACTTACAGACAGATACAGAAAGACACAGAAAGATAGAGAGAAAGGAAAAGAGAGAGAAAGAAAGAGAGAGAGAGAGAGAGAGAGAGAGAGAGAGAGAGAGAGAGAGAAAAGCATGAAAAGAAACGCAATTACCAATGAGAATTGTCAGTAAATGTGAAATGGAATACAAAACAAGAGGAAGAAAAAAGAAAGAAAGAAAAGAGAATAATGGTAGAGAGAGAAAGAGAAAAGAGTAAAAAAGGCGTAACCACAAAACAGGACCGTATGTGCATTCGTTTGTGGCAATAACGACACAGAATGAACGCTGGATTGGCAATCTTGTTTACGGAGGCGTCGGTTGGGGGGGGGGGGGTGATGGAGCGGTCGCTGAGATCATTCTGGCAGTGTTGGGGGGGGGCGGAGGGAATGGTGAGTGGAAGGGAGGGAGGAGCGAATGGCGAGGGGGAGGGGGGGAGGATGGAATGGCGAGGGGAGGGGGGAAGATGGAATGGCGAGGGGAGGGAGGGAGGAGGATGGAATGGCGAGGGGAAGGGAGGTAATGGGGAGATGAAGGGATGGCGAGGGGAGGGAGGGAGGGAAGGAGGTGGAATGGCGAGGGGAGGGAGGTAATGGGGAGATGAAGGGATGGCGAGGGGAGGGAGGGAGAGAGGAGGGAATGGTGAGTGGAAGGAAGGGAGGAAGGAATGGCGAGGGGAGGGAGGGAGAGAGGAGGGAATGGTGAGTGGAAGGAAGGGAGGAAGGAATGGCGAGGGGAGGGAGGGAGGGAGGAGGGAATGGTGAGTGGAAGGAAGGGAGGAAGGGATGGCGAGGGGAGGGAGGGAGAGAGGAGGGAATGGTGAGTGGAAGGAAGGGAGGAAGGAATGGCGAGGGGAGGGAGGGAGAGAGAGAAGCAGGAGGAAGGAAGGGAGGAAGGAATGGCGAGGAGGAGGGAGAGAGGAGGGAATGGTGAGTGGAAGGAAGGGAGGAAGGAATGGCGAGGGGAGGGAGGGAGAGAGGAGGGAATGGTGAGTGGAAGGAAGGGAGGAAGGACGATGAGGGGGAGGAGGGAGAGAGGAGGGAATGGTGAGTGGAAGGAAGGGAGGAAGGAATGGCGAGGGGAGGGAGGGAGAGGAGGAATGGTGAGTGGAAGGAAGGGAGGAAGGAAATTTAAGGCAGAGGGAGGGAGGAGAGAGGAGGGAATGGTGAGTGGAAGGGAAGGAGGAAGGAATGGCGAGGGGAGGGAGGGAGAGAGGAGGGAATGGTGAGTGGAAGGAAGGGAGGAAGGAATGGCGAGGGGAGGGAGGGAGAGAGGAGGGAATGGTGAGTGGAAGGAAGGGAGGAAGGAATGGCGAGGGGAGGGAGGGAGAGAGGAGGGAATGGTGAGTGGAAGGAAGGGAGGAAGGAATGGCGAGGGGAGGGAGGGAGAGAGGGAGGGAACAGGGAAAGGAAGGAAGGAGGAAGGAATGGCGAGGGAGGGAGGAGAGAGGAGGGAATGGTGAGTGGAAGGAAGGGAGGAAGGAATGGTTAGAGGGGAGGGGAGGGAGAGAGGAGGGAATGGTGAGTGGAAGGAAGGGAGGAAGGAATGGCGAGGGGAGGGAGGGAGGGAGGAGGGAATGGCGAGTGGAAGAAAGGGAGGAAGGAGGGTGGATGAAATGGAGAGGGGTGGTTAGGAAGGTGGAATGGGAGGAAAGAAGGAGGGATAAGGAATAGAGAGAAAGAAATGAATTGAGACAGACATAGATGATTGGCAGAAATGGGTGGAAAGAAACAAAGAGAAATGGAAAAGACAATAGGAAAAAAGGCGAAGAGACAAGAGAAATACAAATAGAAAAGAAGGAAAAAAATAACGCAGATAAACACTCCCTCTCCCCTTACCCACATACCCCCATCCCCACCTTCTCCCCCTACCCACCTACCCTTCCAACCTCATCCCTTTCCCCTTACCCACCTACCCCTCCAACTCCACATCAGCCCTCCCATCAACCCACCTACCCTCCCCCCAACCCCTACCCACATACCCCCATCAACCCCCCACCAACCCTTCCCTTTTCCCCCTCCCATTTCCCCTACCCACATACCCCCTCATCAACCCCCCCCCCCCCCCCATCAATCCCCCACCATAAAGAACGAATGAAAATCCCTCCACTCTGCAAGCGCCGCGCGTGTTGCACCGAGCTGGCTTCCTCAACTCCTGTATCGTCGCTTTCAATTTACAAGATCCCCCGTATTTATTTACTTTGGCGGTGTGTCATAATGCATCACGCCAAATACGCTATACTTTAGCCCCGAAACGACCGAACGTTGTGTATTTTGGCCGATATTTTATGCCCGCGGGGTTGCACATGTGGGGTGGGGGTGGGGGGGGGGGTTCGCTTTTGTTGTTATTATTATTGATGCGTCTTGAATGACCGCCCCCTCGCGGCCATGCATTTAAGTGCATGGCACTGTAGTCTGCGCGTGGGCGTGGGTGTTGCTCGGAATACTGTTTCGTGTTTAAGTCGTGTGCATGGCATTGTTCTTTGTGTCATTTGGAATTGTGTGTGTTTGTTTGTTTGTTTGTTTGTCTTTGCTTTCGTACGATAGTTTTGCGTGTCGTGTGTCGCTTCATATATTGCGGGATTTAGAACAACTGTGTCAAACAACTCGGTCATCCGAGATTTAGAATTGCTTGCATTGTGTCAATTTGTGTCATTGTTCTGTCTTATGCGGGGTTTAATACTAATCTCTGCATGTCAGATTCGCGTCATAGCTCTTTGTGTCAAGCACGGTTTAGAACCTTGCATGCAGAGCGAATCCACATGCATCATAATATACAAAACTATATCTTAAGACCACTTGACAGCTGACACGTCAAGCATCAGTCAAAAGCATGTCAGGAAGAGGCTGTCCTCAAGTCCATGACAGCCGTTAGACAGCCTGTCAAATACGAGACTTGACATCGGTTATGCTTAATTCATCAGGCGTTGACCGCAAGCACGAGGAGGTAATCCGAGGTCAAGGTGATTCATCTCAGGTCACGCAGCGCTTGTGCTTCCTTCCTTCTCTCCTTCTCTCCTTTCATCGCTCCTTTGCTCGGCCCCTTTCCATTTCCCTCCGTCTCTCCGTCCATCCTTCCCTCCCTCCTTCCCTTCGTCCTTTCCTCCCTCAGTCCCTTCTTCCCTTTGTCCCTCCCTCCTTTCTTTATTCCTTCCTTCCTTCCTTCCTTCCTTCTATCCTTCGTCCCTCCTTCTTTCCTTCCTTCTTTCCTTCCTCCCTCCCTCCCTCCCTCCCTCCCTCCCTCCCTCCCTCCCTCCTTCCTTCCTTCCCTTCGTTCTTCCCTCATCGACATCTTGGTTGACTGGTTGATTGATAAGACGTTAATCAGTAGAAAATGAGTAAAGATGAATGAGTAAAGATGTGTAAATGAGTAATGAGTAAGATTAGTCAAATGCATTGATAAGTTGTTCATATATATTTTTTGCCTAGTGTTGAGGTTGAGGTTGTGCCCTTGTTATTTTTATAGCATAATAGTAGTAGGACATGTGTGTGTGTGTGTGTGTGTGTGTGTGTGTGTATGTGTATGTATGTATGTATGTGTGTATGCACACGTGGATTTATTTGAGCTTTTTGTTATTCATGTTTTCCATTAGTTTTGCCCCTTGTTATTATTTCATTGCAATCCTTCTGTGTTATGACATAGATGATCTGGATTGTGCTATCATGCAACCAAACAAACTATCACACCGTCATGCACACTGAGAGCATTTCCCATTCTCTCCAAACGTCCATATCGAGCAGGGTAGTCATGCAGAGTCAATCTCAGGGGGGCAGTCATGCGACAGTCATACTCGCGGGGCGGTATTCATGCAAATAACCTGTCCCTTCTTCACATATCCCCTCCCCAAACGCTTACCAAAACCTCACACATAACCTTTACTGGTTTCCACAGAACTCTCTCTCTGGTCTCCTCTGCAACCTCCCACAGAAACTCTATAGACGTCCAGAGACTCGTACAGAACCTCTAAAACCTTCCACAGAACCCCATAACCTCCATAGAATCTCAACAGAACCCCACAATCTCCCTCAGACATCCACAAACACTCTACAGACGTCCACAGACACCAACAGAAACTCCCACGAAACCCCACAGAACCCTATAACCTCTTACAGATCTCTACGGAACCCCATAACCTCCTACAACCCCCCCCCAAAAAAAAATGGCCAAAAGACCCCACTTTTCAACTTTTTGCATCAATCACAGAAATGCAACTGCGGGAAGGAAACGAAACGTCATGCCCGGCCTCGGTGTCATGCAACTGGGTCGCCATGCAAGGGGAAAGCAGAAGTCATGCATCATCAATGGACGACGTTTGTGTGTGGGGGGGGGGAGGGGGGGAGGTTGGGATATGTGTGTGTCATGGATGGATGGATGGAGAGTGAGCGAGTCAGCGAGTGAGTGAGTGAGTGAGTGAGTGAGTGAGTGAGAGAGTGAGAGTGAGTGAGTGAGTGAGCGAGTCAGTGAGTGAGAGAGTGAGTGAGTAAGTGAGTGAGTATGTGTGAAAGGGACAGAGGGTGAATGAATGATTAAATGAATGAATGAGTGAATGTGTGTCGCGAGTGATTGCACATACAACATGCATATTTTGAGTGTTTGACGCACGCGAATAAAAAAACAGCCTGTAATGCAAAAGATGGTGCCAGCCTGTGCTCGGATGGCCCACATGTGTCATGTTGGTGGCAGCGACCTCATGTTTTTTTTCTCTCTCTCTCTTTGCAGGTGAGTCATGGACTGTCCCAGGCGAGTGTCAGGAGCTGGCTGTCAGCCCTCGAGATCAGCAGGGTTGGAGGCTGACGCTCTTGCCGGTGGGTAAGTGCTGATGTCATGCACTCTAGGGAGGTCATGCAGGAAGGGGGGGAGGGAGAGAGGAAGACGGAAATACGAAGGATGAAGAATGAGAGGAGGAAAGAGATAATGGAGGAAAGGGATAAAGAATGTAGGAGGAAGGAAGAAAAGAGGAAGATGAAGGAAAATGAAGAATGAAGGTATAGGGATGGAAAAAAGGGATGATGGGGGAGGGGAAGAGGAAGAGGAAAAACAGGATAAGAAGAAGGATAAGAGGGTAAAAGGATAAACTGGAGGATGAAAGCGGAAAAGGATGAAGATGAAATAAAAGATGATAGAAGAAACGGAAAATTGTTAGGAGGGATGAAGGATAAAAAGAGGAAAGAGGATGAAGAGAGAAGAATTAGAGGAAGAAAGAGAAAAAAGCAAAATGAAAGGGAGGATGAAGCAGAAAGAAAGGAAAGAGGAAAGATGAAGAATAAAAAAGAAAAGAGAAACGAAAAGAAAACAAGAAATGAAGGAGAGAAAAAAATAGGAAGAAACGAAGAAAAAGAAGAAAGAGAAGAAGGAGAGAGTGAGGGATGAGGAGACCGACCCCCCCCCCCCCACTTCCCCTTTCCATCTGACTCCCATCATCTCCGCTAAAAAAAAGGGGGGTGGGGGAGCTCTTGAGGGGGGGGGGGGGATAAGCCCCTGATATTTCCATTATTTTTCAGTTCTAAGTTTCACGCGAGAGTAAAATTTAAACTTTAAACGCGCTCTAATGATGCCCAAGTTCGCGGCTTTAATTAACTTTGGAAGAACGTGTTATAAACTGTTGTTGTTTCGCTTGTAAAGAACCTCAGGTTGTTAAAAAGTGTTCTCTGTTCCTTTTGTGAAGAACGCAAGGAGACGGTTTAAAGAACTTATGACTTAGAACTTTTTTTTCTCTCTTCTTCTTCGATAAATGAGTTATCGCTGCGGAGGAAATATGTTCCTAGTTCTTGCTAGGATAATAGCTTCTTCTTTTTTTTAAGAATTAAGCAAATTCAGGATCTGAAAGAAAATCAGGAAGAGGAGAGAGAAGAGGAAGAAGGAGGGGTATGGGGAGGAAGAGGGAGAGAGAGAGGGAAAAATAATAATAATAATTATTATTATTATTATTGCTAATATTGTTATTAAAATTATTATTTTAGTATTCTTTTATTATTACTACTGCTAATATTACTATAATTATAATTTCCTTACTTTCTTTAACTAAATAGACAAACAAACAAACACACAAACACAAACAAATAATAATAAGGAGCCACAAGGGACAAACCCGCAAGATAGATTCAGAAAAAAAATCGAAAGAGATAAAAAAACGAGAATTAAGCTCGTGGCAAATGTCGACTCACATCCTGGTCTTTTGGAGCCGTCCCTCTTACGTAATGTTTCCTTGAGGACGGATTCGTAGCTGCGCCGTGAATTAGTTTTCCTGTCTTTGTTTCTTTCTTTCTTTCTTTCTTTATTTATTTATTCCGGGTTTGTTTCATGAGTGAGAGGGGCTTATGGGCGGTTTGTGTTTGTATGTAGAGGGTGAGTGGAGTGTGTTGGTGCAGAGAGAGGTAGGGAAGAAGAGTGAGGGAGAGAGGTAGAGAGAAAGGGAGTGGTAGAAGGAAAGAGGAAGGGAGAGAGAGAGAAGGAGAGAAAGGGAGAATGAAAGATAGAGGGAGAAGGAGGGAGAGAAAGATAGAGGGAGAGGGACTACCAACCGCCCTCTCACGCACATAAATACAAGGGCACTGTCAGACAAAACCAGACACAGAGACATGTAGGTGAGAATAATGGGAGATGGAAGGGGAAAGAGGGGAGGGGGAGGGGGGAGGCACCTGAGATAGAAAATGGAAAACGTATTATGCAGGCAGAGACGCGTGTTCTTGATGGCGATTTTATTGCACTTAGAATGAAATGTTTGCGTGATTTCTCTTATTTTATCTCCTCCTCTTTTCTTTTTCTTTTTCTTTATTTTTTTGTTATTTTCGTTTCTTTTCTTTTTCTTTTCTTCTCTTTTCTCTTCTTTTTATTATTTATTGTTCTTTTCTTCTCTTCTCCTCTTACTCTTATCTTATTTTATTTTATCTTATCTTCTTACGAAGGGCGGGATAGAAAGAGGGAGTGTTAGGGATAGCAAGGTAAGGGAAAGGAGGAAAGAGAGAAAGGGATAGATAGATGGAAGAGAATGGTGATTGGAGGAAGAGGGATGCAAAGGAGAGGAAAGGAAAAAAACAGATGATGAGAGATGGAGGGAGAGAGGGAGGGAGAGAGGGACGGAGGGAGAGAGCGAGGGAGGGAGGGAAGGGAGGGAGGGAAAGAAAGGGCGGATAGGGCGACGAGGGGATACAAGAGGATAGAAAGAAATGCGATAATATGGATAGGGAAGGAGGGATAGAAGATGGAATTTATGAAAGGGAGAAAAGAAGAGGGAAGGAAAGGGAGAAGAGGAAAGGGATCGAGAGAGAGAGAGAGAGAGAGAGAGCGATTAATCAGGAAGAGGGAGATGAAGAGAAGTAAAGGCAAAAATAGCGAAGGAATGAGAAAGAGATATGTAAGAAAATAAAAAAAGAGAACATGGAGAGTCTACCGGACGAGAAAACTAAGGGAAGAGAGAAAGAAATTTGCAAAGCATAGACATGCAAGTGGGGAAAATGCAGAATGGAAAAAAAGGAAAGAGGGATAAACGGAGCACAAAGGAAAAAAAAGAAAAATGCTCCCCCGATGTAGTGGATAAAGTGAGAAAGAAAAGGGAAAATGTTTCGCCGATGTAGAGGATAAAGAAAGACAGAGGGCACGATGGTGGAGAAGAATTCTACGGACTCCGTGCGCCTCTTTTCGCTATCTCCTGTTGCATAGCTCGCAAGACATGAAAGAGACAAAAGGGAATTGGAATAAAAAGAAGAAAAGAAAAGGAAAAACGTGAAAGGTACTGGTATACTGTTTGAAGTGTTTTGTATCTCAGAACCCTCTCTGAACACTGTACCGCAGTGTGAAACAAGTAAATAAACGAAAGACATACTTTCTGTATCACGTATAGAGAGATGTGATATGTATAGTAGATAGATGTATATTATGTATCATGTATAGAGAGAAGTTATATATACAATAGATATGTATATATTATATATATATAGATAGAGAGATAGATAGATAGATAGATAGACATATAGATAGATAGATATATAGATAGATAGATATAAACATGATGCAAATAAAAATACACACATATAGCATACACATCATACACACGCGCACATACCTAAAAAAAAAAACACATAGACTTACAGATACTGACAATACCACTACCATTTTTTTCGCCTCTCTCTCTCAGCAAGGGAAAGGATCAGCGCTTGTGTGTGACCCATTAGAATTGAGCGGAGCTGCCACTACGAGCCTTAAACAAGAGGCAACGACCGGGGAAACTACATTAATTGTCAGCCGAAATGGTGCGGCGGAATTTAAAGTCATCAGTGGGTCCTGTGAAATGCAGGTGTGCGGGAAGGGTAGGGAGAGGGGGATAGGGGAGGGAGAGAGGGGGTAGGGGAAGGAGAAAAGGGGAAAGGGTCTGGAAAGGGGGATAGGGGGTAGGTTAGGGAGAAAAGGGGATGAGAGAGAGAGAGAGAGAGAGAGAGAGAGAGAGAGAGAGAGAGAGAGAGAGAGAGAGAGAGAGAGAGAGAGAGAGAGAGAGAGAGAGAGAGAGATAAAGAAAAGAAATAAATCAATAAATATAGGGGATGGAGGAAACGGGGCAAGGTAGGTGGGAGGTGAGGAATTAAATGAGGAAAGGAGAAGAGGCACATTGGAAACCAGAGCGAGAGAAAAATGGACAAGGAAAGTAAAAGAGAGAGAGAAAGGGAGGAGAAAGTATCGTATGGGACAGGTGGTTCGAAGGTAGCACGAAAGGGAAGGGGAAGGGAAACCAAGGAGAAGAAACGACGGGATAATTAAGAAACAAACACGGACACGGTAAAACACACACACACACAGAGAGAGAGAGAGAGAGAGAGAGAGAGAGAGAGAGAGAGAGAGAGAGAGAGAGAGAGAGAGAGAGAGAGAGAGAGAGAGAGAGAGAGACAGATTTTTTACTTTGACAAGTTTATTGAGACAAGTGATTACGTACATCTCAAAAGGATGAGGTAACATACGTTATCCTCACCCCAATCTTAGTCCCTCTTTGGGCTCTCACATATTTTACAAAATCTTACAACTATGTCAACATGTTGAAATATATACAGAACAAAAGGCGGATCAATCACAAGCATACAGAGTTTAATGTTTACATATCAGGAGAGCGATATAACAGTATAAATTACCACCCTCAGCATGCTAAGTCCCCTCCTGAGCTCACATAATATGTTTGTATTCAACAGGATGATATATCATAAATGATATTCATCCACATCTCAATAAAATCCTACTCGGGCCATCATAGTCTCGACAGAAGAGAAGTCACAATCTGATATACATAGTTGTCAACTACAATCATGTAATTGATGCAAAGTGTTTGTACTTCTTCCAAATTTTTATTACCTGGCCATTTCTAAACATCCATACAGCTTGTTCGGGGATAGACAGAGAAAGAGAGAGAGAAAGAGAGAGAGAGAGTGAGAGTGAAAGTGAGAGAGTGAGTGAGTGAGTGAGTGAATGAGTGTGAGTGAGAGAGAGAGAGAGAGAGAGAGAGAGAGAGAGAGAGAGAGAGAGAGAGAGAGAGAGAGAGAGAGAGAGAGAGAGAGAGAGAGAGAGAGAGAGAAAGAAAGAGAGAAAGAGAGTGAGTGAGAATGAGAGTGAGAGTGAGAGAGTGAGAGAGTGAGAGAGTGAGAGAGTGAGTGAGTGAGTGAGTGAGTGAGTGAGTGAGTGAGTGAGTGAGTGAGAGAGAGAGAGAGAGAGAGAGAGAGAGAGAGAGAGAGAGAGAGAGAGAGAGAGAGAGAGAGAGAGAGAGAGAGAGAGAGAGAGAGAGAGAGACAGAGAGAGACAGAGAGAGAGAGAGCGAGAGAGAGAGAAAGCAATATCTCGTGGGCGATCGTAGGTGTTATGTCACCATTAGCTGATGCTGTTTCTTTCGGTGGAATGATGACGTCATCGGTGTCGTGGGATGCATGTCCGTCGGTGACTGATTGTGCAGTATGGATATCTGATTGGTCGTGTAGTGTGTGCGTGCGTCTCTAATGAATATATTTTTATACGAACAAATGTGTATGTAACCTCAATTCTCCTCTGTTTGTGAACACATCAACCCGCTTCTGAGTGTCTGCATGTGTCTGTGTGCCTGCCTGCCTACCTGCCTTTCTTTCTTCGCCTTTATGCATTTGCTTGCACCTGCATTTGTTTCTCGAGAACTGCTTTCTTGGCAGGCGCTTCCCACCGACGAGGAACCGCTCTCTGCGCCCGCCCGTGTGTGAACGCCCGCACGTGTCCGACGGCGAATACGGCAGAAGGATATTCATTTCTCCTTTGAAAGCAAGACAGTGCCGGGAACAACGGTGCGCTTCCCGTCATCTGCCCCTCTTCCTCCTTCGCCTTTCATCTCCTTCTTTTCCTCCTTCCTCCATCTTCTCCTCTTACTCCTCCTCCTCCTCCTTTTCCCTTCTCCTCCTCCTCCTCCTCCTCCTCCTCCTCCTCCTCCTCCTCCTCCTCCTCCTTCCCTCCTCTTCCCTCCTCCCTCTCCTTTTCCCACCTGTTCCACCTTCTCCTCTTCCTTTTTCCACCTGCTCCACCTTCTCCTCCTTCGCCTCCTCCTCCTCTTATTCCTCCTCCTTTTCCCGCCTCCTCTTCCACCCCCTCCTATCCCCTTCTTTTATTCTCCTCCTTCCTTCCCCTCCCCTTCATCCTCTTCCATACCGCCGCCCCCATTCTCTTCCCTCCCACCTTCTCCCTCATCCCTCTCTACCCCTTCCCCCTTTCTGCCCCCTCCCCCCCATTCCCCTCCTCCGATTCCCCCTCACACCCCATGACTGGACGAAAAGTATCCGTGTCTTTTCCGATATCCGAAGATGTCCATCCGTTCTGGGCCGTCCGGGAAGTGGGGCGAGGGAGGGAGAGGGGGGAGGAACGGAGAGGAGAGGGGAGGAGAGGAGAGGAGAGGAGAGGAGAGATAGAGGGGAGGAGAGATAGAGGAGAGGAGAGGGGAGGAGAGGAGAGAAGAGAAGAGAAGAGAAAGAGGGTTGGGTGAAAGGGGGGGTGAGAGGGAGAAGGTGAGAGAGTGAGAGAGAGAGAGAGAGAGAGAGAGAGAGAGAGAGAGAGAGAGAGAGAGAGAGAGAGAGAGAGAGAGAGAGAGAGAGAGAGAGAGAAAGAAAAAGAGAGTGAGCGAGAGAGAGAAGAAAAGAGAAAAGAAAAGACAAATAGGAGAGGAAAAGGGAAGAGATACATAAAGATCCCCTTCGTAACTTGCATTTGTCATTTTTTTTCCATGCTTTTTTTACTTATTTATTTATTTTGTGTTTGCTACCTTCACTGACCTCTAATGCGCATTCCCCTCCTAATGACCCCCTAATCAACGAGTAGTAATCAATAACTTTCTTCTGATTTTCTTCCTTCTTCCCCCGTTATCCTTTTACGCTTTGTTTCCTGCTCTCTCGTTATCGCCGCCTTCGTGTTTATTGATTCGCCTTTGTTTGTTTGCGTGTTATTCTATTTTGGATTCTTTGGCTTTTTGTGTCTGTGTCTTTCTCTCCTTTTCCTCTTCCCCCCCCCCTAGTCCCTCGTCCTCCCCTTTTCTCCTTCTTCCGTTCTCCTCCTTTCTCCTCTCCCCCATCCTCACCTCCTCCCTCTCCTCCTCTTCCTGATTCTTCCTTCCTGCTACCACCATCCTTTCGGTCTCCTATTATCCCCCCCTACCCCCCCTCACCTAACCCATCCTATTTCTTTGATGTTCAGCCATCCTCTTCACCCCTCCCCCCTTCCCTCCCTCATTCTCCTCCTCCTCCTCCTCCTCCTCCTCCTCCTCCTCCTCCCCCTCCCCATTTCTTCTTTATTCTATGCCGTAATCCTCTTTCTTTAACCAGCCCTCCTCCCCCTCCATTATAGGCGCCCTCCTCCCCCCTCTCCTTTATCCGTCCTATTCCCGTCCTTCCTCCCCTTCCGCCCCCTCCTTCCCCACTCCCTCCCTCTCTCCTTTACTTTTCCTATTCCCCTCCCTCTTACACCTCTTCCTCCCACCCCCTTCTCCTCTTCTTCCTCTCTCTTTTACCTTTCCTATTCCCCTCCCTCCTACATCTCTTCCTCCCACCCCCTTCTCCTCTTCTTCCTCTCTCATTTACCTTTCCTATTCCCCTCCCTCTTACACCTCTTCCTCCCACCCCCTTCTCCTCTTCTTCCTCTCTCTTTTACCTTTCCTATTCCCCTCCCTCCTACATCTCTTCCTCCCTCCCCCTCCTCTTCTCTCATTTACCTTTTCTATTCCTCCCTCTTACATATCTTCCTCCCTCCCCCTCCTCTTCTCTCCTTTACCTTTCCTATTCCCCTCCCTCCTACACCTCGTCCTCCCTCCCCCTCCTCCCCTCCTTTCACCCCATTATCATGTACTTCAGGAATAATTTATGAATATCCCCCCTCCCTCCCTCCCTCCCTCCCTCCCTCACGCGAAACCCATCGCTTTCGCCTTGTCATTATCGTTACCCCCCCTACCCCTCCCCTACCCTCTTGCCCTCCTCCCCAACCCCCCTTTAGCTCTGCGCAGCCTCGTAACCCTTCCCCCCCATCCCTTGTCGCCCCCCCCACCCTTTCACCACTACGGGTCGTCTGGGTGTCGTGTGTCGTTCGTTTTGTCGTTTTTTTTATCGTTTTTTTATCGTTTCCACTCTTTCTAACTCTTTATATATATTTTTTTAATTTTTTCTTCCTCCTCTTCTCTTCCTTTTCTTTGTTATGTAATTTTTCTGGTCTTTCGTCACTTTTTTTTTGCGTTTTTACTTTTTACTTTCTCTCTTATCTTTCTTCTTGTTTGTTATGTATTTGTCTTGTCTTATCTTCGGTCCTCCTTTATCACGTGATTTTTTCATCCCCTTTTTTTATCGATTTCGTTGTATTTTTGTACATCTTTTTTTCTCTCTTTTTTCGCGTCTTTTCATCGGTCGCCTTTCGACATGTTTTGTTTTCGTTTTTTTTTTTTCGTTGTTTTGTTATCGTTGTTGTCGTTATTGGATTATCGTTAGCGCACGTACACATACACATACATGTGCCTACGTCTATATGTTTTTGTCTAAAGTATATAATCATAAAGTATTATTTTCGAGAGGGTCCTAACTAAATATGGAAAGAATAGTCATAACTAAATAAGTATTTTCATGAAGTTGAAAATATGCATAACTTAAAAAAGAAAGAAAAAAAAAAATCTTATCTCTGTACTTTCCTAACTATTTAACTATTTAACCTATCTACTTACTTATCTATCTACCTACCTATATGATTATTCACCTATCTACTTACCTACCTATATGATTATTCACCTATCTACTTACCTACCTACCTACCTAATGATCTATCCACATTATCTATCACCCTTACCTTTCCCATCTATCTACATCTATCTATCTACATCACGTTCTCTTATCTAACACACGTTTTATTTATTTTTTTATTCTCTTTCCCAATCTTCGCTCCTCCCCCCCTTATTCCCTCCCTCCTATTATTCCTCCTTACCTCTCCTCCTCTCTCTCTTCTCCAGTCCACATTCTTACTCCTTCCCTCTCCCACTCCCTCTCCTTATTTCCATCTTCCCTTTTCTTCTCCCCTCTTCTTTATTCCCATTTCACCACCTCTCCCTCTCTTACCCTTCTTCATTCCACATTCCCCACTTCTTCCCTTTGCTTCTCCCTTTCGTTACCTCTTTACCGCGCCTGATACCATTCGAAGGTAATACCATTCAGGACTGATAAGATAAGGAGGTAAATACCATGTACGACTGATACCGCTGCGCCCTTAATTGCGTCCTTATTGCGTCATGGCAGTGCGATAAGAGATTATGTGGATGTTACAACGGAAACCACATGGAGAGCTCATGGAATACGTTTATGAGAAGGATGTTGCAACGGAAACCACATGGAGAGCTCATGGAATACGTTTGGAAAGTGGATGTTGCGACGGAAACCACATGGAGAGCTCGGGGAATACGTTTGGAAAGTGGATGTTGCGACGGAAACCACATGGAGAGCTCATGGAATACGTTTGGAAAGTGGATGTTGCAACGGAAACCACATGGAGAGCTCATGGAATACGTTTGGAAAGTGGACGTTGCAACGGAAACCACATGGAGAGCTCATGGAATACGTTTGGAAGGTGGATGTTGCAACGGAAACCACATGGGAACCTCATGGAATACGTTTGGAAAGTGGATGTTGCAACGGAAACCACATGGAGAGCTCATGGAATATCTTTGGAAAGTGGAGTAGAGGATGATGAAAAAGAAAAAAAAAATTGGTTGAGTGAATGAATAATGATATTAAAAAATGGTTGAGTGGATGATAGTAATAAAAAAAAGGTTAAACGAATGAAAAAACAAACAAACAAACAAACGGTTACTATTGCTTCATTCACGAGCTTCACTTTCATTCTTCGTGAAGTGCCTGTAATTCCTGTATTTTCTGTGTTTTCTGCAGGTATTTATCCTGTATCTGTATGCCCTGTACTTGTACCTCGTGTATTTGTAACTCATATATCTAAATCTCTTTTATGTGTCTCTTTTAGGTACGTGTCCTGCATATGTGTCTCATGTAGGTATGTGTCCTGCATCTGTGACGCCTGTTGGTATGTGTACTCTATTTGTATTCATTGCAATTATTTATCTTTTGTATGTAGCCTGTATATCCTAATTATGTATCTCATGTTGCTATATCCACTATATTTGTATCATCAGCTGTATCTCGTTTATCTTTATTTACTAAATTTGTATCGACTGGAACTCTCGTTTCTGAATTTCCACTAATT
>BOPN01000130.1:163020-178020 GCA_017312705.2 Penaeus japonicus
CACACACACACACACACACACACACACACACACACACACACACACACACACACACACACACACACACACACATACACACATACACACATACACACAAGCACACACGCACGCACACACACGCATACATATGATATTATTAAATGAATAGACAAATGAAAACAAAATAGATATACATATACAGATAAGGATATACAAACAAAACAAATAGGAAGATAGATGAATTAAATTTCATGAATCAATAAAAAAGAATAGAAATAAAGACAAAAAGGATAAATAAAAAAAATGAAGTGAGATAAAACACACACACACACACACACACACACACACACACACACACACACACACACACACACACACACACACACACACACACACACACACACACCGAGAATGAAGACACTATGACACCTAAAAAGAGACGGGGGAAAATCTCAAAAGATTCTCTACTGTTGAAATGACAAACTACTCTAAACAGTAGCCTAGTGACACGAAAAAGTTTTTTATTTTCCTTTTTATTTTTTTGTTATATTTCTGGAGGGTTGGAAGGAACATGGAAACTTGTGTCTAAAAGTGTAGCTTTGAATCCTCTCCCCCCCCCATCCTTCCCCCTTCCTCCCTCTACCTTCCATCAGGTTGACTAGGAAGCGCGATGGATACGCGGATGGGGAGACTCAAATTCAAATTCAAATTCAAATTCAAACACTTTATTCCATAAATTACAATGGTTACAGAGAGAGAGATAGAGTGAGAGAGAGAGAGAGTGTGAGTGAAAGAGGGTGAGTGTGAGTGAAAGAGGGTGAGTGTGAGTGAAAGAGAGTGAGTGTGAGTGAAAGAGAGTGAGTGTGAGTGAAAGAGAGTGAGTGTGAGTGAAAGAGAGTGAGTGTGAGTGAAAGAGAGTGAGTGTGAGTGAATGAGAGTGAGTGTGAGTGAAAGAGAGTGAGTGAGAGTGAAAGAGAGTGAGTGTGAGTGAATGAGAGTGAGTGTGAGTGAAAGAGTGAGTGAGAGTGAAAGAGAGTGAGTGTGAGTGAATGAGAGTGAGTGTGAGTGAATGAGAGTGAGTGTGAGTGAGAGAAAAAAAGACACAGACAGGTAGACTTGCAGACAGACAGACAGACAGACAGACAGACAACTTAAATATAATTTCAATTTCAGATAAATCTTTCAAAAATGAATATTTAGACAGACAAACAAAAGAAAGCTACTAACACAGAGACAGAGAGACCCAGACATAAAGAGACAGAGAGACAAACAAGCAGAGACAAAGGCAGAGAAGAGACAGAGAGATAGACAAACACAGAGACAGAAAGACAGACAAACAAACAAAGAGACAGACAAACATAGAGACAAAGAGACAGACAAGCGCAGAGACAGACAGAGAGACAAACAAACAAAGAGACAGGCAGAAACAGACTCAGAGCGACTAGGGAGGCGAGACAAGAGAATGAAAGGTGAGGCTGTGCTGATTAGTTGGACAGGAAAATGGCTTTTGTATCGTTGAACTCCGGCCGGGAAGTTGGAAGCCGGATGGAAAGGAAGGAGAAGGGAAGAGGAAAGGAGAGGGGAAGGTGAGGGAGAGGGAGGGAGGGAGGGAAGGAGGGAGAGAGAGAGGGAGCGAGGGAGGGAGAGGGGTAGGGAGAGGGAAAGGTGAGGGAGAGAGAGGGAGGGGAAGGGGAAGGGAGGGAGAGAGAGGGGGAGGGAGGGAGGGAGGGAAGGAGGGAGGGAGATTAAGGGGGAGAGAAAGAAAAGGATAAGAGAGAAGGATAGAGGGAGAGAGAGATGAAAGGGCAAAAATAAGTTCATTATTTCCACGATCGACATTTAGAGAGGAAAAAAATCCACGAAGGAAAAACATTTCGGTAGACCGGACAAGAATGACAACTCCCCACCCTCATCCCCACCCCCTACTCCACCCCACGGCTTTCCAATAGCATTCTTTCTTCCCTCACTTCCTCCTCCCCCTTCCCCTGCCTCCCCCCTCCACCCCCCACCCCCCAAAGGAATCGAAAGAAAAATCATCATCCGAGTAAGTTCACGAATTTTCTGTCTCATGTTTTTCATTCCCGATCGTCCTTTTCCTTCCCCCTTCCCCCCTTCCCCCCTTATCCCCTTTTCACTTCCCCTCCCCTTCCCCTACCCCTACTCCTATCCCCTTTCCACTTCCCCTCCCCTTCCCCTACCCCTACTCCTATCCCCTTTCCACTTCCCCTCCCCTTCCCCTGCCCCTTGCCCCCTTTCCACTTTCCCTCCCTTCTTTATACCATCTTCCTTCTTTATACTCTCCCTTTTCCTATCCCTCTCGTCTACCCTGTACCCCCCCCCCCTTTCCCCTTCCTCTACTCTTTCTTTACCTCTTCCCCTCTTACCAGCTCCCTCCCCCCCCCCAATTTTACCCCTTATCCCCCCATCCACATCCCCCTCATTCTACCCCCCCCCCACCCCCACACCCTCTCCCACACCCCCACACCCTCTCCCACACCCCCACACCCTCTCCCACACTAAAGTACTTTCGATCTCGCTTCCTCGCCGCCTCGCCTCCCGATCACCGGAATTGAACCGAAAAGCGCGGCGGAAACGAACGCTGAGGAAATCTAACCCCCTTCCCCTTCCCACTCCCCCTTCCCCCCTCTCTACCCTCTTCCCTCATCCCCCTCCCCCTTCACCTTCTACCCTCTTCCCTCATCCCCTCTCTACCCTCTTCCCCCTCCCCTCTCTACCCTCTTCCCCCTCCCCTCTCTACCCTCTTCCCCCTCCCCCTCCCCCCTTTCTACCCTCTTCCTCCATCCCCCTCCCCTTTCTACCCCCTTCCCTCTTCCCCCCTTCCCCCTACCCTCCCCGCGCCGACCGTGGCACAATCTCCGGCGGGCGAGAGCGACGGGGCGAAAATATGAAGCGCGCGTCTTCTCGATGCCGGGGATGGGAGGGGGTTTGGGATTAGGGGAGGGGAGGGGAGGGGAGGGGAGGAGGAGGAGGAGGAGGAGGAGGAGGAGGAGGAAGAGGAGGAGGAGGAGGAGGAGGAGGAGGGGAAGGGAAGAGGGGAGGGGAAGGGGAGAGGGGTTGGGTTGGGTTGGGTTGGTGGGATAAGGGGTGGAGGGGGAATAAGTGGTGTAGGACAAGGGAAGTGATTATGGGGAGGTCGAGGGGTGGGATAGGAGAGGTGGATGGAGGAAGGGATAGAAAAAATAAAACGAATAGAAGTAGAACAAGAAGAGAAAGAGAAGGAAAAATAATAATCGTCCGCGTTGCCACCGTAATCAGGACCTCAAAGGGAAGTTTGACGGCCGTTACGAGTTATAAGCGCTGGCCAATCAGCGTTAGGGAAAATAATGGCGGGAAATTTTGAAAAAAGAAGAACAATCCTAACGACAGGATTAAATCAAAGTAAAAGAGGAAAGAATCACTTTAATAAAGTTAAGAGCCCTAAATCAAAGTGAGAGAGGGAAAATGAGATGAAATATAAATCAAAGTAAATGAGTAAAAAAATCGTAATCAAGTAAAAGAGAAAGAAAGTCATATATCAAAGTAAAAGAGGAAAATAAGTCATATCAAAGTAATATGGGAAAAGTCATAAATCAAAGTAATAGGGAAAAAAACATATATCAAAGTAAAAGTGGAAAAGGCATTGAACAAAGTAAAAGGAAAAGATAACTCAGAGCATAAAAGGGAAAAAAACAGATTTTAAATAAGAGGAAAAAACAATGGTTAAAGTACGAGAGGAAAACAATCATGAATCAAAGTAAAAAAAGGAAAAAAGTCATAAATCAAAGAAAAAGAGGAAAATAAGTCAAAAATTCAAAGTTACAAAGAGAAAAAATCACAAATAATAAAAAATAATAATAATCCAAGTAAAAGAGGAAAAAAACAACATACAAGAGAAAAAAAAAATCAAGTAAAAGAGAAGAAGAAGACGAAGAAAACAAAGACCAAGAAGACAACAAAGAAAAACAAGAAGAAGAAGAAGAAGAAAAAAAAAAGCAAACAAGAAGACGACAAAAGAAGAAAAACGAAGACGACGAAGAAAAAAGGAGATAAAGAGATGAGAAAGGAGCTGAAAAAAGATCCCCACGGGCGCCTACTGTAGGAAGAAGTCCTTTGTGCGAATCCTTGAAGTCTGTTTGGCAGAGTGGGCGGCCTCTCCCCCAGATTGGGCTCAAGTGAAGGAGTTGATGGTGTTGTCTCATTAATAATGTAGCGGCTGGATCAAGCGAGGGGGAAAATTTGGCAGCGTGGATTTGGGGATTTTTTTTTTTTTGAGGGGGGGGGGGTGTTTTTTGAGTGTTTTGGTGATGGTTGGGTGGTAGGTGGTGGGTGGAGGTGGTGGTGGTGGGGGTGGTCCTAGTAATGATGATTGTTATTTTTGTTGGTTATGATAATAATAATAATAATTATTATTATTATTTTTATAATTATGATAATAATAATAATAATAATAATAATTATTATTATTATTATATCCCTCTTTCCCCTCTTTCCTCCCTTTCTCCCTCCCTCCTTCCTTCCTTCCTTTTTCCTCCCTTCTCTCTCTCTTTTCTCCCCCCCAACCTTCCCTTTCCTCCTTCCCTCCCTCCTTCCTCTTTCCTCCCTTTCCTCTAACTCCATTCCCTTCCTCCCTCCTCCCTCCTCCCTCCTTTCCCTCTCTCCCTTCTTCCTTCCTTCCTTCTTTTCTTCCCACTTCAAATTCACCTCAATTCATCGCCGTCTCTCCTTCCACTCCTGTCCTCTCACTCGCTCACTTACTTTTTTTTCGTTTATCATTCCTCTTGCACCAGATGGCACTGGCAAGCGGGTTTGGAATCTCTCCCCCCGCCCACTCTCTCTATCTTTCTCTCTTTCTTTCTGTCTCTTTCTCTCTCTCTATCTTTCTCTTTCTCTTTCTCTCTCTCTCTCTCTCTCTCTCTCTCTCTCTCTCTCCCTCTCTCTCTCTCTCTCTCTCTCTCTCTCTCTCTCTCTCTCTCTCTCTCTCTCTCTCTCTCTCTCTCTCTCTCTCTCTCTCTCTCTCTCTCTCTCTCTCTCTCTCTCTCTCTCTCTCTCTCTCTCTCTCTCTCTCTCTCTCTCTCTCTCTCTCTCTCTCTCTCTCTCTCTCTCTCTCTCTCTCTCTCTCTCTCTCTCTCTCTCTCTCTCTCTCTCTCTCCTCCCTCTCCTTCTCCCTCTCCTCCCCTCCCTCTCCTCTCCTCTCCTCTCCTTTCCTCCCTCTCCAGCCCTCTCTCTCCTTCTCCCTCTCCCTTTCCCTCTCTCCCATGTGCCAGTTTTCATCTTAAGGACGTGGAACCGACGTCAATCACGTGGCGGGAAAAGAGGGGAGGGGGGTAAGGCAGCGGTTTAGAGGTGGGGGGCTACAGGGGAAGGAAGGGGAAGTAAATAGAAGTCAGGAATAAGAATAATTCAGAGACAGATAGACAGTGAGAGAGAAATGGGGGGGGGGGGGGAGTGTAATGAGAGCGCGAAAGAGAAGGAGTAAGAGAATTAGAAAGAGAGAGTGAGGAAGAGAAAGAGAGAGACAGAGGAAGAGAAAGAGAGAGACAGAGGAAGAGAAAGAGAGAGACAGAGGGAGAGAGAGAGAGAGAGAGAGAGAGAGAGAGAGAGAGAGAGAGAGAGAGAGAGAGAGAGAGAGAGACAGAGAGAGAGAGGGGGGTAATGAGAACGAGAAAGAGGAGAGAGAGATTAAGGACAAAGTAAGAAAAATGCGAGTTAGCGTTCCTGTTGCAGAGAAGATTGCAAAAGCTGCCAGACTGGACAAGGGATGATGGATACGGCGCGGCTTATGAAAGGAGTGTGTTTCTCTGGCCCTTTTCTCGCTCGTTCTCTTCCTGCCTTTTATCTTTTTTTTCGTCTTTTTCTCATTCGTTTTAGTGTTGGCTGTTTTATCTTTGGATTTTTGTTTTTCGTTTTTCATTTTTTTTGGCTCTATCTCGTTCTCCTCTATTTATTCTTTCATGTTTTCTCTGTCTCTCGCATCCTCTCTTTCATTCTCTCTCTCTCTCTCTCTCTCTCTCTTTCTCTTTTTCTCTCTTGCTTTTTCTCTCTCCCCCTCTTCTCCTCCCTCCCCCTCCCTCCCCCTCCCCCTCTTTTCCTCCCTCTCTCCCTCTCCCTCCCTCCCTCTCTCTCTCCCTCCCCCTCCCTCTCTCTCTCCCTCCTCCTCCAATCTTTCGCTCCGTCTCCTTCATTCTCCTCCTTCCTCTTACCCAGCCACGCTATCCCACCGGAAGTTGGTGTTGTCTAACCTAGAGGTACGTTTTTTTTTTTTTTTTTTTTTTTTTTTTTTTTTTTCAAAACACACACCAGGGAGGGAGGAGGAGGGAGAGGGGGAGGGGAGGGGAGGGGAAGGAATCCGTAGGGGGTTCATTAAGGAGGAGGAGGAGGAGGAGGAGGAGGAGGAGGAGGAGGAGGAGGAGGAGGAGATGGGAATTGGAAGGAAGATACGGAGAAGAGGGAGATAGGAATTGGAGAAGAAGAGGAAGAAAAGAAATGGAATGGCAAAAGAAGAATAAGAATAAGAATAATTATTTTAATATGATGATTATAATGATAATACCAATAGTGATGATAACCATTATGCCAAATCACATTAAAAGTAAAAGAGAAGCAAATTCACAAAAGAAAGAAAAAAGAAAAAAAAAAATGAAAGTTGAAGATGCACCTTATATAAACAAGAACCCCCCCTCCTATGCCACTCCTCCAGCCTCAGTCTCATCATACCCCCCCCCCAAAAAAAAAAGAAGAATTTAGAAGAAGAAGGTTAAAAGAAAACGTAATACACAGTGTAAGTATCCTCCCGGGCTTAGGAAACCCAGGCTTTTGTGGGTATTTTTTGTTTTTTGTTTTTGTTTTTGTTCCTGCTCCGGGAGCTGTTTTGTTTACTTCCGGTGGGCTGTTCTCGGTGGCTGGGGGTGGGAAGGGGATGGGGTGGGGGTAGAGGGTAGAGGGGGATTGGGGGAGGAGAAGGGAGAGAGGTAAGGCGGTGGAAGGAAGGGGATGGGGAGGGAAAGGGAAGGAGAAGTCGGGGGAGGGGGAAGAAAGGCAGGGAAGAAGGAGGGAGGGCGAGGCTTTTTATTTTCTCTATAATGGTGGAATTTAATTTTGATTGTATTTGTTTTTTTTTTTTCGAAAGATCTTTTCCTCTTTCTTATATTATTTTCTAACTTCTTGGACATGTAAATAAAATATTAAAGAAAAGATAAAGTCTTTAATGGTCTCTCTCTTTTGTTTAATATTTGTTCGTATCTAGAGAGGAGACGAGACAAACGGACCTTGGAGATGAAGAAAATGTATAATTTTCTCGGTGAAAGGAAGGCCCAAGGAGAATCTGAGAGGGGGGGAGGGGGGAAGGAGGGAGGCAGGAAGGGAGGAAAGGAGGGAGGGAGGGAGGGAGGGAGGGAGGGAGGAAGGAAAGGAGGTAGGTAGGTAGGTAGGTAGGTAGGTAGGTAGGTAGGTAGGTAGGTAGGTAGAAAGGAATGAAGGGACGGAAGGAGAAAGGAATGAAGGGAGGGAAGGAGGGAGGGAGGGAGGTAAGGAGAAAGGAAGGGGAGGGGAAAAGGAAAGGGGAGGAGGGAGAGTGGATTCACACCGGAATAACTATTGACTTGCAGGAGCCGAGGATAGGATGGCGGGAGAGTGGGGCAAGGGGAGGGAAAGAGAGTGAGAGTAAGAGTTTGAATGAGAGTGTGAGTGTGAGTTTTAGTGTGAGTGAGTGTCAGACAAAGAGAGAGTGAGTATGAGTGTGAATGTGAGTATGAGTGTAAGTGAGAGAGAGAGAGAGAGAGAGAGAGAGAGAGAGAGAGAGAGAGAGAGAGAGAGAGAGAGAGAGAGAGAGAAAGATAGAGGAAAGAAAGAGATAGAGAGACAGAGACATAGACAGAAACAAAAAGAAAGAAACCGTTTATTCAAGTAAGTAAAAAAAAAAGATAAAAAAAAAATCCTCCAAGTCCCGCACTCGTTGCAATTGCAAAAGCCTCTTCACTTCTCTAAATGCGATATACATTTAAGGAGCGCATTGCGTAAGGACCAATTTCCATCCCAGACGATCGGGCTTCGGTTGGCGATTAAGGGAAAAAAAAGAAAAAAAAAGAAAAAAAAAGAAGGGAAAAAGATCGCATTTGCTTCCGTTTCGGTGAAGATCATCGGTTGGATTTTAAGTAGATTGGATGCCGTTGGATTTTTTTTTTCTTTTTTTTTTCTTTTTTTTATGGAAGGGGGAGGGGGAGGGGGGTTGGTACTTAGCTTGTCTCCCTCTTTTGGGTCAGGGATTATTTTGGTACCTTTTTTTGTTGTTATTGTTGTAATTGTTGTTATTATATTACTGGTACTACTGCCACTACTATTTCTACTATTACTGTTTCTACTACTATCACTATTACTACTACTACCACTATTATAAATACTACTACTGCTACTGCTACTACTACTACTACTACTACTACTACTACTACTACTACTACTACTACTACTACTACTACTACTACTACTACTACTACTACTACTATAATAGTACTACTACGCTACTACTATTACTACTACTACTACTACAATTATTGGTATCGTTATTAATATTATTTATATTTATCTTGGAGGGAATTAATTGAGAAAAAATAAAGATGGGAGATGTAAGAAGAGAGACGAGATGAGACGAGACGAGCTAAAGAGAGAAGGGAAGAGGTGAAGAGAAGAGACGAGACGAGATGAGAGAAGAGAAGAGAATAGAATAGAAGAGAAATCAAAAGGAGAATAAGGAAAACAAAAACAAAACAAAACAAAAAAGGAAAATAGAACAAACAAACAAAAAAAAACACACACAAGAAGAACAAAGAAAAAAGAATATGAAAAGAAGGAAGAGAAAGAAAACAAAAGAAAAAAGAAAAACAGAGAAACTTTGAAAGACGTGCCCGGTGAAATTCTTATTGGAATCCGATGTAAAACGCGGGAGATTTTTGCTCTTTTTTTCATGTGCGCAACTTTTAGATGACAGAGGTGTGCGTGATGTAGGTGGGGTGGGGGTACGATGGGCGGCTGGAAGGAAGGGGATGGTGTAGCGGGAGGTGAAGGAGGGGGTAGGAAAGGGGGAGGGATGGGTTGAAGGGGGGAGGTGTGGGGGTACGATGGGCGACTGGAAGGAAGGGGATGGTGTAGAGGGAGATGCGGGAGGGGTGTAGGAAAGGGGGAGGTGTGGGGTGTAGGAAGGAGGAGGGAGGTTTAGGAAAGATGGGGGGAGGGGGGAGGAAGAGGAAAGTGTTGGGGAGTATAAGGGAGGGGGAAAATTTAGGGGAAGGTGTGGGAAAGAAAAGGGAAGATGAAGGTTTCAGAAAAAAAGGAGGGGAAGGGAGGGGCTTGATATGGGCTTGAGGAAGGTCGGGGAAGAGGAGGGAAGGGGAACGTCTAGGGAGCAGGAAAGGAAAAGAGGGGAGAGAGGAGGAGGGGCAGGGAAAGTGTGGAGAGAGAGACGTGTGCGAGGGCAAAGTAGAAGGAAGGAAGGAAGGAAAAGGAGGAGAAGATAGGCCACGGTAGAAGGATGAAAAGGGTGAACAAAGATCGTATTAGAGGGGAATAGGGCAAGAAGTTGCAGCCAAAGGGGAATAAGAGGTCGTACCGAACAGTGGAAAATAGGGGAATAAAGGTCGTATTAGGGATCGTAGCAACAAGGGCAAGAGAGGTCGTAGTGAACAATGAAGAAAACCGGAATAAAGGTCTTATCAGAGGTCGTAGAAGAAAGGGTGAGAGAGGGCGTAGCGGACAGGTCGTGTTGGCAAGGCACCAGAGGGCTATATCGCCGTTTCATGTGTCTCTTCGGACTAGTTAGCAGATCGCGCGGTGGATGAGGTGGAGCAGGGAGGTGGAGGGATGGATGGATGAGGAAGAGTAGGTGGGAGGGTGGATGGGCTGGGTGGGTGAATGAGGTGGAGTGGGTGGATGAGGTGGAGTAGTTGGGTGGATGAATGGATGGATGGATGGATGGATGGATAAGGAGGAGTAGGTGAGAGAGAGAGAGAGTAGAGAAAGATAGATAGATAGAGAAAGATAGAGAGAGAGAGAGCGAGAGCGAGAGAGAGAAAGTGAGAAACAAACAAACAAACAGCAAACAGAGAAATACTCAAGAAATATGTGCGTACTCTCCCCCTCCTCCCTTCTCCCTCTCCCTCGCCTCCCCTTCCCCCCCCAAAAAAAAACAAGAACAACCATTTCCTTTTCTCAAAGAATAAATAAACTAAACCTTTAAAGAACAAGGTATCGGGCGGGTAAAACTGCCGAGAAATTGGCGGGAAAAAAGCCAAGAAGTGAACAGAGAAAATGGCGCGAAAATGCACGGCTGATAAAACCAAAACAAACGACAAAATTCTTACAAGATATCGGGGAATATCGCCAGGAAAGGAAGAAAAAAAATGAAATAAAAGTAGGAAAAATAAATGAAAAAAGAAAAATGCATGTAAGAGGAAAAGAAAAGAAAAGAAAAGAGGTAGAAGAAAATGGGGAAAAAAAATGAAAAGGAACAAAGAAAAAACAGAGAGAAAAAGATCAGAGAAACCTCGAAGAAAAGCCAGAAAAGGAGTGAGAAAAGCGAGAAGAGAAAAGCAGAAATGCGAAGGAGTAGGGGGGTGAGGGGTAGGGGGGTATGGCAGGGGTTTTACAGCCCCGGAAAGTCCTTCGAAATGGAACGGCGGAGCGGGAAAATAAAGTCTGGGAAGTGTATTTTTATTTCATTTCTTCCCGGGCGTCAGGTTGGGACCGCTGTCGGAAGGGTGGCGGAAGGGCACGAGGCTGGGCTGAGGAAGACGGAGATAGACAAGGACAGACAGTGGGTGATAGAAATAGAGAGATAAAAGATAGGCAAAGGAAACTGCACACGCGCGCGCGCACACACACTCACACTCACACTCACACTCACTCACTCACACTCACTCACTCACACTCATTCGCTCGCTCACTCACACACACACACTCACACTCACACTCACACTCACGCTCACTCTCACACACACACACACACACACACACACACACACACACACACACACACACACACACACACACACACACACACACACACACACACACACACACACACACACACACACACACACACACACACACACACACACACACACACACACACACACACACACACACTTACACACTTACACATATATATTTGTATGTATGTATTTCTTCCTCTGTGGGTTATCGGATTCTTCTGAATTTATTCGTTTTAATCCGTATTTGATACCAGGCAGAGGACAACGTATTATTATTAAATTTTTCGAAAGGGGAAGTTTGTAATACGGGAATCAGTTTTCGTCGACGTGAGCGGAAATTCAGACCTGTCTTCATTTTTTTTATTGTATTTTTTCGTTTAATTTCTTTACTTGTGAGTGTTTTATTATTATTATTTTTATTATTATTATCATCATCATCATCATCATCATCATCATAATTCGTTTCCGATTAGTTGGGAAAAGCCACGTAAGTGCTTGAAAACGCGAAGAAAGTTTTAAAAGGTACCTTAGGAATTGGAGGCGAATCTTAGAATGGCGGTGTCTGGCAACCCGTTTCATTTTGATGTTCCGTTTGCGTTTGAAATTGTCATAAAATATTGATGTATGGGACGGAAGTACTCGACTTTTGTAATAGATATTTTTTGTGTTTTGGGAGGGAGAGGATGAGGATAGGAAAAGCGAAGGGGAGAGGGAGACAAACAGAGGCAGAAATATAGACAGACAGAGACAGACAGACAGACAGACAGCCAGAGGCAGACACATAGACAAACAGAGACAGACACATAAAGACAGAGACAGACACACATACAGACAGAGGCAGACACATACAGACAGAGACAGACACACATGCAGACAGAGGCAGACACATACAGACAGAGACAGACACACATACAGACAGAGGCAGACACTTACAGGCAGAGACAGACACACATACAGACAGAGGCAGACACTTACAGGCAGAGACAGACACACATACAGACAGAGACAAACACACATACAGACAGAGACAGACACACATACAGACAGAGGCAGACACATACAGACAGAGACAGACACATACAGACAGAGACAGACACACATACAGACAGAGGCAGACACATACAGACAGAGACAGACACATACAGACAGGCAGAGGCAGACACACACACACATACATACAGACAGAGGCAGACACATACATACAGACAGAGACAGACACGCACACCTTAATATAGTTACATTCGGAACTGAATCAATACGGGGTTCGGAAACTAACTTCCTCCTTAGCTTAGCCTAGGAAGCCACGGCGAACTTAGATAGGTCTGTCTAAACTATCGGCCCTAAGTCGCTGAACTTTGTATGTGGTGATGGGATGGTGATGATGGTGGTGATGGTACGGGGAGGGGTGATAAAAGGGTGATGGTGATGATGGTGGTGATGGAATGGGGAGGGGTGATGGGGTGATTGCTGATGGTGGTGATGATGATGATGATGGTGGTGATGATGGTAATGGTACGGGGAGGGGTGATGGATGGGGTGATTTGATGGTGATTGTGATGATGATGATGGTAATGGTACGGGGAGGGGTGATAGGGCGATATGATGGTGATGATGATGAGAAGGATGTGTGTGTGAATGGTGATACGATGGCGTAACGGTATTGTGATGATGGTGATGAAGTGGTTTGTTGGTGATGAGATGTGTCATGCGAAGCGTGATGATTTGTCCAGTAATATAATTGACTTTTGTGATGATCGCCTTGGATTATGTTGATTACAATCCGAGTTATGATGATTCGATGAAATTGAATATGGAAGTTGGCGAAAAAAATGATAATATTCGAAATTCTGATGAAAGTCCGATGGTAACGTTGACAGTGATAAGAATTATGGTACGATTAGATTGATCGTTTCTTAATGCGATTCAATTTCTGATTTCGTAGTTTCACGGTAGATCGAAGGATAGGGAGAGGGAGAAGGAAAGGGAGAAGGAGAGAGGGAGAGAAAAGGAGAGGGAGAGGGGAAGGGAGAAGGAGAGAGGGAGAGAAAAAGGGGAAGAAAGAAAAGGAGAGGGAGGTGGAGAGGGAAGGAGGAAAGGGGAGAAGGAAAAGGAGAGGGAGGTGGAGAGGGAAGGAGGAGACAGAGAGAGAGGGAAAGGGAAAGAGAGAGACAGAGACAGAGATAGAGACAGACTTCACCCCACATAAAGGAGTCGAAACAAGGAAATGGATGAAGGGAGTGAAATAGATTTTTTAAACAATGTATTGGCATTAAGGTCTGGACAATGGGGTGAAACATTAATTACACTAGGTATTTTGGAATGTAATAAAATGTTTTTGCGGAAGTCTTCGCCTCTCTCTTTCTCCGCCCCCCCACCTCTCTCTCTCTCTCTCTCTCTCTCTCTCTCTCTCTCTCTCTCTCTCTCTCTCTCTCTTTCTCTTTCTCTCTCTCTCTCTCTCTCTCTCTCTCTCTCTCTCTCTCTCTCTCTCTCTCTCTCTCTCTCTCTCTCTCTCTCTCTCTCTCTCTCCCTCTCCCTCTCCCTCTCCCTCTCCCTCTCTCCCTCTCCCTCTCTCCCTCTCCCTCTCTCTCTCTCTCTCTCTCTCTCTCTCTCTCTCTCTCCCTCTCCCTCTCCCTCTCCCTCTCCCTCTCTCCTGCTCTCTCTCTCACTCAAAACACACACCCAGCAACAACTGCGACTACAGCAGCACACATGCATACATATGTAAACAGTGTAACATACTAAAGTTTTTATGCTGTGTGTCCAGCGTCCACTATCATGTTCCGCCTCCGCTCACCCGATACAGCAAGACGAAGGGATGCTGCGGCTTCTATGGAGAGGAGGCGCATAGGATGTATATGCATATACTCTGTGTGTGTGGGGGGGAGGGGCGGGGGTATAATTGTAGATATATAGATGTGTGTGTGTATATATATATATATAGATAGATAGATAGATAGATAGATAGATAGATAGATTTGTGTATATATATATATATATATATATATATATATATATATATATATATATATATATATATATATATATATATATAAAATGTATGTATTCATAAGTATGTATGTATTTTTAATTTTTTTTTTACAAAGTTAGGTTCTGGTAGGGTAGGGAAGGGAGGCGATAATGTCATGTATATTTAAAAGAGAGCCTGGGAAAGGGTACGAAAGGAGGAAGAGAAAGGGTGCGTTAGAGTGAAGGAAAAGTGCGTTAGAGGGAGGGAAGGAAAGGGGCGTTGGAGGGAGGGAAGGAGGGAAAGGAAGATGCGTTGTAGGAAGGGAGAGAGAGAGGGAGGGAAGGAGGAAAGGGAGGGTACGTTATAGGAAGGTGGGAGAGAGGAGGGAAGGGAGGAAGGGGGGGGGAAGGTGTATTGGGAAGGAGAGAAGGGAGGAAAGAGGGAAGGCATTAATAAGAGCGTCCCCTAAATACATTTTGTTTTGTTTTCCTCTTCTAAAAAACGTGGAAATATTTTTTGTTATCATTTTTTAGCGGTTTTCAAATGGGTAGTGTTATACGGATTATGGGGATATATTTTACCCCTCTTTATATCTTTAGGGATAAAATTTGCAACGAAAACGTGTTTGTGTGTGTGTGTGTATGTATGTTTGTTTGTTTGTCTGTGCAAGCGTGCGTGCAGCTCTTTGACTAATTGGATGATTAGAATGAGAAATAGAGAGAGAGGAAAGGAGGGAAGGAGAGAGGGAGGGAGGGAGGGAGGGAGTGTGTGGTAATGATATCAAAATAACTCTTACACAAAGAGAAATCACACACTGTTGCAACATTCAGTTGAATGGTATCCATCATGTTCGCACAAATCCACTAAGTGTTCAGGGAGAAACGTGGAGCTGCATGAACGCGCTTGCAATCTTGCACAGCTCCCTTGGGTGACTGTTTATGTGTAAGCTTAACTCCTGTAGACGCACACGCACGTACACAGATAGCCGGTTAAACAGACAGACAAAAGACACAGGCAGACATAGACCCTAATGAGATAGTTGAAAAAAAGACAGGAAGGAAGATGATAAAAGTA
>BOPN01000130.1:198020-203020 GCA_017312705.2 Penaeus japonicus
CCTCCCTCCTTCCCTCTTTCCCTCCTTCTTTCACTCCCTTCCTCCTCCTCCTCCTCCTCCTCTTCCTCTTCCCCCCCTCCTCCTCCTCCTCCCCCTCCTCCTCCTCCTCCTCCCCCTCCCCCTCCTCCTCCTCCTCTCCTCCCGTCAGCGGCCAGCGGCCCGGAGCGCGATGACCATTAGCATTGCATGTACCGGGATTGGATTTCAGTTTCCCTTTTGTCTCGCTTGCTTTTGGTTGGGGAGTATGGGGAGGGGGAGATGGGGGGATGGGGGTAAGAGGAAGGAGGAGCGGGGGAGGAGGTCAAATGGGGGAGTTGTGGGCGTGGGAGGGTGTTGGTTGGGAGTGAGGGAGGTGGGGGTGTGGGTATAGGCATTTTAGAGTGTGGGTATGGAGGAGGGAGGAGTCGGTTTGTGATGATGTGTGTGCTTGTGCGTGTGTGTGTGTTCGTGTATTTTTTTGCGTGTGTGTGCGTACGTATGTGTGTTTTCTTTTTACATTCCCCTTTTCACCCCCATCATTTCTCCCCTCTTCCTCCTCTTGCTCATTCTCCTCCCCCTCCTCCTCCTCCTCCTCCTCCTCCTCCTCCTCCTCCTCCTCCCCCTCCTCCTCCTCCTCCTCCTCCTTTACCTCCTTCTCCTCCTCCTTTACCTCTCCCTCCTCTCCCCACATTTTCATCACCTGTATCCTTTATCGATTGATCTATTTTTGTTCCGGTTGAAGATCGAATTGTCGTGTCTGGCGGTGCTTGCTCCTCCTGGTGTGTGTTGCTTTGGCTTGTTTGCTCCTTCTAAGGTCGATTTATTTTTAACCTCTTTATTCTTTACCTTTTTTACCTATGTTCACACTGCCCTACACACTTACATATGTATTTATGTACACACTGTCGTACACACTTATATATGTACTTATGTATACATTGTTGTACACACTCACATATATACTTATGATGTACATATTGTCGGATACACTCACATATATACTTATGTATACACTGTCGTACACACTCACATATATACTTATGTACACACTGCTGTACACACCCTCATGTATGCTCATGTACATATTACTGAGCTCATTTTACGCAGCAGCCTGCAATAATTTTGCAAATAGGATAGCTGCAATTGCTAATATAATGTATTTATTCTGTGTAATTGTATTCTGGGAGACGCTGGATGCTATCATATTCATGGCGCGGAATCGGTCTCATTATTTTCTTTTGTGTATTAATTTTGGGGTGTGTTTTTTGCTCTACTTATTGTGTTTTTTTTCTTTTTTTTCCTCTGGATTTTCCTTTTTCTTTTATTTTCGTTTGAGTTTTTTTCTCTCTCTGATACTCTTTTTTTTTTCTTATGTTTCTCTTCATTCTGATTTTCCTCTCTATTTTTCCTCACTTCGCTTCGCTTCCCTTCTCTCCTCTCCTATCCTCTCCTCTTCTCTCCTTTCTTTTCCTCTCCTACTCCACCCCCCTCATTCCTGCATCCACCCCCATACCCCTAACCCCCACATTACCTCCCTCCTCTAAACCCTAACCCCACCCCACAAAAGCTATACACACATGCCCGGGGACAATCATCCCCACCCAGCCCTTCCCCACAACAGCCCCACCCAGACACCCCACAATACCCGCCCCCCATTCACAGACACCCCCACCCCCACAATACCCCCTCACCCCACACATACCCATACCCAAACACCCCACCCACACTGAACACCCAACCCCACCCTGTACCCACCCACACCCCACAACACCCACCCACCCCACCCCACCCCCACCCCACCCCACCCCACCCCACCCCACTTTCTTCGATCCGCTCCATACTCCTCTCAGTAAGCTATGGCCCCCGCGAATGCACCTGACAGACGCCGTTACCCCGCGCTTTATGGCTTGCTATTGCCTCTCCGTCACAAATTGTCAGAGTTATAACTCGGTGGGAGAGGGAGAGGGGGGAGGGAGAGGGGGAGGTTGGAGGGAGGGGGAGGGAGAGGGAGAAGGAGGTTGGAGGGAAAGGGTGTGAGGGTAGGAAGAAAGGAAGAGGAAGAAAGGGAGGAAGGAGGAACGAGAGAGGGTTTGTGTGGAGGGGAGAATGATGTGTGAAGGATAGGAAAGGGAGGTGGGAGGGGAGAGGGAGGGAAAGTTAGAGAGAGAGAGGAGAGGGAGAGGGAGGGAGAGAGAGGTGAGGACAAGGAGGGAGGAGAGGAGGAGGGAGGGAGGAAAAGGAGGAAAGGAAAGGAGGAAAGAGAGGGAGAGGGAGGAGAAAGGAATTGAGGGACTGAGTGACTGAGTGAGTGAGAGAAAGAGTAAGAGTGAGTGAGAGAAAGAGTAAGAGTGAGTAAGAGAAAGAGTAAGAGTGAGTGAGAGAAAGAGAAAAGTGGGAATGAGAGGTTATTTAATTATATTATGATTAATCAATTACAATGCCCTGCCTTCTCACAGATAGGTTAAAGAACTTAATTTTCCGGTTCATTTCTCTCTCACTCGCTCTCTTTCCTTTCTATTCTCTCTCTTCTTTCTTTCTCTTTCTCTCTGTCTTTCTCTCTTTATCTCTCTCTCTCTCTCTTCTTCTATCATCTCTATCCTTCTTTTCATTGTCTCTCTTCTTCTCTTGTCTCCCTTTCTCTTTCTTTCTTCTCCTCTTTTGTCTTTTTTTCCCTTTCTCCTTTCTTCATTTATCGTCATTCCTATTTCTCCCTTTCTCTTTTCACTTCTTTTCTCCCTTTCTCTCTTCACTTCCTTCCTTCCTCTTCTCCTTTGTCTTCCTATCCTCTTTCGTCTCGTTTTCTCCCTACCTACGTTTCTCCTCTGTTTATTCGGTTCTTTTATAATTCCAATTCCGGCAGTGATTCCCAAGTTCATTTCACAGACGCTGCCTCGAATTTCCCTCCGGTCGCTTTCACGTGTTGGTACCCTCCTCCTCCTCCCCTCCCCCTCCTCCATTCCACTCCCTTTCACTCCCTTCCACTCCCTCCATTTTCAATCTCTCCCTCATTTGATTTCTTTCTTTTATTTCTTCTTTTATTTTCTTTCTGTCTTTCTATTATTGTTTTTTTTGCAACTTTCATTTTCTCTCTCCCTCCCTCCTTCCCTCTTTTTAACACACTCACCCCCCGATCCCCCTCTCTCCTTCCATTTCTCCCTTTCTACCTCTCCTGTCCACTCCATCCCTCTCTTCCTCCCTCTCTCTATACTTATGCCATCCCACTCCTTGCCCCTCCCTCTATATACCCCTCCCCATCTCTCTCCTTTTCCACTCCTTTCCTCTCTCCCTCTCTTCCTCTCCTGTCCACTCCATCCTTCTCTCCCTATCTGTCCACTCCACCCCTCTCTTCCTCCCTCTCTCTACCCCTCCCCATCACACTCCTTCCCTCTCCCTCTTTCTACACCTCCTCTTCCCTCTCCTTTCCACACTCTCTTTCTCTCCCTCTCCCTCTCTCCCTCTCCCTCTCCCCCTCTCCTTCTCTTTCCAGCCAGAGACATCCGGGCATTTCGGCAATTCCTTCATCTCTGCCTTGCGTCTCGCCGCCTCGTTTTCTCGTTTTTCTTGCCTTTTGCTTGGGTCGGGGGCGAGGGGGGGGGGGTTAAGAGATTTTTGTTTTATTTTACTTTTTGTCGATTTCTAATTCTCTCTCTTTCTCTCTCTCTCTCTCTCTCTCTCTCTCTCTCTCTCTCTCTCTCTCTCTCTCTCTCTCTCTCTCTCTCTCTCTCTCTCTCTCTCTCTCTCTCTCTCTCTCTCTCTCTCTCTCTCTCTCTCTCTCTCTCTCTCTCTCTCTCTCTCTCTCTCTCTCTCTCTCTCTCTCTCTCTCTCTCTCTCTCTCTCTCTCTCTCTCTCTCTCTCTCTCTCTCTTTCTCAAACACATAATGACAAACCCAACTTTTCCTATCACGTCACTCCATCTGTCAGCGAAGAAAAACGAAGAAGAAAAAAAGAAAGACCAAATCAAACGAGAGAAGAAAACAATAAGCCAAAAAGAAAACCAAAAAGATAGAAAATAGAGAAAAATAACAGAAAGCGAAAAGCAAAAAACAAAATGAAAGAAGCACTTTTCCTCCCTCTTCGAATATTAGTTCCCTCACGGAAGGCCAAATGAAACAACTTTTGTCTTACAAGTTGAGTTAGGAGACGTAACTTGAGCGGCAAATGGCGCTTTAATGGCACCGAGTATCCAGGAATGATTGCGTCCGAAATGTCCCACGTGGCAACTCGAGATGTGTGGAGGTGCCAATGTCCTTTTTTTCTATATGGGTTAGTGTTATTTGAGTCTTTATTGTTGTTGTTTTGTGTGTGGATTTGTGGTTGGTTGTGTTATGTTGTTATTATTATTATTATTATTATTATTATTATTATTATTATTATTATTGGCGTTATTGTAGTTATTAATGTTATTTCCATCAATGGTATATGTTGTAGTTTGATTAAAACTTTTTTAATAGATAAATAATTTTATTGGTAATTATTGATATGTATTTATGTTTTTATACTTGTGTGTATGTCTGTCTAGCATTCATGTACATGTACATGTCTAATTATATATACATTTATCAATCAATAAATCTGTTTATGGATGCGGATACATTTGTGTGTGTGTGTTTATACATATATATCTAACTTTCTTTCTATCTATCTATCTATCTATATCTATGTATCTCTCTCTCTTTCTTTCTCTCTCTCTCTCTCTCTCTCTCTCTCTCTCTCTCTCTCTCTCTCTCTCTCTCTCTCTCTCTCTCTCTCTCTCTCTATATATATATATATATATATATATATATATATATATATATATATATATATATATATATATACACCCATACATACATACATGTATGTATGTATATATATCCACATGCCTATCTAAGTTGCTTTTTGGTTTCATGCGTTTGTATATGACTTCATGTTCCATACCTGGAACAAGGAAAGGGTGAATGTGTGAGTGAGTGAGCGAGTGAATTAGTAGGTAAGTGAGAGACAGAGAGGGACAGGGACAGGGGGAGAGAGGGAGACAGAAA
>BOPN01000130.1:208020-215520 GCA_017312705.2 Penaeus japonicus
GCTGTTCGAGGGCGTGGATGTGGGTGTGCTGGAGGGTCGTTAGATATGTTAATCCGACAGGTGTTTGCTGCCACACCTGTGTTCGCTCATTAGTGATCTTCGTCACTGAACACGTGACGCATCAATCTGGTCCATGAAGTTAGATGAAGACAGTCAGTGGGTTGTCATGTGTCGCGGGCCCATTTCTTTGTCGCTTTTTGCCTTGTGATGTGTGCCCTCATCTCTATCCCCCTTTCTTTCGACTTTCTTCGTCCGTCGGTCTCTCTCTCTCTCTTTCTTTCTCTGTCTCTCTCCCACCACCCTCCTTCCTTCCATCTCTCCCACTCTCTCTCTCTCTCTCTCTCTCTCTCTCTCTCTCTCTCTCTCTCTCTCTCTCTCTCTCTCTCTCTCTCTCTCTCTCTCTCTCTCTCTCTCTCTCTCTTCGTCCCTCCCTTCCACTCTCTCTCTCTCTCTCTCTTTTCCCCCTCCCGTTTCCCCCTTTCTCCCTACCTCTCCCCCACCCTTCCCTCCCTCCCTCCCTTCTCTCTCTCTCTCTCTCTCTCTCTCTCTCTCTCTCTCTCTCTCTCTCTCTCTCTCTCTCTCTCTCTCTCTTTTCCCTCTCCCGTTTTCCCCTTTCTCCCTACCTCTCCCCCCCTTCCCTCCCTCCCTCCCTCCCTCCCTTCTCCCCCCCGTTCGTCCGTCATTCCGTTCCTCTCCGATGGTTTGTCTCGTTTCGGTTCCTTAGCTTTGTTTACGATCGGGGTCGGGTGGGGGAGGGGGGAGGGGGGAAGAACGCCATTGCCACCTGGGACTTGTTTTATTAGGGCTCGTCGAGGGGTGGGGGTGGGGTGATTGGAGGGGGGTGGTTGTTGTGGTTTTGTTCATTTTTTATTTTGGTTTAATTCTTTTCTCTCTTTTTTCGTTTTTGTTGTTTTGTCTTATTAATATTTCCTTGTTTCTGTCTCCTTTTGATAATTTTCCTTGTACCTTTTTCCTCCTTCGCTTACTCTCTCCCCCCTTCCCTTATCTTTACTTTCTTACAGTTCTTACTCCTACTCCTCCACCTCCTTTTCCGCTTCTTCCTCCTCGCCCCCTTCCTCCTCCACCTCCATCTCCTCCACCTCACCCTTTATCATCCTCCTCCTCCCTCCTCCACCTCACCCTTTATCCTCCTCCTCCTCCCTCCTCCACCTCACCCTTTATCCTCCTCCTCCTCCCTCCTCCACCTCACCCTTTATCCTCCTCCTCCTCCTCCTTCCTCCACCTCCTCCTCAATCCTTCTCCTCTTCCCACCTCCATCTCCCCCTTAATCCTCCTCCTCTTTCTCACCCTTAATCCTCCTCCTCCTCGTCCCCCTCTCCTCCTGCTCCTCCTCCCCCTCCCCCTTTGTCTTCCTTCCCTCCCCCTTTCCTCCTTCCTACCCCTCCCCCCTTTCCTCCTTCCTCCCCCTCTCCCCTTTATCTTCCTCCTCCTCTAACCTTTATCTTCCTCCCTCTCCCCCTTTTATCTTCCCCCCCCTCCCCCCTTTATCTCCCTCCTTCCTCCCCCTCCCTCCCGGATGGAGGGAAAAGGCGAGTGTTTACGTCCGCCAAGAAGACCCTGTTTGAGCGGCGTCCGTCGTTCAACGCTGGGCTAAGGGCTTTCTCTTCTTGTTGCCTGTGTAAAAGGAGGAGAAGAAGATTCCGAGGGGGGGAGGGGGGAGACGGGACGGGAGGGAGATGGGGTAGGAGAGGAGAGGAGGGGAGAGGAGTGGAGTGGAGTGGAGTGGAGAGGAATTGAGAGGAGTGGAGAGGAATTGAGAGGAGAGGAGTGGGGTGGAGAGAAGAGAAGAGAAGAGAAGAGAAGAGAAAAGACGAGAGTAGAAGACGGGAGTTGGATAGAAGAGAAGAGAGGGGAGTAGAAGAGAAAGGAAGAGGAGAGGGGAGGAGAGGAGAAAAGAAGGGGAGTAGAAGAGAAAGGAAGAGGCGAAGAGAAGAGGAGAGGAGAGGAGAGGAGAGGAGAGAGACAAAGAGAGGGGATGACAGGTAGCATGTATCAGGGGAAGAGGGGGGTGGGGGGAAGACAAGCAAGGGTCGAGCGTGCGGTGTTGATGACGTCAGATTAAGTCATCAAGCTTGCATTAGCTCAGCGCCGTCCCTTGGGTCTCTGTCGCACACCAAAGGGGATGGGGAAGGGGAAGGGGAAGGGGAGGGGGGTGGAGGGGATGGAGTAGGGGTGGGTGGGTGGATGGGAGAGGGAGTAATGTAGAAGTAGGGGAGTGGATGTATAGGGGAGGGTGGGGTTGTGGTAGTGGGGTGTAGGGGGGTGGAGGGAGGGAGGAAATGAAGGGAAAACAAGAAGGAATTTCAAATTGCGGGCGATGACGGGTAAAGATAAATGTGGGAGTGAGGGAGAGAAAGAAAGGGGAAGAGGGAGAGGGAGATGAAGAGGGAGAAGGAGAAAGGGAAAATAAAACCAAAAAGGTAATGATATATTAAAGTATGAGAAGAAGACTTGACGTCAACGGGACGAGCGAATGAGTGACGTGAAGGGGAGAGGATGAGATGAAGGTTGGGGGGAGGGGGGGATAAAAGACAGGAGATGGGGCATGACAGCTGGAAGAGAGAGAGAGAGAGAGAGAGAGAGAGAGAGAGAGAGAGAGAGAGAGAGAGAGAGAGAGAGAGAGAGAGAGAGAGAGAGAGAGAGAGAGAGAGAGTGAGAGAGTAGACAGACAGTCAGACAGACAGACAGACAGACAGTCAGTCAGTCAGTCAGTCAGTCAGTCAGTCAGTCAGTCAGTCAGTCAGTCAGTCAGACAGACAGACAGACAGACAGACAGACAGACAGACAGACAGACAGACAGACAGACAGACAGACAGACAGACAGACAGACAGACAGACAGACAGACAGACAGACAGACAGGCAGAGAGGTAGTCAGGCAGTCACTAATCACACACACGGACCTCCCTCACCCCCCTCACTCTTTCTTCAATCACCCTTCAGACACAACCTTTGCTTTCCCCCATTACACCCCTCCCCAATCATCCCTCCTCTCCAAAAACACTATCCCTTCCTTCACCTCTCCCTCCTCCCCCTTCACCCCTTCCTTCCTCTCCAGCCCCCCTCCCCTCCTCACTTCCCCTTCCACCCCCATCCTCCCACTTCCCTCCCCCTCTCCTCCCCCTCCCCCTCCCTTCCATCTCTCCTCACCCCTCCTCCATCCCCCCCTCTCCATCCCCGTCCCTTCCCCCTCCCCCTCCCTTCCCCCTCCCCTCCCCCTCCCCCTCCCTCGTTCCTCACACAACACCTGCCCCAAAGAAACGCCTCCAGCCGCGCAAAAACACACACGTCCTCTCGAAGATCAAAGTCTCGTTCGAAAGCTTCACAAACTCCCAACATCCTGATAATAACGAGGGAGGGAGAGAGAGGGAGGGAGGGAAGGAGGGAGGGAGGGAGGAAGGAGGGAGGGAGGGAGGGAGGGGGAGGGAGGGAAGGAAAGGAGAGATAGGAAAGGAAAGGGGGAAGGTTTCCCTTTTTTTCTCTTGCACCCTCCTTCCCCATTCCATGAAAAGTAATTGTTTTCCTCTTTTCCTTATTTTCCCCTTTTCTTTATTTTCCCCTTAACCCCACCCCCCCCGTTTTGAAAACCCGAACTTTTCAGTAACGTTGAAAATTTTTCCCTTTTCCTTTCCTGTATATCTCTTTTTTTTGTAAATTCCATGAAAGAGCAGTTGTTTCCCTCTTTTTTAGTATTTTCCCCTTTACTGTATTCCCTCCTACCCCGTTTTTGAAATTCGGGGCATTTCGGTAGCTCTGAAAACAAGAGGGCAACAGTATAGTTTACCCATTAGAATAGCGTAAAGGGAGGGAGCGAGGAGGAGGAGGGGGCATGGGGTGAAGGAGGAAGGGAAGAGGGATGGGGAAGGGAAGGGGAAGGGGAGAGGGGGGAGGAGGACGGGGAGGAGGACGGGGAGGGGGAGGATGAGAATGAGGGGGGAGGGGGAGGGAGAGGATGAGAATGAAGGGGGAGGAGGAGGAGGAAGAGGAATAGGGAATGGTGGAGGAACGAGGAGGGGTAGAGGAGGAAGAAAGAGGAGCGGTGGAGTAGAAGTAGGAGTAGGAGTTGGAGCCGGAAACAGCTACATTTACCTGCAGTTTTTGGATGGGAAGCGAGAGTGGCAGGCTGGGCAGTGTGCGTGAGTGCGTTTTTGAGTGCTTTTGAGTGCGTCGTTCTCTTTTTTTTTCTTCTTTTTTTCTGTCTATTTGTGTGTTTGTGTCGGTGCTGCTTGGTCTTATTTCTCGTTTTTCAGTTTGCTTTCTTTCATATCTCCCTCTCTCCCTCCCTCCCTCCCTCCCTCCCTCCCTCCTTCCTCTTTCCCTCTCTCCCTTCTCCTCTCCCTTCCTCTCACTCCCTCTCTCCTTCCCTCTTTCTCTCTCTCTCTTCTCCTCTCCATCCCTCCCTCCTTCTCTCCCTTCACCTCTCCATACCTCCCTCCTTCTTTCCCTTCTCCTCTCCCTCCCTCCCTGTTGCACTATCTTAAAGTTGACCGAAACGTTTTCACGGAGTTTAATGGCCTTTAAATGCTGGGAATGATAATCTATGGCGTGTGGGTTTTCCGACCACTCTTCCATCCTCCTATTCCTCCTCCTCCCCTCTTCCTCCTCCTCCTCCTCCTCATCATCATCATCGTTCTTCCACCCCGTTCATCTCCTCCTCCACCTCCATCCCCGTCTTCTCCTCCTCCACCTCCATCCCCGTCTTCTCCTCCTCCACCTCCACCCTCTTCTTCCCCTCCTACCCCTCGTTCCTTAATTCTTCCTCCTTCGCCTCCACCTCCTCCACCTCCTCCACTTCCACCACCTCCCCCTACTCCTCGTTCCTCAGCCTCCTCCTCCTCCTTATCGGTTTTCCTCCTCGTACCTCCACCTTTACCTTCTTCCTCCTCCTCCTCCTCCTCCTCCTCCTCCTCCTCCTCCTCCTCCTCCTCCTCTTCCTCAAACTTCCAACTCGGACCGTTTCAGGAACATAACCGCACGTTGCTTTTCAGCAGTTTCAAAACTTTATTCGAGAGTGAGTGAGTGAGTGAGTGAGTGAGTGAGTGAGTGAGTGAGTGAGTGAGTGAGTGAGTGAGTGAGTGAGAGAGTGAGAGAGTGAGAGAGTGAGAGAGTGAGAGAGTGAGAGAGTGAGAGAGTGAGAGAGTGAGAGAGTGAGAGAGTGAGAGAGAGAGAGAGAGAGAGAGAGAGAAGGGGGAAGGTAGAGAGAGTGTGAGTGTGAGTGTGAGTGTGAGTGAGAGAGTGAAAGAGAGAGAAAAAAAATTGAAAGAGAGAGAGAACACGCACCACACACTCACGCAAACCAAACACAAACAAACAAACCCTCCGTCATCCCCTTTAGAAAAAGACAAAAAAAAAAAAAAAAAAAAAAAAGAGAGAGAGAAAGAGAAAGAGAAGTTGAGAGACAGAGGCGGTCTTCGATCACCAGAGAACTCCGTGTATGCCTCCCCTTTTACTCCTCGGCGTTCGCTTGTGAGAGAGTTTGTTGCAACGTGAAACTCTCGCCTCGGTCGGTGCGGTTCGTTGCAAGTTCACCTTACCTTTTCCGTGAGGCATTCCTGTGTCTGTCTGTGTGTGTGTGCGTGTGTTTGTCTGTCTGTCTGTGTTTTTAGGTTTGTGTGTGTGTGTTAGTTTGAGTGTATGTTTATCTATTTGCTTGTCTCTGTGTGTCTGTATGTCTGTCTGTTTGTCTTTCTTATAACGTGTGTTTTTGTGGATATATATTTTGCTTATTTTTTATCTTTTTTAGGGGGACAGGGCTGTGTCTCGTTTTGGTTGTATTTTCTTTGTATATTTATTTGTTTCTTGTGTCTTTGGCGATATTGTGTTTGTTTCTCCTCTTTATTTCAGTTGTTTTGTATGTTCCTTTAACTCTCTCTCCCTTCCTTCCCCCTTTCCTACTACCCCCCCTCTTACTATAATATGATGGCGTCATCATCCACGAGAAAAAGCAGTAATTTTTTTTTTCTCTATTCTATCTTTCCCCTCCTCCTCTCTACCCTTCTTCCTTCCTCTCTCCCTTTTCTTATATAACTCTTTCCTCCTTTATCTTCCCTTCCTCCCTCTTTCCCTCCACCTACCTCTTGCCCTCTCCCTCTTCCTCCCTATTCCCCTCTCTCTCCCTGCCTCCCTCTCCCGCCCCCCTCTCCCCTTGTGATGACACGTCTCTTAGAGAATGTTGCATATGTTGCTCTTGCTATTGCATACTTCTGTTATTTTTTCTTTTCTTTTTTTTAACCTTTAGTTGTCCGGTTCTCGCCAGACAAATTTTGTTTATTCATTTATTTTGAAATTTAATATTTTCTTTATGAGTCACGGGCTCATTTTTTGTTGTTTGTTTGTGTACTTGTTTTTTTTTCTTCTTCTTCTAGTCTTCTCTTCTGTTTGTAGTTAATTGCTCTTTCAGATTTGCTTTTGAAGAGAATATATTGCTTTCGCTTTGTGGCGTTCTTTGTGTCCTTTGTATTGTTTATTTTCTTTTTTCTTCTCTTTTTCTCTCGGTTGTTGTTCGCTTCTTTTTGCGGACTTGCAAAGAAGAGCGTGATTATTATTTTTGTGATTGTTTAATGATTTTCGTGTTTCTGAGTTTTATCCCATTCGTTTTTTTTTTCTCTCGATTTTCCTCTTCCCTCCCCTACCTCTTTTTTTCTCTCCTTCTCTCCCCGGCTTCGCTTAGAACCCTACCCTCCCTCCCTCCTCTTCCTCTATCCCCCTCCCTCCCCTCCTCTTCCTCCACCCCCTCCTTCCCCTCCTCATCTTGCAACCCCCCTTTCCTCCCTCCCTCTTCCTCCCCCCCTCCCTCCCCCCTCCTCTTCCTACACCCCCCTTCCCTCCCCTCCTCTTCCTCCACCCCTCCCTCCCCCCTCCTCTTCCTACACCCCCTTCCCCTCCCCCTCCTCTTCCTCCACACCCCCTCTCTCCCCCCTCCTCTTCCTACACCCCTTCCCGCTCCCTCTGTTCTCCCCCCCCCTTCTCCCTCTCCTCTTCTGCCTCCACACCTTTCCATTCGCCTCCTCAAACCTTATGCCCACCACCTACAACACCTCCCTCCTCTTCCTACCCCCCCTTCCCTCCCTCACCTCTTCCTCCTCCACCCTTCCCTCCCTCCTCTTCCTACCCCCCCCCTTCCCTCCCTCACCTCTTCCTCCTCCACCTTTCCCTCCCCTCCTCTTCCCCCCCCCCCTTCCCTCCCTCCCTCTTCCTCCCCCTCCTCTTCCTCCACCCCTCCCTCCCCCTCCTCTTCCTACGCCCCCTTCCCTCCCCTCCTTTTCCTGCACCACCCCCCCTCTTCCCTCCCTCTTCTCTTCCTCCTCCACCCTTCCATTCCCTCCCCCATCCCCATTCACCAGTTATCAAGAACAATCATGTCCTACGATATATATTTTTTTGTTTTGTTTTTTGTTTTGTTTTTTGTTTTTCTTCCTCTGTACCTAGTGCCTGGTACTCGTGATTTATTATCATTATCTCCTTTTTTTTTCTTGTCAGTT